>ARYC01000061.1:0-279138 GCA_000711775.1 Oxytricha trifallax
TATATGAGTGATGTTTGTTACATTTAAGTTTTCACACTTTATTTACATTTCAAATTTATTTTCGATTTATCTCTCTAATGTAATTAGCTACTGATTTGACTATAGGAGAAGAATGTTCTTCATGAGATAATCTGCTTAAGATTTGATTTGAGTTTTTCACCATCTAATTTGCCAAGCGAGAAAAATCGATTTCAATATTGCTCATCGTTTTACAAAATTTTTGACCTTATTATCAATTTATCTCTGTATCCTAAAGGAATTTGTATTGGAATATATGCACCATTCGATAGCTTAGGGTATGGGCTACAACTTCTACCCTACTCATTTTCCATGAATCTCACACTGAAGGAAGTTATTAAGGGAAAAGTAAAATTTCGATGCTCTGACTTTTGACTTCAATAACTCTTTAACCTAATATCTATAAATTTTCATATAAATATTCTACTTAGCTTATAGAATTCTCTATCAAAACATAATTCTAAATTTTTCAATATCTCTTCACCCAAGAGAGAAAACCCCGAAATCCTCTTTTTCGGACCCCCTCATAATCAAAAAGTTGTACTGTGATGGAAAAAGGAGTATATCTTCGCTAAGAGTGATAGATAAGTGATGAGGTCTGAACTCTACCTTTGGAATTGTGTCCGGAATTTGTGTCCATTTTGGAATTGTGTCCGGAACTTGTGTCCATTTGACTAGAGGTGATGTTTGTTACAATGTAACAAAAATCAAAATTTGGTCGAGTACCTGCAAAGAAATTAAATTATCTCAGGCAGCGATTTTTTTCACGATATGACGCTAGAAGGAATAATGTAGATCAAAACATAAGCTACATGTTCCATCCTACTCAGAATTCATGGAAAAAATCACTCAGAAAGATATTTCGATTTTAGTGAAAGTAAAAAAAATTTATACGATTTCGTGTATTTTAACGATAAAAATGCGTATGAATTTCCTGATGAAAGACTCAAAGAAGATAAAATGTAGATCTTGATTAAATGCACAAAAAACTTATTTAGACCAAGTCCTCAAGTAATTTGGTTGAAGAAATAAGAAAGGAAGAAGTTTGAGGCAGAGAAATGTTTAAAATCGATTTATCTCGATGGGGGAAAATATTATGTGAATACTATAAGAATGTAATAATGTCATTAAATTTTTCTCTACATCTTACACTTTTAAAAATTTTTTCATAGCTATTTTGTATAGAGAGATATTAATTTATCAGGAGTTAAAAATTTTAAAAGTTAAATTTAAAGGGTCTACAGTTAAGATATGATAAATCTAATTTGATCTATCGATGAGTCAAATTATTGGCTGTTAAAATATATCAAATTCAAATCAATATCAGTTAAAACGATAATATAAAAATCAAAAAATACTAAAATTCCATATTTAATTTAATTTTAAATTTATTTTAACAATTTCCCATTTTAAATCTATTTTGATAATAATAGAATTTTAAACAATACAAGCTATAATTAAATTACTATAAAATTCACTTAATTAATTAAATCAACAATATTTTACGTGCTCTTTTAATATATTTAATAGTATTTAAAATATAAATAGTGTGAATAAATTCTTGATTATTAAATAATTTCTGGTAATTGTATCAAATTTCACTCAATGAGTACTTTTACTAATAGACAGACATTAAACATTACATTCTCTGGCCACATATCTATATGTATGCACATAACCAATTCTATTTAGCACATTATACGCCCTCAATAATTTCTGAAAGAATCTCATTTAAATTAACTGGGTATCTTTTTTGGGAGGTCTAGGTCGGTGCAAAATTTTTTAACCCAAAATCATAAAAATCCCTAAGTCGGTGTATGATCAATTTTTGACATTATTGATATATTAATCATCCTACCCCACATAAAAAATATCATTATTAACTAAAATTTATGTCTCAGCTTCTGAATCGAACTCCTTCATTAAATTTCGATCATAGGACACTTATAATATTATTACAAAAATATTTTTTTATCTGTGACAGATATTTGTTTAAGTAAAATAAAAAAATATTATTTCATATTTTAATATCTAATTAGTCAGTAAGCAACAAAGTTGGGATTAAGAACATCATAATTATTCGCTAAATTTAATGATGTCTAGCCTTATTATAAAACCCATTGACTCAATAAATTATCTTTTTTTAAATACACTAATCAATGTGTACGAATTATTTAATTTATTGAGTCAATGGGTTTTATAATAAGGCTAGACATCATTAAATTTAGCGAATAATTATGATGTTCTTAATCCCAACTTTGTTGCTTACTGACTAATTAGATATTAAAATATGAAATAATATTTTTTTATTTTACTTAAACAAATATCTGTCACAGATTAAAAAATAATTTTTATTAATATTATAAGTGTCCTATGATCGAAATTTAATGAAGGAGTTCGATTCAGAAGCTGAGACATAAATTTTAGTTAATAATGATATTTTTTATGTGGGGTAGGATGATTAATATATCAATAATGTCAAAAATTGATCATACACCGACTTAGGGATTTTTATGATTTTGGGAGAAAAAATTTTGCACCGACCTAGACCCTCTCTATTTTGATAGAAATACTCTCTAAAAGTCATTACGGCTTCTCTGTCTAAATGCTACAAGACAATGCCTAAGAATATCTACATCGAGTCTTATTTAATTTAAAGAAATTATTTCTAACTTCTCTCAAAATTAGGATTTTTTTTTTATACTGCTTGTTTTAAAAACATGCTTAAAAGGTATATACTTTGTAAGCATACTCATTAACCACAAAAGTTTAGACTTGTTTGCCAGGTAAAAATGCTAGTAATTTTCAATTCAGCTGTAAAATATCCATTGCATTCAAGGATGGTATATCCATAGCTATCTATTAAAGAAATGCTATATGATTACTATTGGCTAATTCATTGATTCAAAACGACTATGTTTCTTGAGTCTCTCCTCAAATTCTCTTCGTGGCTCAAGAAAGTACCTTTTTCTTTTCACAGATATAGGCCTCTGAATACCTTAATCTTTAATCATGAATTCGCTTGAGTGTTGTTTTTCCAATTGTATCTTTATATTGGTTGAGTAAGTGTTAGATTTCATGCATGTAGTGCACTAATACCTACAATATGTTTTGTCATGCTTAAAGTAGATCTTAACTCAACCGAAGAGCATTTCTTTGATGTTTCTCCTCAAACTCATTTGAGAAAAAATTTAACAATCTTCACATTAAAATGTTTTAATCTTTAATTAGTTACTGTCCTTTTTCTTCCTCATCAATTCAAATATGTTTGAACTCTAACCTTTGCGTTTTTTCTTATTTAAATTATCAATTTAAAAAAGACCCCTTTACTTCAAACTCTAGAGCTCTTAGCTCAATCTTCTTTTTAATATTGATTACTTGTGGTTTCTTGGAAGAAACAAAGAATCATATTTAGCCTTCTTCAAGAGAAACTGCCTTTATAATAAATCTAGTCGGCATGTTTTAATCCAGATTTTAATTTTCTCTTATAATGCATTAATAACCTCTGTGGTTATATTAACTTTGAATAGGAGTTAATTCTAATCCAATAATGGTTGTTTTTCTGGTATTAGAAATCATATTAATTCTTAGTTTATAGCTATATATATATATTATTATTAAATTAGAAAGTTATAAGGATAGGGTGACTCACAAAGGCTCAAAACAGAAGACTTTCTCATAGAGCTTTCTACTACACTAAGGCCTGCTGAGGGTGGGCAGGGATTGCGGGTTCACCGCATAAGGGACAAGTCGATGGGGTTCAATCTATCAGTTCCTAAACTCCTCGAGTTGACTGCACGTTAAAGATTTCCCTGCATTAGATGAGCTACAGGCGTGAGTTCAGCTTCCTAGATAAGAGTAGCAGGATAAATATGTTGTTCAACCTTCAAAAATGGGACAATGAGAGCATAGAAAGCAACGATAATGAATTTCCTCCCAAAGCTACCTCAGCGAAAGGACAGAGAATACTACTATTTCATCAGCGGTGGAACCTATTAAGAGTTTTCTCCATTCCTCCATTTGATTGTTTACAGGAAGCAGATCTCTGCTAGCTTTGCGTGAAACTTCTAGTTAAAAGCTAGACTCTTACCTAGTATGAATTACGGTCAGGGTAAGTTTAAGCGAGGTAGGTTTTCGGAGATTTATAGTTCACGACTTGCCACATCAACTTCACGACTAAGATTTATGGTTTGATTTTAGAATTAAACAATGAATATGTAAAACTTTAATTTTTAGTTTGCTCATTAATCAGTCAAAATAGTAGAAAAATTTCAAATACTTAAATTCTAAATATATAACTAATTACAACAAAAAGCATTTTCGAAACATTAATATAATTATTTTTTAAATTTTGTTTGATTTTAATATTATTATATTTAAAATGGGCGCAAGTGGTAAAATTTATTTTTAACGCGTGCTCCCGATTTTTTAATATATATTAATATATCATTGTTTTTATTTATATTTTTAATTAAAAATGTAATTATTTTTTTAGCTATATTAAATTCAATTTATTCATTTTAATATATTCTAGGTAAATTATTAATTATATACTTTACAAAATATTAAATTTAAAGATTTATTACTTTAAATAGAAACTTATCTTATAACTTCTCATGTTTGATATTAGTAATAAATTTAACTTAGTTAAAAATAAAACAAAACTTCTTTTCCATTGAAAATTGGAAATAAAAATACTTTAAGAAATAAACCAGAAATATTAATATAAAACATTTGCTTAAGTAATAAAAATAAATAAATCAAAATTCTTAAATTCTCAAAAATTTCAGATTCTTAAATAAATTAAGTATTTTTCTAATTTAAAATATTAAGTATATTACAAGTAAATATAATAAATATTATAATGTATTTAAGGATTTGTATGTTCACAATTTTTTATCTATTTTTACTGAATCATCATCATAATTATAATTTATTTCTAATTTCATTATTAAAATTCTAATTTTGGCATCAACCAAGCATAAAATAGGTTGGTACTAACACCAATTAGATTTTGAGCATGTTAACTTTCCTTTAAAACCTCATTATATAAAAACTATGTACTAATTAAGCTTGGTACTATTAAATAGGTACTAATTAAATCAAAACTGATTAAGTACTGTAACTATATAGTTTTAACAATTTAATAGAACTAAATTGATAAAATGAAGTTCCATCTCTAAAGTTTGCTATAACTTTTCCCAGCTTTCTCCACAAATCTTTCTTAGGTTCTCTTCCTGGAGATGCCTATTTAATAGTATAATATTGGAGCTCTCACTATGATTATCTCTACCAATTTCTTAATCTCAGTGCATAAATCATCTTGCTTGATATGTTTAACAGTCAAACTTATTTATTTTACTTCTCTTGTTTAGTTCCTAAGTAAACGTGCTTTCCATATCGCACTCTTAGATAATTGCAGCCACCCAGATACCCATTGAGCAGAGCCATTGGTCCATTTCTCTCTTATTGGGACGTATCCTGGAGTTCACCAAAGCCACTATCTCTTGTCTAATTGTTCTGTTGAAATTTATGACTATTACTTCTAAATCGAAGCTATTTAGATTTATATTTTCTGCCTTCAAATCTCTATGAACATACCCTAGATCATGAAGCTCTTTCACACCCTACTAATTTGTGTAAGTATCTTATTTCAAATCATCAGGATATCTATCATGGTAGAGATACTCTCTGAGAGTCATTTCAAACTTCTTGAGTCTAAATGCAGTAAAACCATGTCCAAGCATAACTCCCTCGAGCTTAGCTAGGCTATTGCATTATCATTTTTAACCCTCTATCAGTGCTATGTATTCGTTTGCAAACTCCATTATATTATTGCTCGTTCTTAATGAGATACTTTAATGGATATTCCTTATAAGAGAATTAATCAACAACTATAAGCTGTACCTTGTTAGATACTTAAATATTTGAATAGTTCTCAATAAAGCTGCTAATTTCAACTATATTTAGTGCAGGTATATACAGTGCTTTTTCATATAACCATGCTATATACTTACCATTTGCTGGTTGGTTCATTGATTCCAATCGCTTCTATCTCTTAATTCACTCCTAGTCTTCTCTTAATGACTCAAGAAAGTTACTTTTTCTTTTAGCAGGTAAAAGCTTTTAAGTTTCCTCATCTTTCAAGAAATGGCTTAAATGATTCTTTATAAATGCCTCTTTACTTTCGCTGAGTTAGTATAAGACTTCATGCATGTTGTGCACTAATATTTACCAACTACTTTATCATGCTTGTAGTAGATCTTAGTTCTACTAGGGTTTAGGTCTTTGATTTGCCTCTTCAAGCTAGACTCAGTTGAGAAGAAATTTTAGAAGTCTTCAAATTAACATTTTTTTTTTCTTCTATTGGTTGATGTTCCTTATCTTCCTCAATTCCTCAACCAATTCAACTTATGTTTAAGCTGCCATTTGTGCACTCTTCTTATTCTTTTTAATTTAAATACCTCAGCTTTTAACTCTAGCTCTTAGTTCAACCTCCTTTTCAATTTAAATAACTTTTGGTTTCTTGGTAGATCCAAATTTGAGCGATGGTGTCGATATTTGTGCTCGCTCGTAGCAAATCTCTGCAGAAAGAAGGCACCCAAAGAAGAAGGACAGGAGCGCTCTCATGCAGAGTTTAGTGGTATTCTTAAGGCACGGGTCCTTCATAAATGACAAGCTCTTAAGGCTTACCAACAAGGTAATTGCTATAAGGGTGGAGTTTTGCGTTTCATGATTTTTGATGATCTTACAATGCTGCCGAAGAAATAGCTTCCACATCGTGAGCAAGAGGAAGAATTCTGGAAAGAATCGAAAGCCAATCCTCAAACCCTCTGTCGTCGACTGCATTTGCAGCGAGCCTGCGCTTTGACAAATGGCTCCCCTATCTCTTACGCTAAGGGGTAGCTATTGAGTGGTGCTTAGGCTTGCAATCGCTTTCTCCAGATACATTGAGGAAATGCTACTAGCGAAAAGACAAATCCTTCATCAAATGCGATTACGCTTATAATACGAAGCTTAATCGCGTTAAAGCGATTGGTGAGGAGAAGAGCTTAAAATTGCTTAATCTAGGCAATTTACTTCTGAACAGGCGCAACGTTATTTACGTGGATGAGACCACGATTCACTGGCAGCAGATATTGAAGCGAGTTCGGTCAAAGTCAGGTTGCTAATTGGAATACAAAATATTCTATAGAGCTCTTTAAAAATCACTCTGGCCATTAGTTCTTAGGGCCTCCTTACTTACAGGATTACGGAGGCACCAATAAATCAGCGAAATTTCTAGAATTCTTTATTCAGCTGAAATAAACCTCAGGTGGCTCAGGAATCTGCGTGATTGACAATTTACCCATCCATAGTATTAAAGTAGTGTGAGTGGTCTTCGATAGCCTCCTCAAGCTATTTTCCTGCCTTCCTACAGCTGCGCGCTTAACTCGATCGAGCTACCCTTGGCTAATGTAAAGTGTTTGTGGAGTAAATACGTTATTCATTACAGGGCGTTGACTCCGATGACGAGTGGATAAAGGCTAGCATTGAGCTCATATTTTCGCGTATAGATAAAAATCAATCGCGTCGCTTATTCTAGCAAACTCGAAAGCCTTCATCCACTCAATTTGTTTTTTGTGGCATTTTAGTCTGAGGCCAGTTCACATTTATATTTTGGATGGAGTGTTGAACTGCGCTTAGTCGCGCTCTGCTTCTCTATGGAATTGGTTTTGTATGCTTATAGTTTATATCAATCGCGCATTGTGTCATCATCAGTAGAATGACTGGGCGACATCTCTCTTAGCTTAGCGTCGACTAGTACTTTCTTGTCCTGCAATCTTTGCTTTTAGAGCTCCCGCCTTGCTTCCTTTATTACAGGAAACTCTTTTTCTTGTGCTCTTTCTTGAACAGTGGAAGATTCTTCAAAATGGCAAAGTAATTTTCTTGGATTTATGATTCTTCAACTAACTAGGCTTTGATGTTGGGATATAGCCCTTATGGAAAATATCATCTTGCCGGAGGAACTTTGATAGAATCTCTACGAGCAACTGCTTGCTCGGAACCCACGTTGCAGTTATTCCAGTCTCCTTGCCCATCTTCACTGACATCTGCCACTTTCTCGAGAGAGTCGCCTTGGATGGGGGTATAGTGCATGGGAGTAGCCTTATGTCCTTGAGGTTCGAAAAGTTATCCTGCAATCACAGCCAGCAAATACTTCTTAATGAAAGAGAGCTCGAGGCCCTTGGCAAGTTAAAGCCACTCCTCACTGCAGACTCGTAGAGCTTTTGCTTAGTATTTATGTATTGAGAGAGTTTCTCGAGGTAGACGCGGTTCTGATCCCTCATCACAATTCAATATTTAATTATGAATGCAGGCAAAGACCGAATGATTTGAATTATTGAGCTTCCTTCCACACCTATTGAGAAACGGCAAGTAGCATAAGATAAAGTGTAGACTAGAGCTTTGCCTGTTACTTAATACGGTGGGTTTATCTACTCTACCAAAGATATAAAATTAAATGTAATTACTAAGGAAATTAAAATACTTGAGGCGAAAGCGAGTAGAATTTTAAAGCTCGGGGTCTGAGAGCTCTCAAAGATTTATTGAGAGATATTAGCTTCTTGGCATTCGCTTTTTTCTTTCTCTTAGACAGGATATATTAAGGCATCGTAGAGAGTTGGTATGAGCCTGTAATTATTCCTTGGAGTGCAGTCATTTGTTTTGCTCTCTCTTCTTCAGAGTATTCATCAGGCATCTTGTCAAAGAGCTAGATACGGGCTACGCCATTAATGAAATCTCCAATGTCCCATCTCTAAGCTCATTTATCAATCTTAGAATACTCAAAACCCCAAAACCCTTTCAGTAGTTTGATTGAGTTTTTGATTGATAAAAGTAGACTATTAAGGAATACTTAATTAGGGTTTTAATAGGGTCTATGTTGGGGTTTTATGTTTATATATTAGTAATTTAAGTGAGTATAACAAGTGAGTTTTTAAAAAATTTCACACAAACATAAGCTTAGAGTCATATGGCAGTTCTCTGAATTTTATCATTCTTAGTTGATGTTTGATTGTTTCTATTGTTTGCTAATTCTCTTAGCTTGGCTTGATAATAGTTGAGTATGCAAGTTCTCTGAGACCTCCATTCATTTTATTTTTCTCGAGATATTGTTTGATTCTCTGCTTAGAATCTCTCTCATCCCTGCAGCTAAAGTAATCATTTCTTGGCATGTCGCTCTCTATTATTATTATTACTGCTAGAGCCCAGATATCCCATTAAGTGTCTCCATCTCTCCAATCCTCTCTCTCTGGGAAATATCCAGGCGTACCGTATATATTTCCTAATGCAGAGGCTTGCACTCTTTGAGCTCTGTTGAAATCAATAATATAAACTCAAAGAGGTTGAAAGTTCATCATAATGTTCTCTGGCTTTAAGTCTCTATGAACATAATCTAGCTTGTGAAGCTCTTCAATGCCCTCAACTATCTGCTATACTATCTAGCTAATTTATCTCTGACATCTATTGTCAGATAAGAATTCTCTATAAGTCATTTCTAGTAAAGGAAGCCTGAAGACTTCATAATCTTTACCAAGTAAAATAGCATCAAGCTAGATGATATGCCTGCACTCATTTAACTTTGCCTTTTAAAGAGCATAATAACAATTAGCAAATTCCATTTGGAACTTGTGTCATTAGCAAGGAAGTAATTTAATGGGCATATTAGTCATCAGTAATGACTCTCTTCTCTATTTTTTTATCCTCATAAGTGAGGTAGCTTTCATGACAAGAATCTATGTCAATAATTTTTAAGATTGGAATCTTCATGCCTCAATTTCTTACCAAGATTTTATTGATCTCTGAGACTTGAAAGTTCTTGATTGCTTTCTTCATTTTTAACTTACTTCTAGACTTCAACTCTTACGAGACTCCACTGGGTTTCTTGATCTTCTTTTTTAGAGGAATCTATTCCCTGTAGGTTCATGAATAAAGACAAAACTTTGATTATGCTTTTTCTTTAAGGGAACATTGAGGTCTCTTGTATGAGAATATGGCTTCTCACATAACTCACAGATATACTTGCCATCCTTCTTTTAATTCTTTAGATATAGCCTAGCCATATCGTTGTGTATATCTCTCAAGTGTCTCTTATAAGTTGACTTGT
This sequence comes from Oxytricha trifallax, assembly GCA_000711775.1. Lineage (NCBI taxonomy): Eukaryota > Ciliophora > Spirotrichea > Sporadotrichida > Oxytrichidae > Oxytricha > Oxytricha trifallax. The sequence continues at coordinate 10,166 of ARYC01000061.1, forward strand.
AAGGAAAACTTTATTGCATTCTTTGCATTAATAGTCAACTTTGGCTGGTATTTATTAATGCTCTATGGCGGGTTATTTAACCTCCTCCTCAATTTCCACAGCTTCTATGATGACCTCCTACTTAATTAATATTTCAATCTCAAAGCTAGACTGGTCAAAATTGTCATAAGTAGCCTCCCACTGAGTACCAGCGTCTCTAGTCCCTACTTTTCTTGGTTGCTGGAATGATAATTTAATTGTATTTACGCAAGTAATGCCGCTCTTCTCAAAATGTTAGCGCTCATTTTAGTTTGATGATAAATTTTATTATAATAATGATAAAATCTACCTTGATGTACTATAATAGTAGAGTATATGACACTCTGGTAGATTCTTTGCTGAGGGTAAGAAAATTTAATAACCATTGAAGACTGTAAGTTGACATTTTTTATGAGAATTTTATACGAATTAGTAAATTAAAATACTCCTAATGAAGTTTTGTTTCTCTAGGAGGTCCTCCAAATTAAGTTTGAACTTAATTTGGAGGACCTCCTAAAATAATTAACTATTAGGAGCAATTTAATGGAGATAGATTGATAAAAACGGAATTAATCTGTGAAACTTGGAGCAAGTTTTTCAATGCTTCCCCTCATATCTTTGCAAGATTAACTTCCAGAAGGTCCTCCCTATTTAATAGTAAGATTTTAATAAACTTAGAATGGATATCCATAATTTTTTAATTTCATTAACGTTTCTAGAAAGAGGAAGCAAGATGGAGTCTATGAATGATGCAATTAAGAGAATTTAATCTCAAGATTTTATACGAAAATTTCGAAGTCAAGAGGACCTCTATAGGTACTTGGTTTAGCAAGGTAAGTTATTTAGTAAGATTTATATATTCATTATAGTTTGTCTCTTTTTGCCTACTTAGGAGGAAACTAAAATCTCATTCTTAAAAGCCTTACTAAGTGAAGAGAAAAAAGATCTTAAGTCTAATGAAATTAGGATGATAGAGATACCTTACTACCCTGAAATCTCTGTAACAAATCTTTATGATGATGCTATGAGTGATCCAGATGTTGCTCTCTACTTTTTATCAAAGCTACAACGCTCAAATAAGTTGCCAGAGAGAAATTTCTTCTTTGGTGTACTTGGAACTTTGAAACCTGAGTACTTAAATGAAGTAATTTAAGAAACTTACCAGAAATACCACAGCATCTCTCCTGTAGAAAAAGAGAAGTAGTGAAAATGACTCTTGGTTGTAGGAACAGCAGAAGCATTCATTCATCTCAAGAAAGCTTACCCTTCTAATTTTATAGAAAAACCTTGAGCTGCTATATGCTTGATGAAAGAGCGCAGCAAGTTAAACAGAGAGAGAAAGTCACAAGTAAAGCATGAATTGAGTAAGAGACTCTTCAAAGATATTTAAAAGCCAGACGAGATGAAGATAGATGCTGGAGATAGCACTAAGAAAAGAAACATGGGTCCAAGCAAGCCTTAAGAGGAATTAAAAAAAGTGATACCAAGTCCCTTTACGAGTAAATTTAATATGTAAACTTATTCATTCGTTTAAATCTAATATTTATTTAAATACACAAAATCTCCCTTCTATTGCGCATACTTTAGCTTTATCATCGCTGAATCTCTTAGCAGCACTCTTAATAAAATCCACTGTATCTATCTTCAAGTCTTGCATCAAGTGATAGAGCAGCAATTACTTAAATGACCTTTCAATAGCCCTCATATAATTCAATTCCATTGATTGAGGACTGTACGGAACTTTAAATACAGGTGTTATGTTTAGCCTTTCATATTCCTTCTTTCTACAAACAGAATAATCTCTTAGTCGGCGTATTTATCTTTGAGTTATTACAAGAACTTTATGTACAATTCGGTCTTTATTGATCGAGGGTGGATAACATAAGTCTCGAGGTCTTCGCTTATTCCACCAAGTATTGCATAAGTTTAAACCTTAACCTTTTAATTATATACTTCTATGTTGCTGTACCTCTTATACCAAGACCTCGATATGAAGGTATTAAACGTGAATACTGCCTCATCAGCGTGTATGAACTTTATATTATGCTCTTAAGCCCTCTGCATTTAATCGAATATATAATTTAAATTATCCTTATAAAATGGAACATTAAAGCCAATCCCTCTCTTGATGCGATTGACTGTCTTGTAAGATATTCCGTTCTTTTTAAATATGTTCGCTATAGATTAAGACGAGTTATGAAGCTCAGGAAATTAGCGATGAAACATCGCTGCCCTCTAGGCAAGAGAGAAATGAGCCCAGTATTTAAGAGTCTTATCATTAATAAGATAATAAATATGATGTTACTAGAGTTTTAAATGTCTTTTTGGCTTAGAATTAAGCTGCTATCTCTTTAAATTCAATGCTAATAGACAGTGAGTCCTAAAAGTAGCAAGAGATTTATGAAGCAGTCTTGCTATAGATGTGTAATTTAGAATAGGTTTTAGTTGATCACTATAATCATCGCAACCATAACGCAACTTAAACTATAAATCTACAAACTCACTGTCATAAACAGACCCTAAATCTCTTATATACTCACTCAAATTACTAATATTTAAACATTAAATCACAAATAAACCCTTTAAAACCCTAATAAAGTATGCGTTAATAGACTACTTTCATCAATCAAACTACTGAAAGTGTTTCAGGGTTTTGAGTGCTAAACGAGTTACAAGTTATGATAACTAAAAGATTAGGCACTTTTGCATAAGAGTTTTGAAATAGCTTCATAATTCAATTCTTGTTCGATTTTTTGTTTAATTAATATTTGTACCATACCTATGTATAAGCAGTAAATTTAAACTCTCACAATAAATAAAACACTTAATATAAATAATTTCTATTTCTTGAATTTTAAATTGACTTAATTTCTCTACTAACCCCAATAAGACCCCACTATACCCTAAAAATCTAAGGACTATAACACTGATTAAAGGGTTTTAGGGCTTTGATTATAATGATAATTTTACAGAGACGTTTTTTTAAAAAAGTTTTTAGTTTTATTAGTTGTGGTTGTTGACTGTACATTTGATTGCATACTAAAATAGTAATCTTGAAGTTTTCGTCATAGAGACTCAATATCATAACTAAGATTTTTCATAAATAATCTTCAATTTTCGCTTTCCACTTTCATAGTATTGTTATTTTAAGAAATAACTTCCATATTAAAGATAGTGTAATTTATGTGTATGGTAACTCAGATTCCACAGTTATTTTCTAAATTTTGGTATTTTCTTAAAAATATTATCATCTTATTAAGGTAAATATATATGTCCTAACCGAGATATCCCTATCCACACCGCTCCGATTCTTAAACATATCCTATTTCATATTAAAATTTTAATTTTCGAGTTCTAATAAGGTTATAAATTACTAATATTAGTATTATTAATTGATATTTAAAATTTTGTCACCAACATTTAACTGTTTTTTTTATGACTTTATATAAAACTTTATTTATAAAAATATTTTATAAAATCTAAATTTTTCAAATCATTCATATTCTATGTGATTTGAAATAATAGGAAGATCGATATTAGTAAGATCGTTATTAACTTTTTTTAAAAAAAATTATTATTTTTAGATGTGGGGAGGAGTATCTTGGTTATAACATATGTACATATTATAATTAATTTGGTCGCAGCAATGGTTGAATGCACCTTCAAAATTACAAGAAAATATAATTAATTTTTAGGCAATATAAACGCTCTAATTGCTAATAGTTATTATATAAAATATACAAGTTGTTTTGAGAATGTTATTTTATATATGCATTTCATATAGTTCATTTGTGAATTCAAGATAAGCCCTGATATCAAATCATTTTTATAATTAGTTAATTATAAATAATGAGCAGTATTTTATAATTAAATTTTCGATGTTTGTCTTTATAAAAAATTAAATATCAATATATAGTGGTCTCTTGTAAAAGTTATTTAATATTAATAAATTTATTTTCAATTAATTTTTACTAAATTATTAAAGCTGTACCTTAAAATCTATTTCATTGATATATTCATATTAACAGTATCTCTGTAGTGTTGCATTAAATTTAGCATGAAGATTTGGTAATTAAAAATATACAAATCACAATTTTTATTATGATCAAATATATTGATATATAAATTAAAATACATTTTTGAACTTATAAAAAGAATACTTAAGTATTTTCTATTGGTATATTTCTGTCCATTCGAAAATTCCATAAATTGTCAATTTTAATTAATAGATTAACCGTATCGTTGTTGATTTTCTTTCTGAAAACTATAATTTTTTAATATATTTTTATGTAACTTTCAATTATTAAATATTGAATAATAAATATATAAAAACGATTGCAAACCTTAGAGATTTTCTGTGATTTTTTTTATTAACAGGAGAACTGATTTTAATGTCTAGATTTTTTAGCATGGAATAATGAAATTTATTTTTAATAAGTTTTATACATCTCTTTAACTACATCAATTCAGTTTTATTAAAGATTGCTATTAAAAAAATTAATTAATTTTAAATATTAATTTATTATCATAATAATATTTCATGTCATTTCAAGGACACGTTTTTTGAAACAATCAAGACATTCAACATCTATTTTATGAATATTTATCTATTAATCTATGAAAACATGAACTGATTCATGTTCAGTGATTAATTTTCTCTCCAAGGCCAATATTTTATTTTGAACTACCTCCATTTGATTATTGATAATCTTCTCCATGATTTCCTTGTCAAATCTATTTTTCTTATCATTAAGTAAAAACAAAACTTTATCATAATGATCTTTGAGTAAAAATTGTTCAAAAACTCTGGTGCATCTTAATCTATATTCGCTCTCATTTAATTAGGCAATTTTCTAATTAAAAACAAAAGTTAGATTGAATTTTAATTTTAGTTTCAATTTTTCAATGGGAGGTGGCGATTTAACATCAATGTCTTCGTGTAAGCCTTGGTCTTTTCTTAATTATTAGGCCATCTAAAATATAATTAAAAATATTCAAAAAATGTATAAAAATGGGTTCAAAGTTTTAAATTTAAAGAAAAATCAAAGAAATGATATTAAAAAAACTTACCAATTATTGTGCCATTATGTTTAAGTCTTCTATGTCATAATTATATTCCATTTAAAATTACTATGTAAATTTATATATTTTTATTCTTTATTAATGATTTTTATAGTAATTTTAAGTCTCTTAATATAAATGTTTAAAAATATCAATATTTATAAATAATAAAGTCAGATATAATTTATTAATTTAAAAATTTTTTATAAATAAGTTAAACTAATTAAAATTGTTCTATAAGTCTTTTGACATTTCTTTAATTATCTCCTATTCTAGTATTTATATTTTTTATAATATTAACTATTTTATATATAATTTTTAGTTTAAAGTAAAATAAAAATTAAATTTTTATCTGAAATTCATATACAAGATTTAATATTCCATTGATGAAATTTAATAAAAGCATGATTTCTAATATAAATGAATATATTTAAATGTTTTTTGTTTTGGATAATTATAAATATTTAATGTGGATACAATAATAAACTATAAAAATGAATTCACATATCGACTACTTTTAAGAAAAACTATAAGATTAATAGATGAAGCATGAACTCAAGCGAAAATAGTATAAATAAAATATATTTAATTTATAAAAATCTTATATATGGAAAGAACAATTTAAATATTAATATTTTTAATTTATAAAGTTTTAATTAAACAAATTAAAAATACTCCTGTACCAAATATGAAAATAATAACATTTTCACAAAATTCTAATTATACTTTCTCGGTAAGTATAGTTTTCTCTATATAAAAAACAACTATAAATAGCTAATTATAATAAACTATCTTAGCCAAATTATTATTATTCTAATTGTAATTATCGTAAAATGACTGAAAATTAATATGATCTATTTATAGTGAGTTTCTTGTTGCTGAATTAATCAAGTGCAACTGTATTTTTTGATTTTTCAACTGGTAGTAGTCCCTATACAGATCAAATTGGAAGCACTGCAATAATTGACTATAGTAAGTAATAATATGCTTTTGTGTTATTTTTATTTATTAAAATTTCAATTATCGCTAAAAATAGTTTAGTTCAATCTAATCTCTATTTGAAGATTAAATTTATAAACTTACTCTCTAAATATATAAAATCAGATATCTAAGATCCTACTTTCAATTATATTAATATTTAATGATTAATTCATTAATTAGATTCAATAATTTAACATTTATAGGTTAAATTAATTTGTTTTCAACTTTGTATAGCCAATCATCCAACTGATGCTAGCAATCCCACCGTTACTTAATTTGGTGGCTTGTACGAATCTTAAAACATGGCTTGCTAGACTCTTCAGGAAAATGGCAATACAGAACAGGCTTTTATATTTATTCATCAATTTCCACTGTATATTATAGAGGAATTTCACTTATTTTAATATTTAATGCTTCTACCTACTTTAACAATCATAAAATAATAAGAAAATGCTTAATTTCATTTAATCATTAATAATTTTTATGAAAATTAATTAAGAATAAAATCTAAGAATTAATTGAATAACATGCACATCTCTATGTTCGTATACATCTTTGACACTTCATATTTCCTATTATTTATATTTATTTCTCTTTAATTTTTATAAAATTATAGTATAATTTTGAATAACTTTGTTATATATAAACACAGTGGGAGAGTAGACAATAGTCGCGAAATACGGAGATTCAACGACCAACGGAGGACAGCTAACTGAACATTTCAGGTTTTACATGGATGGAGATAATCTAGAAATAGAGCTTACCACAGCAAGAAAAATAATTAATTTAGTTTCTATAATAGTTCATGATATATAATATAAATAAATTAACAAAAGCAAGTGGACCGAATGATGTGAATTATCAGAGAAGAAATCGAAGGTACACTAATGTGAATCTAGAATGTAAAAAACATTTAATATCTATAATTCGTTTTTATATAGCTGGGTGGTACTTCATTCCATAATAATCTTTAACTTCTTATTGTAAAAATTTTAAGCTAATTTTATTGTTTAAAAAAATTAAATTCTTAACACATTTAGAAAATGCCTTATTTATTGATGGCTTTCGATGTTTAACAACGTGGAGGGTTTTTTGGTAGTAACCAGATGGACTCAGATTTATACATTACTCATGAATCAAATTGTGGAACTTTAGATAAAGAACAAGCCACTTCCATCCAAAACTTTTAATTTTTTATTTTTTGATAAAATTATTTGAATAGCTTTCATTCAATAAGTTGAATTTAATTAAGGATATTTTTTTACAACTCTGATTTAAAACCATTAAAATTGTTTATAGTTTTATTCTTAATTTATTTTATAACAAATTAATTGAAGATAAATGTATTTTAAACAAAGTTAAAATTGGATAAATTAATTTCTGGCAATTTATTTTCTAAATTGTTATTAATGAATTTAAATTTCAAAAATAAATCTGCTCACTTTGATTAAAGCACATATGATAAGATTTTAATAATTAATTTATAAAATATACATAATATTTTAGATTTTGATTGGCAAGACGATCTCTCTTACTACTTTTATAATTATCTCTATCTTTATTAATATATTAATAATTGAATTACTTTTGTTTTGGTAATGAGCAAGATTTTTTAAAAAAAATTTCTTATTATCATTGATTACATATTAAAATTTTATAATTTCATATTATTAAAGAATAAACTGGCGGTAATGGTAGTCCAGCAACAACTTACACAGCAGGTTCAACTCCGTTTTCAGGATATATTAGAAACTTTAGAGCAGGACCTGGGCCTATAAATGCAACAAGTTTTTAAAAAATATATCAATCATACATGAAATACATATATGGGAGTATTAATACTTTCTTATTTGATTATTTAAAGTGAAATATCTGGAGGTTATCAGTGTGGAGGGTGTATTATTATTATTAAAATCTTTTCAAATATTAAAAATAATATAAGTAGTTATCGTATATGTATATAAATTACTTTGTACAGGAAATTGCTCAATGTGCGATACATCAGGGATGTGCCCATTCGGTGCAGCAGATCCAGAATTTTTAATTTACGATTTCACCGAGGGAAGTTTAACTGGTGGCAGTACCTGGGTTGGTATTGATTATTTAATTAAATTAAATTGTATTTCTAAGTTAAAATCTTTAATCTAAACTGTTTGTGTTATAGTCAGACAGCAGAGAAAGGTACTGGGCCTGCTTTCACTCTAGCTGAAGATTGGTTTGTAGACACACCCTATTAGTAAGCACAATTATTATAAGTCTCTATAACTTAATGTTTAGTGTTGATAACCAAGGATTGTACTATGATAACTCAGAGATGTGCTCAGCTACTGGATTCACTTATGGAAGCATTCATTCATTTTCGATGGGGGTGTGGTTTAAACGTAATTCTGGCACATCTGGATCATTAGTTACTCTTAAATAAGCCGATCAAATTATATCATATTGATAATATAGGGTCTATAAAATAATTAATGGCAATTAGGTTTTAAAATAATTTATAAATAATTATTAAAAAAGATGCTTTAGAGGAAGTCAAATTTTTAATAGAAGCATATAATCTTAATAATGCAGGGAAAAAAAGAAATAAACTAGATATCTGACATAAAAAATGATAAAATTTATCAAAATTTTCTCAAATATTTTTATTACTGATTAGGATTAAGAATTAAAAAAAAGAGTAAATAATTCAATTTATTTTAAACTTAAATTTTTAAATGAAATCTTATACTTTTTTATGAAACACAAATTTATATTTTTTTACATTCTTTTATTAACGATGATACAGTAGTATTCGATTTATAAGGATATCCTGGAGGAATCATGGTAACAATTGGTACCGAAACAACTTCAATTACTTGCAATTACAGTAAGTTCAATTTCCTTTCTAAACTCCCTGATTTTAGATCCGGATATTTGGGTATATGCATTGGTAACAGTCACAGTAAGAACCGCAACTTCTTCGAATATTTGCCTAAAAGCAGATAAACCCTTGTGGGAAATAATGACATTAAAATGCATTCTTTAATAAATAAGTCTAGGTTTAACTGTGATACATGTAGTTCTGTTGACGCTATATATACTGATCCAGGAAACATGAAGATATGCACAGGTGGTAATGGTTTAAAATAAAGTTTTGATTTGCTATTCATAAATTATCATGTTTTATCTATGTTTGAAAAATGGTTTCATGGGGACTATAAAATCCTTGCATTTTTACAATTATGGGATGTCACAAGACGAAGCCAGCTACACTTATCAAAGGGGGAGTTGTGGCACCTTCAATATAAATATAGCTTACACTAATTTAAATACAATTAAGCTTAAGATTTTATATGAATGGCAATAGCTGTGATTAGTGTTCTGTAGTTACCGGTGTATGCTATTCAGATTGTGCTAACAATTATCTTTTGTAATTATTAAAAGAAAATTCCTAAATAAGTTTTACTTTTCTCTCATTATTTTGAGAATGAATATGGCTCTACATGCCAATCCTGTGATACTAACTGTAGCTCATGTTTTAATGCTTTAAATTCTCAATGCTACTCAATATAAAAAATTACAATTTCTTAGTTATTTTTAGTTCAGGCCACTTTTAAATTTATACTTAATGATAAATTTATACTCTTGCGTTAAGGACACATCTACAGCAATACCATTTGAGTAGTATGTCTACGCTGAGACTATTTGTCCATATTGTGGAGACTCTTTCATTCTGACGACTACACCTTATCTTGAAGAATGTGATGATGGAAATCTTCTATCAAATGATGGGTGCAGTGACATGTGTCAAGTTGATGATTATTTACTTTTAAGTAATTTTTGTTGAACTCTTTGAGTTCTCGCCCCTCGAATGAGCAGCATAATTTTTTCACAAAATTTTCTAATTATTAACAAGTCTTAATAACTTAACATAACTCATTTAATAAGTGTCTAATGTTATTTTAAGAATATTTTAATTCACTATAACTCAAGTATCTCTTGATATAATATCAGATAAAACAATAAAATTTAATTAAATCTTAGAAATTGAAAATTTTTAACATTTCTATATAAATTTTACTTTTATTTTTATATTCTTTTTGTGATAGTGGTTATTTTAATCAGGATAAAAAGAGTATTTTACTAATATTTATCTGAAAGTATAATTTAAAATAACGAGTCTTTTATGAAGAATGATAAAAATAAAAGTAAAATTTTAAATAGAAATGTGAAAAAAATAAGCAATAGTAAATTTCTAATATAAAATTTACAATTATTGTTTCTATCTGATTTAATGAAAAAAATGCTTGTGTTTTAGAGTATTAAAGTTTTCTTATAGAGTTATTATAAGTTATAATGAATTTCTTAGACTTAAAAATAATTCGAAAATGTTGAGTAGAAAATTTATGATGCCCACTCAGCGGTGAACACTTTTAAATAATAAGTAATGTAAAGTTGAAGATATGTGGGTGTGCACTCCATCATTCTAGGATATTATGGGTCCCAGTGTCTGTGTGTTCAATTGCATAGATGGTACGAACAGCGTCACTCATACAAATGGGACTATACCTATTTACCTGAAAGATTGCGATGATGATAATGCAGTTACTGATGATGGATGCACTCCACTTTGCAATATCAATACGGGCTGGAAGTGTTTTAAAACCCCATGTTTAATTGATAAACTAAGCAAGAAGGTTTTTTAAAAATTAAATTATAATTGGATAATAGTAAAAAAAGTAGTCTAGTCTGTTAATAAATTTTTTTATTTCATCTAATAACATATATTAGTTTTTAAATAATTTACTTACTGTATAAATAATATTTTTTAAGCCATAATTCGTTTGTTCTCAGCATTCAAGCCTTTGTCTTAAATGTCCTTGAGGTATTATTATGAGTTTACTTATTGAATTATTACATAATAAGTATTTAAAAGTGCAAAAATGGTACAAATACAGGTCCAGACGATTGCTATGAGATTTGTGGTGATGGCTTTGATTATCACACTTATGAATGCGATGATGGCAACCTTGATGAAATATTTTATGTTTAAATATTTATCTAAAATTTATTGATGACGGTGATGGGTGCAGCTCATTATGTGAAGTTGAAGATCCAGATTACACTTGCCAATATGGAGACTTCCCCTGGCCAGATATTTGCACGATGGCCTGTACTGTTAGAGGCGATGACTTCGGTGAACTACCTTGCATAGACTCTAACAATTCTCCATTGGATGGATGTAATGAAGACTGTGAAGTGGAAAATGGGTGGGAGTGTACTTTAGGGTCACCCAATGGAATTGATTCTTGCTTTGAGGTCTGTGGGGATTCTTTTGACATGGACTAATACGATTGCGATGACGGCAATGTCAATTAAACTTATTAATTGACATGTGAATGAGATGTAAGTCTTATAGTTGTCTTTTGTGTATTTTAAATTAGTTATTTAACCTAGTTTATCCATTTTCAACGTTAAACGATGGGTGCTCTTGGAATTAGTGTACTATTGATGCAGGTTACGATTGTAGATATTCTGATTGGATCTCCAGAGACGCTTGTAATGAAATCTGTGGAGATGGCTATAATTATGGTGTCCAAGGACAATGGAACTATCTCAACAATAAAATTAAATTACACTGTTTATTTTTAAGTAAAACGAGTGAATATTATTAGAGTTAATAACGAGTGCGATGATAGTAATTAGAGACCAGGCGATGGATGTGGAGATCAATGTAGAATTGAGAGAGGATGGTCATGTTCAGGTGGTAATACTGGAAGAGAAGATGTTTGCGCTCCTGTCTGTGGAGACTATTAAAATGTTATAAATCTTACCTTGTATATGCTTTTACTTAGACTGGAAGAAAATTTATCACGAGCACTGTGATGATGGTAATAGTAAGAATGGTGATGGTTGCACTTCAGCTTGTATCGAAGAGCCTGGATTCAGATGCACAGGTGGTAGTCATCACTGGCGCGATACTTGTGTTGAATTATGCGGAGATGGGCGAAATGCAGGGTATTTTAATTGTGACGATGGTAACACAGTCAGTGGAGATGGATGCAGTTCTACTTGTAAATTGGAAGCAGGGTATCAATGCATTGGGGGTAATAACACTTACCCAGATACCTGTAGAGAGCTCTGTGGAGATGGTATGAATCTAGGCTCAGTCGACTGTGATGACGGCAATTTATTAAATACAGATGGATGTAATGATGTTTGTGAAGTAGAAACAGGATATTACTGTACTCATACTACCAATGGAAGAGATACATGCTATGAAGTGTGCGGGGATGGTATCATGCTCGGTTCATTCTCTTGTGACGATGGGAATTTCTTGGATAACGATGGTTGTGATAAAACTTGCAAAATTGAGTAGTGCTGGGATTGCGATGGACTCTCCCCAACTACTTGTACGATTGATCCTATTAACACCATTGGCATACAGAATGTTTAAATACAATAAACTTATGATTAATCTATATAATATTCTCTTTTGAATGCTACTATGGTTGATGATCAGTCTAGCGTTAGTATATACTTCAACAATTCTGTAGTTTTACAGTCAGGTTTTGATATTTTCAAAGCCATCGAAGTTAATGTAGTTGGCCCACTTGCTCCTTATAATTTTACCTGGTACTTAAAAGACGCTGATTTTATTTTCAATGGTGTTTAAACAAAGGAGTTTAAGCTTATGATGTTTAAAATTAGATTTAATTTGTTTTTTACTTCAAATGCCTCAAATTATAACAATTAATTTCTTATGATTGACTACCTAGATACTTAACTTCTAGGATCTGAGTAGGAAAATCTCACAGTTTGCCTGAAAAATGTTTCTCAAATCAAGCATTTCTAATGTAATAAATTTATGACTGATACCCCATGTTGGTCTTTCCCTTTTTCTAAACATTTTTTATATTACGTAATTTAAATTATGATAAACTGGTTTAAAAAATGCTTTAAATTTTATCCCTATGTACTATGGAAAGCTGGCTCCATCTTCATACTGTCAAAGCGCAGGAATTGGTACTTATGGATTGTATATTGTAGGTGGGTAAGTAGGGTTAGGTTTACTTTTCTCCATGCTAGGCTATAGTGCTGGTGGTGCCTGGGATGCTTTCTATCTACTATAATTTACTCATCTATTGCCAATTCTATCCATCTCAGCACCATCATATGTAAAATTAATTGAAAATTAGAATGTTAAACCTTGTAATTTAATCTTTAAACCATCATGTGGAGTCTATTTCTACTAAGAATTTAAATGGTCGAATATGGAGGAAGACAGTATTGCAGGATGGTTAAGAAATGCGATTTGTAATGATGGAAATGCTACGGAGATGAGACCACCCACTTACAATTTCTATCAAAATGGTATTGAATACAACAACCTAGCTTACAATTTAGCCGATACTCTCACTATTGTAATGTTAGCTTTAGCTGTAATTCCCTGCATTTCTGTTATCATGCATGCTTTTAAAAAAACCTATATATCCCAAGAATAATCAATGAAATAAATGAGGCAGTAATTTAATAATGTAGAAATAGTTATCAAACTACTGCTGCCAAATGCAGTGGTAATAGACAACATGGACAAATTCATCAAAGGTCGCTATTTAATCGCAATAATAAACATAACCTATCTCAAAGTAGCAACTCTGACACTGATTAATTTCACTTTCTTCGATACAGACACCACAACTAAGGCTTTTAATTCTTATGCCTCAATTGTTATGCTACTTTTCATTAGTATAGTGCCTTTCTACTATCTTATATAAATCATTCTATAATAAGTGGATTACATACTACTATTTCTGTGTGAAATTTCAAAGATAAAATTATAAGAATTGATCATAAAATTATTATTAAATCTTGCACAAACTGTGTTCTTCTATAGAGAGCTACATTCTTTGAAAAAAGCCATGGAATATTAATAAGTTTTATAAGGTGAGTAAAACGCTTAAAATAAGAAAGTTGTTGAGGATAAAGTTAAGATCTTTATATAATGTTAATAAGTATTATACATCATAATTATAATTTTGATCATTAGGAATAACTTCAGAAACAAGGTCTTATTTGAGGAGTATAAAATAGACAATTTCTACTAATATGGGTATATGATGTAGTTTTGTGCTTAAAGATTGATTTTTGCAATAGTAGTGGCTAAATTGCATTATAATGTGGATTATTAGCTATTTGTCATAACTTCCATGTCTGCTCTCACAATAGAATTAACAAATTATTAATTATAAAGCCAGAAGATATTTGCTTTATTTTATTAAGAGTAAACTCACAATGACTTACATTGCTACTATTTAACCATATAAATATCCATTTAGGAATGCTATTGCAATATTAAATGAAGCAGGATAATTTTATATTTATACGGCTAGTATGGTGTGGGCTAGAAGTGATAACTTTTGCAATATGGACTTCAGGGGTTTTAATTAGTAAATTTTATTCTATTCCCACACATTTTATTAAAAATTCAAAGTAGTTTATTTGCTAATTAATTATATGTTTTGTGACTCCAATGGCCTATGCATTTACAGCATTTCTGGGTTTCCAGGCATTAGCCTGGTTAGTCTGCTAATTCATCTTTTTGAGTACTTAGAACGGTGGAAAAGCCCCAGTGAGCGTAGAACCAGAAATAGTGCCCAAGGAAATCTCCATCAAGCAGTAATATAAAGACCTACACACGCAGGTTGAAGAAGAGAGGAAAAGACAGAAAAATGAGAGAATGGACGACTTCAAGAAGCAAGAAGAGGAGAAGAACAAGACTGAGGAACAGAAGAAACAGGAAGCTCTGGCTAAAACCAACAAAGCTGATGATGATAATGTGGGCATTGTTGGACTCCCTCCTGCTGGTGATGACACTATGAATCAAACCATTGATAAGGAGGATGATGATGAATCGGAAGAAGAAAAGAGCGAGTCGCTGGTGTCTGCTTCTTAAACCCAAAATAACACCACTAACCAACAGACTGATTAATCTGGCAATCATTCATAGAAATATAGTGAGATTTCACATAAATTCTCATAGATTTTAGCAATGATATCTCTGAGATACGTGCAAGTTCAGCAGCTGACAATAGTCAATCTAGAAATCAAGATGACGATGATGATGATGAAGACGAGGATGATAGTGTAGATTTAACTAGAAATTAAGATGAGACTAGTTAGTATGATGACACTCAGAAGACTGACAGTCAGTATGAGAGCAGTTTCAGATAGAATAACAACAAGAAATGATGATTCGTTAATTTAATAACTAACTACAGATATATAAAATTACCTAGTTCAATTTAGAAAATTATTATATTTCATTTTTGCATGATTACCATAAAATTATATCTTTATTTTTTATTTCATTACTGATAAAAATATTACACTATGTGTGTGAATTATTTTTGTACAAATTGTGCATTTATATAAAAATATTCTTAAATATAGTTTTAATAATGAATAAACAGATCAAATCCTATTTCATTTAATCATAAACCTTGCTACTTAAATTTATCAATATTCTATATGTTAACAGCAGTTTGCTACTCTTTCGCCTCTCTAGTTCGATTATTAATTAATTTGAGTTTGGGGAGTTATAAAATAGGGAGTGAGAGTTTATGAGGTTGGTGATGTTTAGAGGGGTCATTAATGTCAATCAGATTCATTTCATTGTTCAGAATGTTCTATTCTATCACCATAGTATTTGATCTGTAAAAAATATAATAATACCTATAAAATAAATCATTTTAATATGTGTGAATGAATAATCTGTAGGATTTCATTGCTGATGAATCAAGTTCTTTGTAATTGTCATCTTAATCTTATAGATTGATAGATTGCGATTAAGTTTGAGATCTGGAATTATTATCAACCCATCTAGATTCCATGTTTTTATAGACATGTGTTCCATTGCCTACTTTAGTTTAATTTTTATAGAAAATAAAGAGTTAAATCATCACATTGTGTAACAAAATCACAGATTAATTTACTCAATAATATGATGAGTGAATAAATACTTGATAATTATCATCACTGTGCTTAAAATGTTAATTTTTATATTTCCAATAGCCCTAGTGCAGCACATACCTCATTATGTCCTTATACTACCCCCCTTTATTCTAAATTTTATGATTCAAATCTCTGAGTCTCTACCTTGTGACTTTCATATCAATTTTGTTCTAAATTTATTCTTGAACTTGGCCAAATGGAGTGATTATATTAGATTTCATTAAATTGGAGTAATTTAGGTTATTCTGACTATCTGAAGTGGTGTTTTTTATTAGGTTTTCCAATTTATTTATGTTTTGGTTTGATGAGCTTGTAATGTTAAAAGTGCATCTTTCCCTGTTAATTTGATGAAATTCAGTCTTTTTATCATCATTTTACTATATAAATTACTTTCTCTCCTGTTATTCTTTGGCAGTGTTGATGTTCGAATCATCAAATAAACTCATTTTTGACATGAATTTAGCATTTAGCTATGGTGTGTTGAATTTATGGAGGAATTTATTGTCTTAGATATAGTTTTAATCATGGTTATATAAACTGGGTTGTTGGGGTTGTTAATCTGGATCTTAAATTAAAATTTGATAGTCGTTTTATTGTTTAGGTTAGAGATGTGAATTACTATGATATTGGTTTGGAGAACTTTCTGAAATTTGATTTTAAAATTTAAATGAAAAATCAAATAATTAGTTCATATAGAAAAAACAGGATGGTTATTATATTATATATATTTATGAGTTTAAATTTATTAAAAATGTATAAGAATCATAAAAATGGAAGGCAATTATAAAATTAAAATATCATAAAAAATTTTTATTATTTAATTTAGTTATTTTGTAAATAATTTTCATAATATATCTTTAAAACCATAAAATATAATTAACTTTCAGGTTGTCTGTAGGATAACAGGGTTTTCAAACTACGATCCTTTGGCAACAACAGCTACCTCTATTAAATCAACAATTTTTTTTTCAGTCGCATTTCTTATTACTAAACAGTGCTCTTTCTTTCATCTCTCTAAATCAATTTTTAAGGACCATTGTCTTAATAGCCAATGTTAGATGATCTTTTTTGTGCGATGATAGAGGAGAGCTTTTGTTTTTTTATATCATTTATTTCTTACAAAAGAAGCGAATCTTAGGTTTACAAGTGAGAAGGAGATGTTCCAACCATTATTTATTATAAGAATTTTTATGAAAAGCTGTAATTAAAATTAAGAAATCAATACTTTATTTCAGTGCCCTAATGATGTTAATGATCAAATAATACTTCGTTTTGGTAAACATTTCTAGACTCTAAATTACCATAGATTGGTTCACTTAAATATCCCTATATATCAGTATTTTAATGTTTCAATTAAGAATCAGCTCTCGAAACATTATTAGTACTTAATTTCTATTGTGAATTATATGGCTAATGGAAACACAAAAAATAATATTTTTGTCCAAAAATAAAGAAATATTTTTTTAATTTAAAACTAAATTAGAATATTAATGATTCATAATATCAAAACCCAAAATATGACCATCACTTATTAATTAAATGAAAAAGAAGAATATCGAATTAAGAGACTTAAATTGATAAAGATTTTTTTATCAACAGTTTATTGAGTTTAAGAAATAATATAGGGGTGGGTTAAGGAATTAAATAGAATTATCATAATTTTATGTTTAAGTTAAATACTGATTTGCTTTTAATGAATTTTTATCAATCAAATTACGTTTTTGGTTTTAATCATTTATTAGGTTGAATAAGTTTGATTGGTAGTTCACATTTTTAGCTTCCATAATGTGTGATTTTTATGTTTTCTATTAATAAAAATATAAATTTCAATCAATTCTATATTTATTATACATGTGATACAGATTACGACTATGAAAACTTATGTAAATTACTGATATTACTCTTTGAATTTTATCCATTAATATCTTAAATATTGTACTAGCAGTTGTGAGATTAATAATTTTAATATTCCATTCCGTCAGTTATTACTAATTTCTAGTCAATTTCCCTATTTTTCCAGTAATTTACCTTTTACTCTATTTTTTTCGAGCCTGGTAAAGTATGTCGTTTTACTATTGTGCTTTGAATAGATGAATTTGAATCTATAGGAGCTGCTCTTCTTGAAATTATTTATTTCAATTTATTTTGTTAATTTAAGTAATCTGATAATTAGGTAATTAATAGAATTTTAGATAAAGAATTGCAATTTTTTTAATTTAAATTATAGGAAGAATTTAACTCTCTATACTTCTGAGCTAAGCCACTTTTTTGCTCTTCAAGTGTGCCAAATACGCATTAGAATACCCACCCTATCTAACATTATTCATAGTGCTTTCATTTTGACTATTTTACCTCTATTATTATTTCACCATTTATTGACTCAATTATGGAGTGCCACTTATTTTGAAGTGATTTTTATTATTTTACATTAGAAGTTGCTTTGAATTTGATATTAAAGGGGTTTGTGAGTAGAAGTTATTGGCTCTCATATTGTTGTATGTTTGATTTTGTTAAAGAGATTAGAGACTTTAAGTGTTACTAGTACTTTAATTAATGTGAAAGGATTTATTACTGTCAAATTGTTTAAACTGTAAATTGGACTAGTATGTGGGTGATTACTGAATTTTAATGAATTCTGTTGTTGGAGTAGAATTACTATAAACATTTTCTATATTTTGGTGAATTTGGTGTTATACAGACAGTTGCTATTGAATTAATCTCGAAGAATCATACTCTTTATTATGCTATAATTGAATCGAGACTTTCGGGGGACTTGCACTTTTAATATCTATAGATTGAAGATTTATTGATTAAATTAAATTGGAGTTTTATTGCAAATTCCCCATTACATCTGAGTTTAATGTAGGATTTTTATCAATTATAGGGGTTTCATTGTCTATATTCATGTCATCTGAATTATAGTTTTAAGTTTATATCTTAGGTGGTTTATTATACTTTGACTTTAGTGGTATTTTATAGTTTGGAGTTAAATTAGCGCAAGTCATTGATTTTACGTGGAGAGTTTCCAGTAAAGAATTTTACTTTTGCAGTTCTTTTTTCATTTTTGTTTATTATATAATATAAGATATTATGTTTTTATTTTAGATATATTTACGACAATTTAAATAAGTTATTGAAAATGGATTTGCTGGAATTGCTTATGGGGTTCCTACTGATTTTTTATTTATAAAATAAATTAGATTCTTTAAGTTAGATTTTCTTATTTATAAAAGCAAACCTTTTATATATAAAAAATATTAATATATCCAAGATTTTAATATTTAATTAATAAATAATTTTAATTAAAATTCCTTTTCCTTCTTTAAGAACTAATCCTTTCTTTTATCATAATCGTTTTAATTACACCCCCCCTCATAAAATATTAATTGAGATAAATTTATGAGAATAAATGAGAACTTAATATATAATTAAAATGCTTTAATTAATGAGTCAACCTCATAGAATGAATTTTAATCACTATCTTTTTTCACTTGGCTTTCTTTTTGATATCCTTTGACTTTGTGCTGGTCTCTTCTTGCTTTTTGGGAAGCTCAGCTTTCACTTGCTCCTTGGCTTATTTTTACAAAACAGATTTCAATGCATCAACAAGTCCAGACTATATAAATAAGTGATAAGTAAGTATACAGTGAAATTATATATTCATCATGAATTAAGAATGAAGTGGTTCATTAAATAACGATGCTATAACTTACATATCCGGTGAATTCGTATTTGATTCCGAGTTCCTTCAATCTATCTCTCTTTTCCTTCTCCTTTTGTAATAGACCCTTGACCTTGGCTGCCTTATCCTCATCGGTCTTCTCACTATTCTTTTTGTTTCTGAACATCACCTGAGTTGGGATAAATTTCAAATATATATAACTCTAGTAAAATTTCCAGTCTCTATTTCCATTCTTGAAAGTCTCTCTGTGAGCGTTCTCGACGACGTGACAGTCTAATTATTTACCGAACAGCATGTATTCATTCATGGCCTTGGATGCAATTGCAGCAGTTATATTTATATTTATTTCTAAAGATTGACTTTGGTAATAAGAATCTATTTAAAATGCTTAAAAAAACTAAAAGATTTAAAGTCTCCTTGTCATTGTATTCCAAATAAGCATAGCCTCTTGATCTAGAAGTCTTCTTTGATCTGCTGAGTCTGATCTTTGAGATGCTGCCGAACTGCTCGAAGAAACCCTTCAATTATTTCTCATTGAAACCCTTTGGTAAGTGACCTACATAAACGATTGCTTTCTTATTCACATCGCTTGCCTTCACCTTAAAATTTTTAATTATTCTTATCAAATTCAAAAATTTCATTAGAATCTAGCAATTTTTTTTATTATTAACATTAAACTTAAGCTTATTGAAACGTTTTGCGAGTGTTCTTCTCTTGCGAGTCTCTTTTGTTGATTTCAATGTTTTCTTGGAATTTTTGCTAATCAAATATAATTTTAAATCTTTCTCACTGAAAGTGTATAATTCATTGCCCCAAAACCCCTTACCCTACTTATATAATTCTTGCTAATTGGTACTTAATTACCAGTTGTAGCAACACTTGATTATTTCTTTTCCTTTTTCTATTCAACTGCAGCAACAACCTTCTTGTCTTTCTTGACCTCAGCTACTTTTTATTGAGCCTACTTGCTGGTCTGAGCTTAGACTACGGCCTTGCCTTCCTTCTTGGACTTTTTGTTCTCGTGAGCGACTGCGGTGGCTTTAGATGTTGGTTTTACCATATTAAATATATCAATATTATCAAATAAATTATTAATAATCATCTCTCATTATTCATTATGTAATTCACTCTGATGATGTTATAATATTTTCGAATACTTTATCAAAATATGAGGGAGGATTAGTTATTTATTTTAAATTGAATAGTAAAGGAATTAAATATATAAATCAAAAGAAATGTCTTAATTTAAATTAATTAATCATTTAAATAACTCTTCAAATTTACAGAAGAAAAATAACATCTCAATAATCCATATATCTATTTCAAAATTACTAAAAATACTGAAACCATGTCAAGTGTATATTCATAAAAGACATCCGCCTCAGTCTAATCTAAAAACTCCATGAATTCTTAAGTTTCCAACTAAACTATATATAATGTTTTATTTTTAATTTATCATATATATATTAAAGATATTAATATTAATTCAGTATACATGAATAAAGCGAAAGGGGGTGGTTATTCAAAAATTACATAAATGAAGAATGAAGCATAATAGAGAGAAATACTAGATAAATTAGATAATGAAAAGCAAAGAGAAAGACGCATCATATAAGAAAAAAAGCAGAGAGAGAAGTAAGTATAGATTGTAGATTATTTCATGTATTAAATTCTGGTTTATATTATGAATGAGCTAATTTGTTCATAAATTAGCTTTCATTTTTCTAGAATTTATGCAATACAAACATTAATGATTGGAATAAACTTTAGTCGTCATTAGCCTATATATTTCATTTGAATTTCTTATAATTTTAAATAGAGAAAAAGAGAGACGTTTAGCAGAAGAAAGACTAAAGAAAATAAATGAAGAGTAAAACTATCTAAAACAGAAAAAAGATCAATA
Source organism: Oxytricha trifallax (assembly GCA_000711775.1). Classification (NCBI taxonomy): domain Eukaryota; phylum Ciliophora; class Spirotrichea; order Sporadotrichida; family Oxytrichidae; genus Oxytricha; species Oxytricha trifallax. The sequence goes on from ARYC01000061.1 coordinate 31,804, forward strand.
AAAAGAATTTTATACCCGATTTCTGAAGTAGACTAATGAACAAAACTTAAAGAAAGTAGAGGAAAAGTAAAGTTAGAATATTCATATGCTTATCAACCAGCATGATGCTCAGCAGTAAAAAGTTTATTCATTCCAATCAGCTGGGTCTAGGAGAGATATATAAGGAGGTAAGTAAATGATGAGATTTTAAAGTAATTATTTTATAGTAATCAATAGCAATAGCAACTCTTAGAAAGTGGTAGAATAGTTAAATATGTAAAACTATCAAGACTAAAACCAAGCCAATTCTTCGAAATTCTAGAGCAAAATACCAAGACCAAATTTTGCAAATAACCTGCCTCTTCCAAATAAAGGTTTCAATTAAAGTAACTCACTCTAAGATCAAGAAAAAGAAGAGAAGTTCATCAGTAAAATGAATGGCTTGGATTTAGAACTTTCATAAACTAAGAGGTTATTCAACTTTTAGCCTAACGCCAATAATTAATCAAATAAACCAGAAACAAAGTCTACTTTCACTAAGAATCCTATTTTATCAGGCAATATGTCTCCAGATGGAAATAAAAAAGTAAGAGGGTTATTTGATAAAGGTGATTTAATAGACAGCTTGGACTTAAACATAGGCTATGAGAGTATTTAAAAACTCAAAGAAGGTTGGGGTTTTGGGGCTGCATCTAAGCCTGGCGAAAATAAATAACTGATACAGAGTAAATAAACATCCTCAGCATAAGCATTAAATACTTAAGTGCAGAATTACTAATAAAGTAACAAGCAAGATACACATAAGTAATCAGTTTTTGAAGATTCACTTGAGATTAAACCATCTAAAGTTCCAGTTATAAACAAAATACATACTGTATAATAACAGGAGGAAGAGGTAGATTTGGACAGGGATTCAGACGGTGAGGATGATGATATATTTCAAGATGATAAACAATTGTTAAATAACGATGAAATGAAATTGCTAGGGGAGAGAATAGGGTTTGCAGGAGGAAGGAAATAAATGAGTGACTTTAAGTAGATTGATTACTTCATTGATGAAAAGAATTCTTAATAGAAGGAGGAATAAAAATGTTAAAATATTAATAAAGATATTAGCAACAAAGATTGGATTGAAAGTTCAATTAGGTAGAGTGTCAGTTAGTGGAAGGATATGCTCAAATATGGCAAGGAAAACCATGATCAAAACTATATAATTTTATTCAAAAATATAGTATTTATATCATATTTTGAATGTTTTTAATAAGTAACTAGAACTAATAAGTTATTCCATAGCAAAAAGTAACCTCTTGGATTGATTAGCAAAATTAAAATTAATTTATGTCTTCAAATATTAAACTGTATATATATCTAAAGCAATACGAATAAGATATGAAGAAATAGCAGTAATAAAACTAAGAATCATAAATTTAACATTAAATCTTAAACTAAAAACCTTAAATTAAAGCATAATAAAAATCATTTGATGAAGAAAACGATGAACAAACTTTTGGACAAAATCTTCAAAAATTAAATGAATAAAATTCTTAAAAAGAAGCAAAAGTAAAACCGCCACAGTCAATCATATCATAAAACAAACCACCTGCAGCTCCACCAAAGACTAAAATAATATTCAATTTTATTTAAAATTATCTACCATATTATGTTTATAGATTTCATTTGTAAATTTTAAGAGAGGGTAATCAGGTGTGAGAAGACCTTCAGAAATTTAAGATGATAACAAATCTGTAATAAGCAAAGCTTCTCGTGCAAGTTCAAAGTCGAAAGCGTTATCTATTCATATATTTAAAAAATTTAAAGTTTATCAAGCATATTTTTATCAGATTTTCTTTACTATTAAAATTATGAGTTTTAAGGTTTTATTCTACAAACTGGTCTAAGCAAAGAGGAAGAACTCAAACAAGCCAAAGATAAAAAAGCACAGCTTGATGCAATAAAGAAACAATATTCTTAGGTTAGTAAGCCTTCAGGCTCCAGAAGAGCCAGATCAAGGTCAAAAGGACCTTCTGGCAAGAGCGAAAGCAACACTAAATGTACAAGAGAAGACGATATTAATGTTGAACAATTTATGAAGGAAGACTTATACAGCATTAACAAGCAAGAAGACAAGCTCTAGAGAGAAATTCTGAATTTACACATGAAGAATTTGCATAAACATCACTAAGTAGTTGAGAAAAATCAGATCGATACTAAAATTAAGAGCACTGGAGAGTTAGTGCGCAAAATAGTAAACTTGCCTTAGAATCAATCCTAAAATAACTAACAAATTTCTAATAAATCAGTTATAAGTTAAAATCAGCTTATGAGGCCTGGGGTTTATGAATAGGAAGAGGATAAGATAATGGAAAGCTTGGATAACCTAGATTTGCTACTACAAAACAAAAATGATCCTATTAAGAGAGAGGAAGCCATTTATAAAATTGGTCAAAAATTAAACATTGATTTCAACTTAAATCAAGATATCTAGGAAAGAAAAGTCAACGAAAACAAAGTCTCAGAGGGTTACGGAAAAGCAAAGTAGAATGCTCAAGTGTTCGAGTATCAATAACCATTTTAAACATATAAAGTTCTTTTTTTCATTTGCAGTGGTTAATAGCAATTAAAACTAGCTTTAACAGATTAAAGTCAATAATTTTATACCTTAAAACCAGGTTAAACTTCCCAGTCCAAGTAATTCCCAAATTTCACAAACCGCTTCTAATTAAAATTAAGGTTTTTTTAAAAAAATATTTCTGCTTCATAGTAAGCTAATCCTTAACCTAACATAAAGCAACAATAGCAATAGCAACCATATTTAATGTAAAATCAAGCACAGCCAGTTTATTAATAAAAGAATCAAGATGGCAATGTGGGTTTTCAATTTTAGCCATTCAACAACGCCAGTGCAATATCAAATATCTTCTCTCAGCAACAGAAGTTATATTATAACAATACAATATCTTTAAATCATATTACTATATATTTAAGGTTTTTATTATTTTTTAGTAATAAGAAAACTTGAATTACTTAACTTAAATGCAATAAATCCAATAATAGTATTAATTTAATGGTAATCAGTAACTTTACTAGCCTCAACCAGGGTTTAAATTTAGTTTATACTTTTATTCATAATATGAAAATAGATTTATTTATTTATATAGGCAACAGAATGATGTAGTAGGACAACAACACTAACCCAAATTTTGGTTAATAACAACAGTGTGGCATTTATGATTAAAGTAAAAATAACCTATAAAAGATGGAAAAATCTACAGAATAAGGTATAGATACGGTAAAAAAGCATTAACAACCTCTTGATTTAAAGGGAAATGAGGAGACCGTTATGTTTCCTACATACTTATATAATTTTATTATTATCAATCAAATAAGTAAGATAGATATGCACAAATGATATTCAGTATAAATTGGCTATAACCAATATCAGATTTTCATATCTAAGTATTTTAGTAGAATTTAATTTGATAAATCTAAATGATATCTAGGGGTGTCAATTTTACATATTAAACTTTATACTAACACAACAACTTGGTAAGATCGAATCGTGACCTCATAAAAATGAGGTAATAAGCATAGAGGCATGACACACAGCTGACTAGTAATAACAACAATGATTTAGGGGAGGATGAGGAGTCACAGTAAGTCAATTTTGGTCAGTACACAAACGGAAATTTCTATAAGCAAAACCCCAATAATCTGGAAAATCCAAACTATTTTACATTCTATATGATTTATAGATTGTATGGACATACAATGAAATTCTGGAAGTATTTTTTTAATATTTTGTGCCAAACTTTAAGCAATAGCAAGTTATTGAAGATTCGCTTAACGAATAGAGTTTATAAATATAAAATGTTATAAATTTTCAATCTTTATGATATAAATCTAACTTTTACTTTGATTACATAAATTATTTACCAAGTTTCAAGCAGAAGTTGCCTTAGAAACAAGATAAATCTCACTTTTTACCTTCAGGGGATATTGTGAAGGTAAACCCTAAGTTCAATATGAATTTGCTATTTGAAGATGATTGAGTAATTTTAATTATTACAAAACATTTAATATTGATAAAAATTTATAAAATTTTAATATTAATCTAATATAAAAACATAGTATAATTAATTTAGATATAAAAGCATTAATTATATGCTAATAAATTATTAATTGGATCTAATTCAATTGAAATAATAATAATAATAATATTTTAATGAAAATAATTTTTATTAATAGGAAAAGTTATAGATAAAATCTTATAGTAATCGGCTATAGACATTGATCTAACAAAGATCTCCTGTAATAAAGGTATAAAAACTTCAGTTACAAATTTAAAAATTATTTAAGAAATAAATATTTAATAATTTTTTCAATTAAAATGCAGTAATTTTAATTAATTTTATATTTTTATAGGAAAAATTATTAAGAAAAATTATTAAATTTCTATATTTTTAATTATCTCAAATATTAAACGCAGTTAACGAATTTGATTTGATTATAATTTATTCCAAGTATTTTATAGACTTACTTATAAGTAAAATATTTGAATAAAATATAAAGTTGCCATTGTAAATTAAAATTTATATAATATATTAAATAATAAAATAATTCTTCATGAATTTGATTGTTTCTTTTTTTCAACTATTGTAATTAAATATAAATCATTATCACATTTATTAATATAATTTTTGTCCCAATTTAGATCAGATTTTAGCATGAAAGTAATATCTAAATATTTCAATTTTTAGCAATGATATTTTTTACATTATTTTTTTCTAAAAAATAACAATACTTTAGCACTAAATTCTTCATATATATACAATTAAATTTGTTTGACCTACTAGCATTTATTCCATCGAAGTTTTATTGTGTGTGTTCCATTTTACCTTTAAAAAGATTAACTGCAATTTTATGATAACTTGTGTGATAAATAAATTTGTTTAAGCTTTTTAAGTTTGAATAATTGCAACAATATATCATTTCATAAATAACATAATCATTGAACAACCGTTATATAAAATATTTAATCTACACTTTTAATTTACTTTCAAAATTAAAACTATACAAAAGTGACTCATTTTTAAAGTCAAAATAGAAGAATTAGATTATATAAAATCTGTAGTTGTTACAAATAGAATTCAAATAAAATAAAAGCATATATATATCATTGAAAATTGAATCTTTTGTTCTGTATCTCACCTCTTAGTAAACGACAAATTAACTAATCCCCCTCCAGCTGAATTGTTATTATTATCGTTACTCATCTACTTTCCATTCTCCCGATTATTACTTACATTATTATCAACTAATGCCTTCTAAAGGTAGCCCTTTGGTATTTTCTTTTTGAGATGGTTTTTAGCATTGTAAATTGATATTATTTTCTCAAGGGAGGCATCTTTTAAGGAGGAATTCTAGGTGTCTAGGTGTTGGGAATTTACACGATTTTTGTTAATGTTATTGTTAGTGCTAGTGCTTACTACTGTGTGGTCAAGTTAAACTTTTAAAACTCAGAAAATTTGTGTTTGATAAAAATGCCTTGCTTTTTTACTCTTAAACAGTAAGTAATAATTATGAGAAATAAGTTTAAGAATTCCTGATGCGAGCAGCTGACTTTTCGCCATAGTTGTTATCATATCCAGTATCTTGAAGCTTTTATTTCTTAGAGGCTGATGTATGCCCACTATGATGTTATTAGAAAGTGTTCAATCCACTTTTTCTTACACTATCATTGTTTAAATTCAAGTTTTGAGCATTGGTGAAATTTCATGATATAAATTCTAAATTTTTTAAACATAAAGTTTGATAATTTGATTACTTCCCAGTATTGAGTAATTTGAATTCTAAATTAATTTAATTGATAACAAATGAAATTGTTGTTACCATTTCTACCAATGTCTTAATTAGATTATATTATTACAGTTTAATTGCTATTGCTGTTTCTCTAAGGATTGTGTTGCCTTCTGGCTGTCTAAGATGATGCATAATCAGTTGAAATGTTTATTCCAGAAGAAAACAATTCAATCAAATTAGTTTAATTATATTGCTTAAGTTGTAATTCAATTGGGTTATACTAGATAATATAAAATTTAAAATAAAATGCAGATAAGTTGAATTATAAATATGATAATTGATAGATAGTTTTTCTTCAAAATTTAAGCATTACTTATATATTATTATTATTTAATGCTGTACGGAATTTAATACTGGGGCTTAAGCCAGCCAGTTTTTATATAATCAGATATTCATACTTATTACTTATATAAATCATTAAATATTGGAAAAAATACAGACAAATCTATTATTGAAATAATTAAACTGCACTAATTTATAAATATGTTAATTAATTAAAATCTAGTGAACTATTCATTTATTCTTCAGTAATAATGTATTCTCATAAAATAAAATTTTAATTAGTTTTTAGTTATTAATTATTCAGTACTCTTTTTGTTTGTAGTCATATCAACTGTACCTTATGACCCCAAATGTTAGCTACTTAAAAACAAGTTGTTCTATACCTACATCAAAACTTACATCACTACTCTTAAATAATTTCAACTTTTATAATCATGAAATGAATATTAGACGGGAGCTTATGACAAACTCTGAGAATTTTGATGATTAGTGTTGTTATTAACAAATCTCCTATGCGTGTTTTGTGTATTATTATATAGTTAACTCAATTCAGTCCTGCTGGTTTCCATATTCACTCCACCCCCAACAATTAACCTTGAAGTGTCATTACCCAGATTGTTTTAATGTTAGTAGCTTATGGCATTGCTATATGATGGGAGATTGCTGTCGTTGTTTCTGTGGCTATTCAACTAATTCTTGGTTTGTTTGTTGCTCATCGATCTGTGAGTTGCACTGGCATTAATAAAATATTAACTAGTATCTAAAAGATTTAAAAGTTAAGATTAACATAGCAATTAAAACATGATGATGAGTAGAAATATGAGCATCCAGGACTGTTTAGTTTTTCAGACCAACTTTAGAAAAGTTTGCTTATCTCAGTTTATGTTGCTTCTTAAGCTACAAGATTTCATTGGATAATTGCTAGTTTTTGTTGCTCTTAAACCCGGAGTGCTGCTAAATTTATTTAATGAATCATCATAGTGAAATTACATAATTATAAACATAGTTTAGTGTTCAGAAGTCACATGAGAATTGTGAGAGGTGCTTGGTACAAAGTTATGAGAGAATATTTAGTTATTTCTCTTAGCAACATTAATAGATTTATTCAGCTGCTTCATCTGAGCTATAAAAAACATTAATTTACATGATGTGATTACTTACACAGAGATCTACTGCGCTTATGCAAATCATTGTTGCTGTTATCGTCTTGAGTGATTTCATCGCCTCTGTAGGTGTATTGATTGTTGGTAGTGTCTAGCATTGAAGCGTTTGGGTTGAGATGAAAAGATGAACTTATGGACTTATTATTGTTGGTCTATAGTATATTAAGTGTTATGATATGTTTATTACATTGAAGTTATTTGTAGCGAATTTGTTGCTTGACATCCTACTATGGAAGTTACTCTGCTTAAATTAAATTTATAATTTCTTTTACTCGTAAAATAATAAATTAGTTTGTAAAATATTGTATAAATAAATCATTGCTAGTTGCTATGCTCAAAGTTATAAGGATTTCCTACACCTCCTACGGCTGTTGTTGTGGTGTTATGAGCATTATGCCCAGATGAGTTACTATTGTTTAAATTAGTATAATCAAAATCTTATAATTAATCTATACAATTATTTGATTTTGTTCCTTTCGGTAAGTGGCTCTTTAGTGAATTCCATAATTGACACAGATAATTTTTTATTATTAGCAACTGCTTTTGTATTTAGTGAATCTCTGGATGTATTAAGTATAAAACTATTGTTATTTATGTGATTCACATTGTTGAAATGAATGTTTTTCATCTCTGCAAATTGTCTCACTACGTTTTAGCTCTTTGTTATAACCTATTGTTAGTGCTATAGTAAATCCTGAGTATTCTAAATTGGAAAATATGTTAAATTTGAAATATTTATGTCTTACCATATCTGCATAATCAGCCATAACTTCTGGAATGTTTCTGCCGCTTATAAGTGTTTTATCTTAAATATTACTAGTTAACCCCTCTTCAGCGATTAAACTGCTATCTTTAACAAGTTACATCTGCTCTTTTTATAGCTATAAGCTTCGTTTTATCTGCATATTTTCCTTCTTAAGTTTTTCATTAAATTTCTACAAATCCTTGACTTTTTCAACTGCACTTTCTTTCTCTTCTTTCTCTTTGTTAAACTTGATGTCAAGTTATTAAATCTTCTCAATTTTAGCAAGCATCTCATCGTCCTATCGCTTAATTAAATCATTGAACTTCTACATCTGCTCGGAATGCTCTTAAACTTTGTCAATTATCACATTGTTGAGTCTGTCGCATTCTTTTCTGGAGATTTGGAGTTTGTCCTGGAGGGCGTCGATGTGCAGTTTCATCTGCTGCTCTACTTTTATGTGATTTCTACACTCTAGTTCTAGTTATCTAAGGGCTTTCTCGTATTCTCTGTGGGCCATGGGGATTGATAGTATTGATGAGATGTAAGAATGAGGGGATGAGATTTAGTCTAGTTTAATTGAAAATTAATAAAATACATATTTCATTTTATAAGTAATAAAATCTTTTTGTTTTCGTTGTAGGTCTAAAATTGATGAAGTTGGAGTTTTATCATCAATTTTGGGAATTGGCTTATTTGGTTAAAACAATAATCAAATATAATAAAAAACTGAAAGAATTTGAAAAATGATAATTTAAATAAAGATTAGTTTAATTACTTCTAAAATATCATTTATATTATGTAATATACTTTTTTATAAATTTTAAACTTGGCTATTACCAGGTTATTTTACTGTAATTTGACTGGTATATTTTGATATTTAGATTATTAATTATTAATAATTTTATTCCATTAAAACAATTTTCTTTCAATATTTAATAGTTCTTTCTCCTTTGAATTTGCATTTTTAGGTGGGTTTTACTTCTTGAACATCTGTAGATTAGGCTTCTTAATGGTGATATCACTTGGGCTTCTGTCACTGTAGTCCTCTTCATCATGAAACCCGCCCATTCCTGCAGCCCCATCTCCCCCTCCGTTATCATCCATTTTCATGTTCATGAGTATCTCTATGGAGCTTTTGACATAGTCCACTAATGTGAAGCCATCAACTGCCATCATTTCCTGCTTCTCCACCGCGTACATTTCCTCATTGTAATTGTCAATTTCATCGTCTGATCTTATCTTCACTGATAGATAAAGTTCAAGGAGAGCTTACTTGAGATTGTACACGTTTTCAACACGCAAATGTTTTGGGATTTTCTAATGAGTGAACAAATTAAACTGATTCGCTGGGGGTTACTCAAAATTATAGAAAATACTGAGTAATTTTTCATTTATCGAATAAAAGTGACAGTATAAAATGGCAATAAATATAAAACAGTTACTAATCATAATCGATACAATCGCTTGGATTTGTGATACTATGCAGGAGATTCATTGGAGTCTGAACATTAATCCCGAGCTACCTGGCTCTAGGATTTCCACTCAAAATTTGTCTCCGATTCTTATTTAAGTTACTTGGTAATATATCTGCTGAGTCTAATTTTACTCCCTCTTCCATGTTTTTTCTTGTCTTGTTATTGTAAAATATAATCCACATATGAAAGAATGTTTGTTCACAAAAAATAGCTATAAACTATAGCTTATCAAATCATTTTATAAGATATCATTGATTTATGTTTATATTTGACAATATTAATCTGTGAACTTGGTTATATATTTGAAGGAGCTGCTGTTAAAATTCGCGATAAATTAGCATGATTTTGATCTTTAATTTCCTCTTCAGCTGGTGTTAATGAGTCTAGTCTCAAACCAGCTGGTCGATTGTTAATTTAAGGATTTTGAGTATTAATATCTTGGATTTATTTTTATTTGGATTATATCTGGTTTTATCGAGTGAGTTATTGCTAATTCTATATGTTTTATTACATGCTGTTAGTATTCATTTTACTTTTGTATATAATAAAATGTATAAAGAGAAATATAAGATTATTTCATTTCATATTTTGTATCTGACTTTTTATGATTTTATTATCTTAAATTACCAATAAAAATTTAGTCATAGAAATTAGCTCAAATTTACAGATGTTTTAATTTAGCATCAATAAAATTAACTTTATAATTTAAATTATTTAAATAATGGAAAACATTACGCACTAACAATAAAATCACAATATTAGCAAATCTCTCTGCTATATTCTCAAGCACCTAGAATAAACTGGCAACTATTAACCTGATGAATTTACTTTTGAACAATTTATCTCAGAAAACGGAGAATTTTTCACTTTTCAATGTTTATAACAACAGAAGCAATTAGTTGTGAAATATACTTTTATCGATATTGAAAAACTGAAGTAAATTTAAGCTTAAAGTGATCAGGAGAATATAGAAGTATCTTAAGATAATGGGTTAGATTTACAGTAATATAAATCTATGAAAAATGAAATTTAGATTTTCAAATATCTCAGGGAAAAATCTTTAGTTCAAGGTGCTTAAGATATTGGAGTATAAATATGCTCAGACTTTATTGAAGGTGAATATAATGTTTCAGAATCCAAAAAATAGATCTAACGATACATTGCTTTAATTTATGAAAATCTAGATCTTAATAAGACTTGCACACTAATTGATAAAATTGAATTAATGCAGGAAAAAGATAAACTTTTTACTTAAAAAGATGCAATTTTTATAACTAGACAACTAGCACGGAGCTTTTCTTTTCTTTAAGAATAAGGAATATTATGCTACTTTATAAGTGGGATGGATGTAATAATTGATAAGAGTGATTTATAAGTTTGGCTATTTAACATTGGTCATATTTGCTAGATAATTGGTAGGAATTGGTTTCATTACAGCGAAGAGACTCCTAAAGATGTGGAAACCTTGAAAGATTCAGAAATTTTAAAACCAAAAATGCTATAATATTAAGAAGACATATTTCTGCCTGATGAAATTTTGAAGAATGATAGTTTCACAAGTGGATATAACACTTTTACATATTCCTTTGGAGTGCTAATTTTAAGTCTCTTACAAACTGATTATCGACTGTTTTACGATTCACCAATTGATTAAGCAGTGAATTCTATAGGGAGATAGTATGAAATTAATGGTGGCATTATAAGGCTTTTGAGAGAACTTTTGACTTAAAAGTTAAGCAGAAGAATGAGCTTTATCACTTTCAATCACATTTTAGAGTTAGTAGGAGATGAAATATTTACAATGAGTAAATTTGAAATGGCAAAAATCATTAATGAGCAGCTTCAACATGACATAGATCATCAAGTCGAATATGATATAGCTTTGTAACAAAGTAGTTAATATCTAGATACTAAAAGATCAGAGATATTCTAAGAGAAAGATGATTCAAAGAATTCATTCTTATCTAAGGGTCTCTGGAATACAAATCTCATGATAAAATACTTCCCAATAAAAAACAACTACAAAGTCTATAAAACAGTTTAGACTATGCCTAAGGGTTCTGAGACAATTCTAGTAAGAAGTGATTTGGCATTTGTAATCGGTGGTTATGATACTTTTAGTCCAAATATAATTACAAATACACTATTTGCTTTTGAATTCCCAGAAGAATTAAATGCTAGAGAGGAACTAAAATATGATTATGTATATGAATTACAGTAAAAAGCTGCATTGATTGTTAAGAAAGTAAACTATGCTTTAGTAAGTAGTCCAAGCTTTATATGCTTGATTGGAGGTAAGATAAGTACAGGAGGGGATAATTAATAGTTGAGAATCACTAACTTATGTGAAATTTATATTGATATAATAAACAGGGGTTAGAAAATTAAATTAAATAAATATAATTCAAATTAGGAATAAATAAATGTCTAATTGTAAATAACTAAGCAACATACTCTTTTCAGATAATAAATTCTTAAAACTTATTAAATAAGTTAGAATGAATCTGATAAAAGAAATATATCAATATTTTACATTTAGCTCTCTTAATGTTAAGAAAACTTCAAATAGTAATATGAAAGAAGCAAATAGTTTAAAATTTGATTGCCTTATTTATTTGAGAAATCATAGTGTCTTTTTAAATATCAATATTGTAGAAATACATTTGAATTTGGAAAAATAAATTATAATTAAATTAATAATAAATCAAAATCTTGGCAGTTAAAGTTGGCCAATTTAAACAATCTAGGACTTATTCGATAGAGAATTCAAAATTAGCTGGACTTTATTATTGGCGGTACTATTTTATCGCATCACTGGAGCGAGATAACTCGACTTTAATTAAACTAATCTAAATTCATTAAATTATACCCTGACATTAAAGTCGAGTTATCTCGCTCCAGTGATGCGATAAAATAGTACCGCCAATAATAAAGTCCAGCTAATTTTGAATTCTCTATCGAATAAGTCCTAGATTGTTCAAATTGGCCAACTTTAACTGCCAAGATTTTGATTTATTATTTATTTAATTATAATTTATTTTTCCAAATTCAAATGTATTTCTACAATATTAATTTTGTTTTATAAATTTTTTTGAATTTTAGCAATAACATAAATGGAGATTAATGGAGTATTTTACCAGAACTAAATGTGAAAAGAGCTAACTCTTGTGTATGTCTATTCAACAACAAGTACATAAAAATTTATCTCATTATTTATATGATTAATTTACAATTAATATTTTAACTATATTTTACATTTATGTGTTTGGTGGAGAATCCCCTGACTACCCAGGTTTCAACATCTCAGAGTCAATAGAAAGATTAGACCTCTCTAAGAAAGATTCCTCTTGGTAAGAATTAGACTTGGGAACAATTCATGGTGAATGTTGGTTTTCCCCGAAATCCCAAGCCCTCTAGATTAACGACACTCAAATTTACATTTTTGGAGGAATAAACACTCATAAATTGGATGGAGAGGTAGGGAAATCACTCTTGCTCTCGATCGTAGATTAGGAGAATGAGTTTGAATGTGAACTTAAAGAAAAAGATCGATATAATAAAAAAGTTTAAGCAAATTCCAAGTCGTAATATTCAGGAGGGATTACTAATATTGGGTAAACTTAAAATTACGAGGTAAACATAGTATGTGATTAAGTGTGTAAGTGCGAGTATTAGATATTTGGGATAAGTAGTGATGCTGTATTGGATTAAAGTACAGGTAGCTTGAAAAGCATTGCATAGATTGATATTTATGATATATTAAAGAGCTATAATTTCATGTGATTAATAGAGTTTAATTTTCTTTGTGAGTATTTTTCTTTATCGATAAATTCTTTATTAAAATAAAAAAATCTCGAAGTCTTAATAAAAGAAGTATTCAAATTAAATTAACAAATAAAAATTCTTATCACTATAGCTTAAATCATTTTTAGTTTTAATAAACAGCTTGTTAAGAGTAAATAAATTCAGGATTAACGCAATGTTTCTTAATATCTGAGAAAACTTAAGCTTTCTTTTCTAAATATTGAACATAAAAATGTTCTCTAGGCTTAATGCTGCTATTTTAATTACTATAGTTGAGCTTGTCAAAGATGGCTCTTTAATGTGAATTGCCCATCATATTACTGTTCTACTATATTTAACTTTTCCTATAAATTTTATTCGTTATGAGAATTCGCTCTTAACTCCTACAATCTAATGAGCTGTTCAAATTTACATGATTATCAGAAGCTAGAATGAATTATCTTGAATTATTAGAAATATTCAATTCACTTTCATTAAATTGTAATCTGTTACTAAGTGCACTGTAATTTTATTGATGATTATTTATGTTTGACAATAGAATTCTTTTAGATTTTGGAAAAATCCTGCTCTACCTACTTGATAATTCAATTTTCTAATCTTTGCTTATTCTATTTTCAGTGAGAGGCCTTTGAGCTATTTAATTTTCTGAGTTTTACTGAAACCTAGAATATTTTTATTTTAGTTTCTTGAGAAACTTTATTGCATCATCTCTCTGGCAGGAAGAATTTATATTATTCATGGAGTTATTTAAAAGATATTTTTAATCGGTAATCTAAGTTTCTATTGATTGATTAATTTTTTACTTTTAGAATTTTTTATTGGTTCTAGTCACTACTATTCTATGAGTTTTGGGTTAGTTTTCTATTGAAAAATCTTTCTAGATATGATTGATTTGAATTTTTGAAGTTTAAAAGCTACTTTATCGTTTTGATTTTTAGGATTTATGAGGTGAGTGAAGTATCGATTAATTTTAAGCTGTATTTTATTGAGTAATTACAGGTTGAGAAGAGTCAGATAATTGAGGCTGATGTTTTGAGAAAATAACTTTTGAATTTTCATTTACAAGAGCAGCTATATTTAGCTAGGTATTTATAGTATCTGTATTTAAAGTATTATTTTACTGCGAATGAAAGTTGTTTTCTAAAATCTTCATTTACGATTTATTTGCATTGTTTTAAGAGAGTTAGCTAGTTTGATTATTCTTTCTATAGTGTTAATAATGTGGAAGTCTTTAAGTATCCAAGCTAGACCTTATGCTGTTATAATTTTTATCAAAAGTCTTGAAATCTTAAACTTAAGTGAAATTATATGTTGCTGTATCATTAAGAGTAGGTTGATTTATGTTTTCAGTTGATGAATTAGTATCCTAAGTAAGTAGTAAATCTCTTAATACAGATTTAGCCTATCTATCAGTTTCTCTATTGATTTCTAAAGCGATGTTCTATGCTCGTCTAGCCATTGAATTCTACTTCAGCATGAGAGGGGCAACATTAGAGCTCATCTTTATTCTATCTCATTTAACCGATCTTCTTTCATATACAAACTTTTGCTCAAATTTTTCTTAAGCATTTGTAATTTAATCACAACTTTATCTCATAAAGCTGTTTTATCAATCTCTTAGAGCATTTTCCGTTATTTATTTATACATAATTTATTGCCCTGCTTTATTTTGAAAACTACGGATGTTGTCAAGACTTTACTCACCCTTAAACTAAGTTTATTAATCTGGACCAAGAAAATCAAATCTTTTAACAGCTAATGGCCTAAAATACAACTTTGAGTCGAGAAGATTTTCAGAATTCTCTTGATTAACAGATTAAGGAAAAAACTCCTATTTGGATATGTATTCCATATTAATAAAATATATTTTTCACTCTAATTTATCTTTATTTTTCCAAGAAAAATCACGACAATGTGATAAGTTTCTTGAAAGTATGACGATGAATTAAAATTTAAAATAGCCTCAAAAGAATGGGACTAACAGATTCAATACCTATGTTTATATAAGCAAATTTTGTATTTGATAGATTCTTTGATTAGTATATACCAATACAAAAATTCCAGCTTTTTTGAAATAGGCTGTTCATAATTCCTTTCAGAATCATAATTGCATTTCATAATCAGCATCTACTCCCACGCCTGTGTTTTCATAACTAAAGCCCTTCCATCCTTAAGAGTTTCCTTCTTTCAATGATTCAACATCTTGAGGGCTGAGCTTCATGCCTGTGAACTCTTATGGGAAGTGCTTGGTATCAGTGGATTGGTCAAGTTGAGGTACATATGGGGGTGGAACCTTTTTCTCAGCGATAGCTTACCAATTAATGCATTCGAACCAAGGATGCTCTCTAATTTCTAAAGCATCTCTTTCAGCACTACCAAGTCTTTTGGCTGGATCCTTCTCAAGAAGTTTACGACAGAGATCCTTGGCTGCTTCACTCAAGAAGGGCATGTCTAGTCTTGGCTCGCCATACTTGATATTTTTGTAAAGCTTCTCTCTTTCTTTGGAGTAGAAAGGAGGAAGCCCACATAGCATTTCATAAATCATGGCTCCAAATGACCACCAATCTGAGGCTTTACCGTGACCTTGTCTCAATAGAATCTCTGGAGAGAGGTATTCAGCTGTTCCACAAAGACTTTTGGCGTCATTGTGACCCTCTACATTTTCTTTTGAAAGACCAAAATCTGCAAGTTTGACATAGCCATCACGACCAACGAGAACGTTTTCTGGCTTCAAACTACAGTAAAGTTAGATAAATAAAAGTAATTTACTCTCTATAGAGGATATTCAATGAATGAAGGTTTTCGAGTGCTAATAAAATGTTTGAAGCGTAGAATCTTGCGGCATCTTCCTTAAATCTTCCAATTTGAGATAAGTAAAAGAATAGTTCTCCACCTGGGCAGTATTCAAGTGCGAAAAATAATTTAGTCTCTGATGTGAAAGCATAGTCCATCTTAACGATAAATGGATGCTTGACACTTCCCTATTAAATGATATCAGTACTTGTAATTATTAGCAATTAGAAATTATATGCCAAGAAAACATGACAATAAACTTAATTTATAACTTACTAGAATACGTCTTTCGGTCATTGTATGCTCAACTTGATTTCTTCTCAAGATCTCACTCTTCTTTAATACTTTTAATGCATAAAGTTCTCCAGTATCATTCTTTTTAACGAGAATAACTTTTCCATAAGAACCTTTTCCAATTACTGAAAGCATGGTGAAGTCTTATTTTCCAACTTTTCCTGTTTTCTTCTATTGATTTTGTACCAATTCTTCATATTGCTGCATTTCCATGTCGGGGCTTGATGTTTCCATTATTACTTATTATTTATGTATTAATTAGATGATTACTTTTTATTTCTTATAAAAATTTCTTAACTAGTTAAACCCTCCTTAATGAATATTTTAATTTTAGTCAAAGTTAATTAGTAATCATAAACTTATACACTATTCAAATTGGCTGAATTCTATTCCTATGAGTCATATTTAGGGATCAAAATAATTTGTAATAATATCTGAAATAAATATATAATGGGCAATACACAATGTATGAATTTTCTCAATGGAAAAAATAGCTACGCTTCAAATGATTAATAAATGGATGGGGAAAGGAATAGGAAACTCAAACGCAAATAAAAGTCAACTATAATATCAGATGATGGATATACAAAAAGGAGTTGAGTAATTTCTATATTTTATTTAATTTAAATCAATGTTATAAGTTTCTTTTACATCAATTAATCCTTATGAAAGTTTATAAATTTATTCTATATTATAAAAATGTTAAAACTTTTTACTTTACCCAATCTTTATAATTTATATTGATAAAAAATAGCAATTTATAGAAAATTGCAATTCCCAAAAGTATGGAATTGACTTAGAGTCCCTAAACCCCTTATACTCCAAACACAACGAGAAAAAAGCGTCAAAACCTGATCTCAACTTTAATGCAAGACCTTAAAACGCATCACGAAGAAAACGATTTGCAAGTTAATCATTTATATTCCCAAAATCTGAATTTAGATAATTTTGAAATTGTAAAAGTAATTGGAAGAGGTTCATATGCTAAAGTTTACTTAATCAAGAAGTATCATGAAAATGATCATGATTTGGTTTGCTATTTTGCGCTAAAAGTTTTGAAGAAAAAGTTCTTACATGATAAAAACTAATTGCATTATATTCTTCAAGAGAGGAAAATTCTTATGGACACGAAACACCCCTTTATTGTAGAAATGCATTATGCTTTCCAATCGCCTGATCGTTTATATTTCGTTTTGGATTATGTTAGCGGAGGAGACTTGTTTCATCATGTAAGAAAGAAAGTTAGATTTACAGAGAAAGAAGCGAAATTCTATGCGGCGGAAATTATTCTGGCGTTAGAATGTTTGCATGAAAAAGGCTTCATATATCGCGATATAAAACCTGAAAATATCTTGATAGATGCAGATGGGCATCTAAAGCTTACAGACTTTGGACTTTCTAAATATGTTGATGAAAATAAAAATGGTGGCTTAACTAATACATTTTGTGGCACCTGTTAATATTTAGCTCCAGAGATCATTTTAAAACGAGGCTATAATAAAATGGTGGACTGGTGGGGTATCGGAATTCTAATTCATGAAATGGTATTCGGTCAGCCGCCTTTTAATGACAGCAATAACAGCAGAGTGATGTCAATGATTGTTCATAACGAATTTAAGCCAAAAGATTGGTTTAGTAAAAAGCTACAAGATCTTCTAGTAAAATTACTTGATAAAAACCCAGCTACAAGATTAGGTAGCATGGAAACAGGAGGAGTTTAATAAATTAAATCTCATCCATTTTTTGCAGATGTTGATTGGGATGAGGTGTATCGCAAAGAATGGTAGAAGCCACCTTTAAAATTGAAAATTAAAAATCCTTGGGATACGAAACATGTTGATGGAGTATACTTAAAAGAGGAAGTCAAATAAACTCCAGGTGAGGAACTTCTAAACACTCATCATGCAGATTTATTGCATAAAATGCACTTCGAAGACTTCACATATAAACTTCTAATTAATTTTTAAGATGATTATTTTAAATAAAAACTTAATTGTTTAATGAGGACTAGAACTTTTTTAAAACTAATATAAATCAAATGTAATAAAATGACATTCATTAAACATAAGATAACTACAAATCTTTTCATGATGAAAATGTATTAAAAGAAGAGCCGATTTAATACATCGATGAAAATTAGTAATCAGGTGGAGTAGTTATAAATCATAATATTCTGTGACTTTATTAATCTCTTCAATTATTCAGAAGTTTATGACTCTAAATAGTAATGAAAATTAAAGATATAGTAACCTAAATTAAAATATGATTCTAATTGATATTAATAATCTCTGGAACACATAAAAGGATCCCAAATAGTTGATTCTATTGAATTTTAAGATATATCCTTAATTTTATAATGAATCACTCACTCTATAGAAATTTCTAAACTTATTTGGCTATGGGAGTATTTTAAAATTAGTATTTCTTGCATTCGTTTTCTTAAGTGGATAACAAAGTAATGCCGACGAAGTAACCTTATTCTGTAATTATTCCTTGCATGTCTTTTGAGGCAACTTTCATTTTAGTAATTGAAACTATTTAATTATTATTATTATTGTATATTTTGATATTAGATATTTCCTACTGGATTTATATCGTATCTCCACTATTAGATTCAACAAAAAAACCAATCAAATATATATAATGAATAAATTTTTAGCACCAATTTATTTGTAAAAATTTTCCTAAAATAATGTTGATTTTAATTAATCGTTAAATAATTAGTTTTAAAAAATTAAAACAATTTAAAGATTAAATTTTTATAAAATTAAATACTATTTCTGCTAAGAGTATATCTTTGGTTAAAGAATGAAAAACATGAACTACAAAATCCCCAAGCTTGACCTAGTCAGCTCTAATATGTGATATTTCTTTCTCCCCCTTTCTAACCACAAACATGCATAAATTAAAATTATATTAAAATCATTAATTTAAAACATTCAAAATAATGAGTAATTTTTTTCTCTCTTGATTATATTTTACTTTAAATCATCTTGAAAGGAGCCATTTTATATATACTAAGAATATTAGTAAGTGATACACCAATTATACCTTTATTCTGACCTTTTAATCACCTTATATTTAATTTTTGCTTTTGTGTATAATAATAAATGCTAACATAGCAGTAATTAGCAAAAAAAAGATCAACATTAAAAAACCGACATATCACTTTATAAAATTTTGTATTAATTTAAAAAACTTATTATCATTTACTATTTAAATTCTAGATCTAATATGAATTTTTTTGATTAGTTTAATAAGAAATATTTTAAAAACATTCTTGTTGAAACAATTTTATATTTTTTTAATTATTGTGCTATTTAAGTTTGGGGTAACTTTTGTAAAGGATGGATCATCCATTGATGTTATATATAGTATATCAATTTAATCAGATTTTTTATAGATTTTTCCCCCTTGTATCTTGTCAGTTATTCATTATTAACAATCTTTTTTTGTTAATTAAAAACTTTTTATTTAAAATATACTTTTTAAATATATAAAAAGTTATCAATGAAGTTGTGAATGTATAATTTTAGAAATTATTGTCTTTAAAAGCCAAAGAATACTCTCCAACCTCAACATCACTCAAACTGTCGTTGTTTAAATACTTTTGCTTAGGTTTTAATTTTCTGAATACTAATAGCTCGTCTTTGTGATATAATCCGTTAATCATTTCATTATATAACTATACAAATTTTTAAATTGTTTAAGAGAATTTTTTGGGGACAATGTTGTATATTTGAATTTTTATGATTATTTCCAATGATTACAAAAGAAAGCATATGACGAGGAAGATATGGATCCTTTATGGATAAATCTGAAGTTTCATTTTTTTAAATATACTTTGTAAAATGATTGGTAGATTCATGCAAAAATTATATTTAATATTAAGGATCCAACTAACCAGTTATTTTTTAATTTAGAGAAAAATCTTCACATTTCATTATCGCTTATTACTTAAAAAAAATTATCATATAAAACGATTTTTATATAATAGAGATATTTCCTATAGTCAGTAAATGTTTAAATTATATTAATTGTAAAAATGCAAGTTATAAATTAAACTTAAGTTTTCTCTTTCTAATCAAATAAGTGATGTGATGGATTTAACAAATCCCTTAATTTTATTATAGGCTTTATTAATTATGTAAGAAGTTTTCTTTGCTAAATCCTTGTCTTGATGATGTTTATTTTCAAATTTGTGGGGCTTGGAGTCTTTCTTAATGGTTGCAAATGAGTCCAAAAATTTGATATCAAAATTTTTTGATTTAATTATATAAGTTAAAAGAAAATCCGAAAATTTAGATTTAATATTTCATATAACTAGATACATGAAATGTTAAATAAATAAATATCGGGGCATTTAACACTCTTATCTGAAGCCAAAATGGTTCCAGCGATGAAGTATCCCTTGGTAGTTGAAATTCCGTGCATTTACCAACTTTAAGTCCTTTGCTTGGTGATATGTGTAATTCTAGATGCTTGTGCGTCCCCAGATTCAGCGTGAAGTTGTATGACTAGGGAGTCACCAACCTTCAAATGATCAGCTCTCACATGAGAGACTTGAGACTTACCATTCTTAACGGCAAACATGCACTGGTCGTCAGTGACTGTAGTGTATGATGTAATATTCTCAGTTTAGAACACATAGGTGGTTAAATATTCGTGCTCTGAGTAGGGAAAGGTTTCATTTCCGTAAAACTTGTTGGTGACATTTGTAGCGTTGTACATTGGATTATGGAGAGTCAAGTTTTAAATTGTGTAGACAAAATCGTTTACATGAGTGTCACTCATATTGGTGATTCTCAACTTGGTATCGTTAAAGTGTCTTCTGATCATCATGGTTTCTTGATGATAGAGACCGCTTACCAACGAGCTTGATAAAGATAAAATGGCAATTGTTGCTAGAGTCAAATATCCTGAAGATTTCATTATAGTTTAAATAATATAATAAAGAACAGACTTCGCAAGTATGGATATTATCTTAATAATTTGTTACCTGAAATTAAAACCTAGAAATCTTTTTTTATAAAGAATAAGGGTGTAATTTGTAAATAGTTTTAGATAATAATACTCCTTAATAAAAACAGATTACAAGTTGAAATCTATTTAAATATTTTTAAGGTTTAAATCATTTAATATCGACAAGTTAATTCTTATTAATTTTAAAAGATTCTCTATTCAGCTCTTAAGTAAATACTTCAAACTATATATCAATGCAATTTTTAATAAGGATTGAATATCGATTTATATTTATTTGATTTATAGGATGGTATCGGTATATTTTTCAAAGTTTCTTGATAAATTCCTTAACTTTTTCAATAACATTTTTGACTTTTTGCTTCAAGCTGTGCTTTTTCACATCAGATTTTGATTCTGATTGAACTTGCACCAATTCCTCAATATTGATATGCTCACTCATTAAGTTTGGTTTGTAACTCAAATTACCACAGTTATTCTCTTTGTCACTTACAAGGAAAAGGTTTGCGATGTAGAAAGAAGACTTAGTCTTGATTCCTACCATTTTAGATTAATCAACCTTTTGTTTAACTATCTTGGTAATTTTTAGTGGTTTGGCTGAGTTTGAACCTGCGTTAAGTTGCATGAGCAAGAAATCTCCCTCTTTGAGCTTGTCAGCCCTCTCGTTTGTAATTACATCTTAATTTTAAAAAATTTATTTATATTCAATTTATTGAAATCTTTGCCTCTTCTTTAAACCAAGAGACACTGGTTATCAGAGACTAAGAATGGAATTTAGATTTCCAATTCAAAGGATGTAGAGCTTATCTCAGTGATCTTGGGATCGGTATTCTTAAAGGTTTCGATTACCTAAGTCATGTTGTACTTAGAGTTTTTCTTGGTCAAGTCCAAAATGCTGTAAATATTGTCTCTTGGCTATAAATCCGAAATTGGTGTTTGCAAAAGTCCTAGATTATTGTTTTTTGTAAGAAAATAAAATCCTAAAATTTTCAAACAAAAGGTTTTTAATTTGCTGAGTAATTAATCTATATTTGTTAATATAATTTTTTGCTATTTTTTTGTACAGACATATAAATAATTATTTTTATTTTTATTAAATATTTTCAGTAATCCAAAACGACATTCATTAGTAATTTATAATTTTTTAAAAGCAATTATTAGATATCTAGTCGACTTTAATTTTTTCTTTGATAAGATAAGTGATAAATTTATATAGATTTATGAATCCTGAATTTATATTATTAATTAGGAAATCTCGACTAGTTTTTACCCTCTTTTGAAAGGGGGGTGTCAGCCCAAATATTCGTTTTAAATATAACTTAAATCCTTTCAAATGTGAAATTTCATTCAGCCTAATTAATTATTAATTGTTCAATTTTTAATCCTCTCCAATAAAAGTTAATTTGTAACTTAAAGTAATTTTAAAGCAATAAAATAAATGTTAAATAATTCTGCTTTATTAAGAAGTTTATATTTGAAATAAAATTATGCAATATATTTTCTTGAAATTCATTTTTAATTCATGTATTTATCAATAAACAAATAAATAAAAATATTTTTAAAATACATACTTTATTGATATTGATTGGGAGCAAGTTATGTTTAATATTAATTATTTATATTATAACTCTAACTTATATTTATTAATTATACAATTTCATTTATATTCTTTAAAGAATTTAGGTTTTTAATATCTCATGACTGTAGATGATGAATCAAAATTAATATTTTAATTTTAAACCTGTTAAGAAGAATAATAAACTTGAAATTTCTAAATATCTCAAATATTTTATATTAATAATATATAAAATTTAGGTTATGTTTTTATTTTTTTATAATTAAGATATAAGCACAGTCGAATGATTAATTATAAAACCATTCATATAATAATAATATAAAATACTATCTACTGTAATTATGATAAGATTAACCTTAAGAAACAATTAGTTTATATTAATTAAACTTTAATTTTTTATCTTAAAAAACTTATTAATGTAAAATTGTTAACTTTATAATAATCTTAATAAAACTTTGACCATTTTTATATTTAAAAAGGAATATTAAAATTATAAAATATATATTTTTTTAAAAAAATAAAATCAAAGAGGGCTTATGACTGAGAAATGAGTCCAAGGACAGTCAGTATGAGAATACAGGATTTATATGTCATATTTATAATTATATTAAAAGAAATATTTTATTGATAATATTTTGCAAAAAGCTTGATTAATTAATTTTATATGTTCAGAATCTTATTTTATTCATAGTGAATTCATTTTAGTTAAATTTTACAAATATATCATAAACTCAAATAACTTACTTTGAGTTTAACTCTTCTAAAGATTTTTTTCCGATATATCTTTATAGGGATTCTAATCCCTCAAATTAATTATTATAATATAAAATTTAAAAATAATTAGTAACGAGAACATAAATATTTAAAACAGAGTTATTTTAAACAATAAAACCCCAAAACCACTTTTGTAGTTTGATAAAAGTTTTAATTGATAAAACTAAAGGATTTACCTAATTAGAGTTTTTTTGGGGGTTTAAGCTTTATACATTAGTTATTTAATTGAAATTTTGTAATATAAATTTGAAATAAGAATAGTTTCAAATTAAATAAAAAATAAGTATTAAGAATATGAAAATCTTATATTTTAAAAAAAGGAAATCAAAGAAATTATGATAAATCCTCTTCAGTCATGGATATTCAAATTAATTAAATTAATTTCTTAACTTTGGATAAAAACTCCCTAACCTTTTATTTTAAGCTAAGTTTATTATTTTCTTCTTAAACTTGGGAGCTCATAAATTGAGATATGTCAACCACCTATTCTTCTTATTCACTCATTAAGGTTGGCTTGTAGCTTAGAGTACCACAGTTATTCTCTTTGTCGCTAACAAGAATTTAAACCTCAATAAATTATTGATTAGATATTAGAAAAATGATGAAATTTGAGAAAGTTATTGTTTAGAAATATGGAATATTATCATTTTATCTTCGAACTAATTTAATTTTATGTTTTATAATGATACTGGCAATAAAGTAGGATGATTAAGTTTTAATGCCCATCATACGAGAGGAGTCTGTTTTACTTTTGACAATTTTAGTAATTTTAATTAGTTTAGCTGCATTTGATTTTTCATTAAGCTGAGCTAACAAAAAGTCGCCTTCTTTAAGCTTATCCGCCCTTTCATTTGTAACAACATCCTATCAAAGTAATAATGTTTTAAAAAAGTAAATTTTATAAAAATTTGAAATCCTTGCCTCTTCTTTGAACCAAAAGGCATTAGTTTTCTGTATAAGTAGTATTTGTATAGGAATCGAAGCTGAATGTCAAAGTGTTTAATTGTTTAACTTTTGGGTCTGTAATTTTAACAATTTCAATGACTTGGGTCATGTTGTACCTTGAATTCTTCTCTGAAATTTCGACAACGCTGTAAACTTAATCATCAACAACGATATCTTAAAGTGTTCTTGGATTAATTATCGAGATATTTCTATAGTTCAATTCGTATCTTAAAATCATTGATGTGGATTCAAATAAAATATAATATAATTGTCGAATTAATTCAAAGAGGGCTGAGTATTACTATAAAAGCCCCAGAAGCATGATTAAAATAAATGAGGATTTGTTCATTTTTATATTATAATCTTAAAGCAATTATGTTTAAAAAACCCTTTTATATAATATAAACTAAATTAATTATTGAAAATGAGATCCTTTTTTCTTTACTCTTCTTTAATACTTATTGAAATACATTTACTGAATTATAAATTAAATTGAACCATTAATGTAAACAAATTAATTTATAAAAAAATATATAATGCTATTGACATGCCTTAATCTATTTAATACATTTATTAAAAACTTTTTATTGTAGCAATAAATAAAATTATAAAATGAATGTTTTCTTTTAATTATTTGGCAATAATTGATACTATTTTTAAATTAGAAATAGTTAACATTTAACATTAAATGATTTTTTTACTAAAAAAAATATAAATCAATTTAAATATATATCCTTGTAAATGATTCCATATAATCCAATATCTTGAGTACTATTTGTATACTTGCTACTAAAATCTTGATAATTTAATATTTCTGAGGGCTCTAGTTTCTTACAATTCTATTTTGTAGAAATAAGTATTCCATTCATTAGAATTTTATCATAAACCCTGGAATAATTAAAGATTAAAAAATCGGTAAAATAAAAAAATATCAATTTTAAAATACTCGATTAGAAAATATTATAGCAATTTATTCAATATTTATTAATGTCTGATTAGAAATGACACTGATGATATCACAAATTCAAAAATATTGGGTTAATTAAATTTTGTATATTAAAACATATATAAAAGTTTAAACTGATGATTAGACATTTCTTATTTTGGTCAAGCAACTTTAATAATAAGTCCCATCTGTTCACTAATAATAAGTTCTTTAATTCTTATATTTCTATTTTATACCCTTATCTATGTTGAATCAAAGGTTTATTTAGTTTATAATCCAATCATTTAGGATGCATTTTTTTCTTCAAGATTTATTTCAATAACCTAAACTTCTTCTGGCAAGTATTTACTTGATCCCATTGAAGTTATCATTCATTATAAAATTTTAATGTCAGATTTGTCGGATTCTGCATTAAAATTAACTTAGAATTAATATAAATTTCAAAAAAATAGTAAATTTAAATTATGTCTCCAAGTTTGATTTCATCTGCTCTTGTAAGTTATAGCAAGGAATGTTTAAATTTATTATAATAATTTTTATTATTAATGTGTGGAGTTAAAGAGTCTTTTAACTAAGAGGCAGTGATCAAGAGAAGTCATTAAAACTGCCAAAGTTGTATCATTTTGTAGTAAAAATGAAACTGCTTCAATTAGATATTCTTAGCTTTGATTTTATGGATTCGAATTTTTATCATAGATATCTTGATTTGGTTGTTCTTAAACTTATTATATTTAATTTTTGCTATTATAGAATTAGTAAGAGTTTATAATTTAAGTAAAATAATTTTAAAAAAAGAGATATCTAAGGGGATCTAATTAAAATATGATTAATAGAATTTTATTAGAAATCACTTCAAATACGATTAAAAATTGTCTTTGTTATATAAATTAAGAAATATTATCTAGCATGTAATTTTTTTTGCAATAAAGAGTTATGTAGTTTGTACGCTTTATAATTTACTTTATATATTTGGCATTTTGCCTTTTTCTAAATTCAAATGGCTTTCATTTTTTTTTCTTCCATTTTCAAAATTATATGTATTTATAACTCTTTAGGATTCATTTTTTCCGTGTTCTATTTTTTAGAACTACGACTTTAAATATAGTTAATCTTAATCCTCGAAATAGGTAGAAATTAGTTATTTTTCATTAATTTAAGTATGATTTATAAATTATTTAAATATTAAAATAACAATATTTTGTGATTAAAACTGAAATAAGAGGAGAAGCTTAGTTTAATATATATTTTTGACCTATGAATTTCGTCTTTATATATACTATTAAAGAATATTCTTT
Organism: Oxytricha trifallax; assembly: GCA_000711775.1. Classification (NCBI taxonomy): domain Eukaryota; phylum Ciliophora; class Spirotrichea; order Sporadotrichida; family Oxytrichidae; genus Oxytricha; species Oxytricha trifallax. Next base: position 58,714 of record ARYC01000061.1, read on the forward strand.
AGAATTTTAAAATTTCAATAAATTGTTTTAATTAAAACTTTCTTACTAATTTTATACCATTAAAAAAAACCTTAAACTTAAATCAATAAACGAATAAGAGTATTAAGCTATAAAATTAAAGAGATTAATAATGAATTTATATAAACATCTCTAGAAATTTTAGCTTCAAATTATAGCCAACCAATATTTTTTATTAATTAAAGCAAAAAGATATATAATTTATAATGAATAATTAAAGTATGACTTGAATCTTTAGAGTCTTAATTTCCCAAAATTTAACCTTATTCTCTTACATTCCCTAATATTAAATCTTACACAGAATAAATCTTTGTGATTAAATTCGTATAATCAGAAGTTGGCAATTCCATAATATTGAATGGCGTTTTAGCTTGGCAACCCACTTTTAAATCTACTAAATACACGAAGTTAAATGAATCATTTGGTTTTTTGCAAAGTAAGAAGCTTCCATTGAAAAAGTACCCATTTATTTTTGTAAGTTCACCAAGTATTAGTATAGTTAGAATGCACTAAATTCTGGAAGTATTATTTATATTAACTTTATTTACATTAAATTAAGAGGAAGTCATATAACCAATATTAATTTAAATTAAATATATTTAATTTGATTATTCATCAATTTTTGGCTGGACCCTACCATCCCCCATAATTCCTATAGTTATTCATTAAAATAGGTTATTTTATTTTGAATAAAATATGATCTTTCTTTCTTTCGTGGACTATTTCATTATTGTAGGAATAAATTTGATTTTGGAAAATAAATAATAAATTAATTGATTGAATATTAAATTCGTGGCAGTTAACTTTCTGGAAACATAGACAATATGGTACTTGTTCGATGGAAAATTCAAAATTAGCTAAACTTTACTATTGGCGGTACCCCTCTATCGCATCCCTAGAGTGAGATAACTTGAGTTTAATTTTTGGTGATTTGTTTAGTTGATTTTTATGTCAAAATTAAAGTCGTGTTAACTCGTTCTGGGTATGCGATAGAGGGGTACCGTCAATAGTGTAGTCCATCTGATTTTTAATTCTCTATCGAACAAGTACCATATTGTCTAGGTTTCCAGAAAGTTAACTGCCACGAATTATAAATATTTACTTATTAATTATTAATTATTTTCCCAAATCAAATGTATTCCTACAATAATACAATCTAGCAATACAACCACCATTTTAGTTTTAATGATTATTTCTAGTGAATATTATAATATTAGGGTTGGATGCACTTTTGATAAAAAATACCTGAAGTTATCATTAACTTGTCTTACGACATTTTTTAAATCCAATGTATTCTGATTATATTATTTACATAATGATAATTAGGAGTTTGTGTTTCATTTTTATTTGGATAGTAAAAATTATTATGTTCTAATATAGTGTTTATAATTTATGGGTATAAATTATTATTGAAATAAGTGAATAAATTAATTTAATTTTCTCTGCATTTATTGTGAAGATGCTGTATTTTTGCAAAGTTGATGATAATTAAGTTTTATATTTTTGAATGTAATGTTATAATTACTTATGGATATTTTACAATTTTTTTTAATTACAAGTTTATTTGAAAATCTACACAATTTATAATATTTTACAATTAAGAAGCAGTCTATTTCGATTTTGTTCCGTAATTTAGAAATGATATAAATAAAATAGTTTTTAAATAAATTAAATTAAAATTCCATCATAAAATTTTATGATTTAAATAAAACTTAATAGTGAATAGCCATATTACCATTATTTCATTTTTATTTGAATAAATTCTTAAATATTTATTAGTTTTTAAGATCTGTTATTATTTTTTTTAGAAATTTAAGTTTGGGAAGAATTCAATTTATTCCTACTTTACAGCCGTAACTTTGGAAAGTAATATTTTTATATAAAACTAAGTCAAGATATTATGGAATTCTTGATTAAAAATTGAGATATATGCAAGGAATAACATCATAATTTAAATGTTAATAATATATTTTTATAATAATATTTCATTTTATATTCTATTATTTGATATAAAACTAGAAAAGATCTTATTTTTCTAAATAATTATTGTTATATTTATTTTGAATATAGTCAAACAATTTAAAGGAACATATTATTTATTAAATTAATTTCCTTTTTCAATATTAAATATAAATATATAGAAATTTAAATTAAAAATTGTTATTTTACTAATTTTATAATGAAAAGTAAGAATCTAAAATAATAATAATATTAATATTGTTGTAATAAATTGAAAAAATATATATTTGGTATACATTTGAATTTGACAAATTAATTTATTAATTTTTAAATTATTGGTAGTTAAATTTGTCTATGCCTAGAAAATATGGTACTTGTTCGATAGAGAATATAAAATTAGCTAAACTTTACTATTGCCGGTACTCATCTATCGAATCCCTGAAGCGAGATAAACCGACTATACTTTTTGCATTACAACCAATCAAACAAATAACCTAAATTTAAAGTCAATTTATCTTTTTTTCTAGTTCTAGGGATGCGATAGTGTGGTCCTAATAATAGTAAATTTTTATCTAATTTTATATTCACTATCAAACAAGTACCATATTGTCTAAGTTTGGACAAAGTCAACTGCCTAAATTTTAAATTATTTACCATATTCAAATGTATTTCTATAATTTCTAAAATTATCAAATTAAAACTTAGACTATTAATCAAAATAAAAAAAATTTGAGACACATTTTTAAAAAATAAATAATGTAAAAGATTTATATAAAATGTCAACTTCAAATTTAATATAAATAATATATTTATAAATTATCTATAAACACATTTTTATATTCTTCTATATTAAAATTTATTAATTACATTACCAAAAAAATTAGAATCTAAAAATTAGATTTATTGATAAGATTTAGTTTCTATTAAAATATCGTGATATGATTTTAAACAGTAATTTATAAAATGTATGATATTATTAAATTATTTTTATCCCTTAACCTTTATAATTAAAATCTCAGTGTAGATATATATCCTCATATACGATTTCCTCAAATTCACTTTCTCCTTCAAGATTTAAATCTTTGTTCTAATAATCTTGATTATATTATATTTCTGAAAGTTCAAGTTTTTTACAATTTTGTTTTGTAGAAATAAGTATTCCATTCAAGAGAATTTTATCATATTTGGCATCCAATCCAATCATCTCTGAAGCTTTTTTTTCTTAAAAGATTATTTTGGTGACTTATAATTCTTCATAATTTATAGAGCCCATATAGGCTATCATTCATAATAAATATAAAAACAATTTATTATTAAATGAAAAAGATTAGATATTTCATTAAGAAATTAATTAATAAAAATATTAATATTATGTCTCCTAGTTGTAAAAATGAATCGGGAAAACAAAAGTGAAGGAATGAGATGGACTAGAACTAGTCCTATCACAGGCAAGAAACTCTGTATCAGAACGACTGCTGATTAAAGCCTGGGATAAAAGAAGAAAAGAGAATAATAAAGATTGGATGACCTAGAGTAGACGGATCTTGTATAAGTCCTGGGTTTGCATTTTGAGGGTTGTAAGTGCTTACCCTAGTGATTAGTCGTGATATCTACCCTTAATTATGTGCTAAAAACTATCTAAATAACTATTTCTCCAAGTTTGATTTCATCTGCTCTTGTAGGTTAAAGCAAGGAATGTGTAAATTTATTATAATTTATAATATTTTAATGAGTGGAATTAAATAATCTTTTGGCTATGAGGTAGTATCCTCCCCCCCTAATGTATACTTTTCTTTTTGTAGTCTGATAGAGTTTTTGACGCTGAGTAATAGTAGCAGATAAACATGGAATGTGCGAGCAATAGTTTTGGAGCTATGGCTTCATCAAAGTCACTTTTATATATAAAAATCAGGCTAGAAGGTAGAACACATCCCCCCCAATCTTCACATATTATATTTTCTTTTTGTAGTCTTGTAGAGTTTTTGACGCTGAGCAAGATTGTCAGAAGCGCCTTTTGCTTGCGAGCAATAGTTTTCGAGCTACGACCAAAATTAAGTTCATTTTTATACATAAAAACATAATAAAAATAGTCAAAAATTAAAAATATTTTTTGTTTTTATATTTTATTAAAAATCAATTTTTGGGTGTTTTTGTCATATCCTGAGCAAAAATATCATAATTAAAGTAGTAGTTTGAAATCTAACAAATTTTGTCAAGAAATACATAATTAATGATAAAATTATTAAATTTGGGCAAAATTTGTTAGATTTCAAACTACTACTTTAATTATGATATTTTTGCTCAGGATATGACAAAAACACCCAAAAATTGATTTTTAATAAAAATATATAAAATAAATTTTTTTAATTTTTGACTATATTTTATGATGTTTTTATGTATAAAATTGAACTTCATTTTGGTCATAGCTCGAAAACTATCGCTCGCAAGCAAAAGGCGCTTCTGACAATCTTGCTCAGCGTCAAAAACTCTACAAGACTACAAAAAGAAAATAGTACATTAGGGGGGGGATGTGTTCTACCTGCTAGCCAAAAATCATTATAAATTTTACAAAAAATTTCAAATTTTTCACAAAATTTAATTTCTCATAAATTAACGATTTTAGCAATTTTTAGCTATATTAACAAATTATATCTAATTTAATATAATTTTATAAAGTGAACTTTAAAAGTTTTTACTGAAAATCTTAAATGAAATTTAAAATTATTTTTAATTCACTTTATAAAATAAGGATCCCCCCCACAATTCTGGAATTTCCGATCGTTCCAGAATCATTCTGGAATCACCAAAAATTCCAGAATCATGAATGAATTCCAGTCATAATTCTGGAATTCCAGAATTATGCTGGAATCTCTTGTAATAAATTCTTTAATATTATTTTTTTGAAATTCATACTCTTTTTTCATTAATTAAAAAAAAAAGATGATTAAAATTTTGGGGAAATTTCATACTCATTAAAATTATAAAAAATACTTTATGAGACCGTTTTTGGACTAAAATTTTTTGTTTATTTAGCTAATAAAATTATATAACTACAATCAACAAATTCCCCTCTAATTCATTGTAATAAAAATAATTGTTTTAATAATGAATGAGTCATTATAATTTATATAATAAATTATGGGCCTTTCTATATATAAGATTTCTAAGAACTCTTATGCTTGTTAGGCTAGAATCGATCAGTTATATATCTATATAAATATTTCTTTTTTTAATGTGATATGATTCGAAGTTTACTCTATTTTTTACTTCTTATCTAAACTCAATTTTCTGTTTTTTTAATACTTCAGTGTCCCCCTTGATTAACGGATATAAGTTTGATGTTTCAATCCAATCATCTGTAATTATCCTACAACTCGTCACTATATGTTATCCAATTTTATTTATTGAGGTTTCTTCATTTATTAACGCAATTATTATCTTGAATACTTGAATAACGTAACAATATCCGTTTAATATTTAATCATTCAAGAAATCTTATACCACTATTAAAATAAAGATTTTTTTAATTAAAAGTACAATTCCTACACTGTTTTTAATTACTATTAATGAAAATAGGTTATTGCAATTTAAAAATTGTGAAATCCTAAATATTAAATAAAAATTTATTGTAAAACTAAACAACTTCTATGAAGGTGTTTATGATTAAACATTTATACTTCAAGAATTATTAATCTTAATAGATTTGAACTGAAAAATACTACTATTTAAAGATAGAAATAAAATTTTATAACTATAAATTGACACTCTACCAAACAAATTACTTAATAAATAGTAGATAATATCAGTGAAATAATGTAATTTTAATTTAGAATGTAAAAGCAAATTGTAGGATTGACTGTGGTCTATTTTTGAAAAATTTCTATATTAAACATGTAATTAAGAAATAAAAATAGTAGGATAAAGTCAATGATTGATTCACAGCTTTATTATTTTCATATATTACAAATTTATTTCATAAAGACTTAAATTTATAAGCTGATTTAAGTATGGGAAATATATGTTGATTTTATATAATAATAATAATTATAATAATATCTGTAAGTATCATTTTACTATGAGAGTTTAAATTTGTGATAATTGACAAAGTTCTCAGAATTATTCAACATCTTATTTGCAGAGAATAATAACAGAATTGTATAAACGAGGTAAAAATATGATAAAATTTATTCAAATTTATGCGATTGTAAATTATTTTAAGTTATAGAAAAATAAATTTTCAAAAAAAATTGATGGATATTTTAAATAAAATTATTTTTTTTCTCAGGCTATAAAGTGATTATAAAAATTTGAAAATTATTAGTCATTTTATGTATTTTTTTTAAAAAAATAGTTATCATGAAATTATATTAAAATTACCTGGAATTCCAGATTCATGATGGAATTCCAGCATGGTGCTGGAATTCTTATTCTGGAATTCCAGAATGATTCTGGAACGATCGGAAATTCCAGAATTGTGGGGGGGATCCTAAAATAATAATAAATTAGATATAATTTGTTAATATAGTTAAAAATTGCTAAAATCGTTAATTTTAGAGAAATTAAATTTTGTGAAAAATTTGAAATTTTTTGTAAAATTTATAATGATTTTTATATATAAAAAGTGACTTTGATGAAGCCATAGCTCCAAAACTATTGCTCGCACATTCCATGTTTATTTGCTACTATTACTCAGTGTCAAAAACTTTATCAGACTACAAAAAGAAAAGTATACATTAGGGGGGGAGGATACTACCTCATAGCCAATCTTTTAACTAAGAGACAGTGATCAAGAGAGATACTTAAAATTCCCTGAGTTGCATTATTTTTTAGCAAAATAAACATTGTCTCAATTATAAAACCCCTTTAGTCAATAAAGAATGAAGATTGGGGATTTAGAATAATAAAATTAAGAACAAATTATTATTGGCGTAAATTATTAATATATTGTCTAATTATTAAAATCATTGGCTTGAATAATTGTGTCTATAAAATAAAGCAATCAAAGTGCATAAATTTGTTTTTACCATAATTATAATTAATTTCAGCCAATTATAATTTAATTTTAATTTTATAATTCTTAATCTCCTATCTTCATTCTTAGTTGACTAACGGGGTTTTAAAATCTTAACTTTGATTGATTTGCTAATTATTTTGTTATTTTTTACTATTGTAGAATTAAATAAAATCTTTGAAAATATTTATTTAGTTATCTTTATATGACATTTAAAATTTATTAGAGAAGAATTATCTTTTTAATTATTGAATTTACTTTAGTGTAAATATCTTTATAATTATTTAATAAATCAATCTTTTCAATTAATTAATAATTCTAGTAATAAATAGCTTTGTCGTGTGAACGCTTTATAAATTATTATTAATGTTTGTAATATTATTTTTTGTTAAGTTTTAATTGCTTTAATCTATTGTCACATTAGTTTTATTAAATGTGGATATTATATTTTGAATTATTTCTTTTCTTTAAATATTCCCCTTTATCTCATAATTTATATTGGATTATGCTATATCATTATAAAATGTAGAAACTATTTATTTTTCATTTTCTTTAGTAAAGTGAATATAATAATAACTCTATTCAAATAATAGAATTAAAATAATATTGTAATTTATTTAAATTTATTTTGGGATATGAAATTAGACAATTCGCTTAATTAAAGCTAATTATTGAATATTTTTAATTATTTTAAAACTTTCAAAAATTAGTATTTGTAACTTCCAAGATTTTAGAAAATTATAGTAAAAGATAAAATTTTAACTATAAAAATAATAAAAAGAGTTTAATTATAGCATATATCACCCAATTAAATTTAGTATGATTTGAATCTTAGATGCCATTTAGTTTTTCAACATTTCCTATTACAAAATCTTACATTGTATAAACTTTTGTTATTAAATTCGTGTAGTCAGAAGTTTTTATCCCAATAATATTAAATGGTGTTTTTGCTTGGCAGCCCTCTTTTAAATCAAATAATTAAACTGTGTTAAATACATTACTTGGTCTTTTGCAAAATATAAAGTTTTCATTAAAGAAAAAACTATTTATATCTCTAACTGAGCATATTATTATTTAAAATATTATTAGAAGTTTTTGCTTCGTTCTCATTTGGATCTTGAAGTTTTGGGAGGGGGAAGTTTCCTACCCCAACATTTAAATTGATAATATACCTAATCCCTATTTAAAAAACATTTTTAATATATATTTATCCATTGTCTCCTTATATTTTGTCTAAAAGGTTGCAATAATTATTTTAATTCATAATTTATATAACCTTGATATAATATTTTTTATTTTTATGATTATAAAAATAATACTTGACGTTAAAATATGAATTATTATAACATAATTAATGATGAAGATTTTGAGGGAAAAATCATATATTTTATGTATAAAGCAGGAAACTTCCTCCCTGGAATTTTTATGTTTACATTTATATATTTTTAGGGTTTTAAAGTATATTATTAAATATTAATAATTATAACAAATTATTTTTTACCCTTTCTTTTGAAAAAGATTTATTGAAATTACTAGAAGAGATTTTTTTATTAATTTAAAATCCTAATATATTTCTTTATAAGATATTTTACTTTTTTTAAATTACAAATTGTAAAGAAAATCTTTATTATAACATCAAATTTTTCAAAATAACCTAAATAAATATAATTTACCCATCTAAATTTTTAGAATAATTTTATATATATATATATTAAATTTTCTTATATTTCTATTTTGTAATATATTGTACCTCATTTATAGTTAGTTTTGCATATTTATTTCACATCAAAAGCAATTAATTTATTATTATTTATTTAATTAAAAGCTATAAAGCTAACAATTTAGAGAAATGTAATATTATAATTTATGAAATTTCTATCTTATGTATAAAATATCAATTTAAATATATATCCTTGTAAATGATTCCTTAAAAATCATAATCCTATATATTTGAATTCGAGTCTTAGAATTTAAACTTTTACTCATTTTACAATTATAATGGTTCTGTTTTCGTACAATTCTATCGAGTTGTAGCAAGAACTCCATTTACAAGAATTAAATCAAATTTAGCTTCTAGCCCTACCATCTATGAGATCTCATTTCTTTCGAATCCTACTTCTTTAACTTCAATATATTCAGGTTTATATATGTGTGAACCAATATAGAATATCATTCATAATTATAAAAACAGATTTTATAAAACTATTTTTGCGGCTAGCAGGTATTTTCTCCAGCCTTATTAGAGAGAAAATAGGATATTATTAATTTATAAACAAATTAAAAATTGAAAGATTATGATATAAGTTTTACACTTGCTGGCTTTTAAATTAAAGATAAATTAAAAATAAAAATTAAATAGAATTTATATTATTAATTACATCTACTACTTAAACTTCATCTGCTCTAGTAACTTAAAGCAAGGAATGTATAAATTTATTTATATTTTTTAACTTTTTTAATGTGTGGAATTAAAGAATTTTTTAACTAAGAGGCAATGGTCAACAGTTGTGCTTAAAAATGCCCAACTTGTTTCTTTTCCTAACATTATGTAAGAAGTTTCAATTTTATCTGCTTTGCTTTCATTTTGAGGAATAAAATTATTATCTTGGATATCTTAATTGAGTTAATCTTAAATATTTTTGATTTAATCTTTACTATTTAAGAAATAAATTTTGAATTGGAATAAAATACAAATATATTTTGCATATGATGTTAAAGTAATCTAAATAAAGTAAAAAATACCTTATATAAAGTAATCTGCTTATAAGAAATTAAATTGAAAAAAAAAGTTATAAAATTTAATTAATTAATTTTTCCGAATATTTTGGATTATTGCTATAATAAGTTTAGTCGTATGAACTCTTTACAAATTATTATTATTGTAGGAATTAATTGGAATTATGAAAATATATTAAAATTAAAATTAATTATTTATTATTAATTAAAATTACCTTCAGTTATGTTTTTGGAAATGTCTCCAAAATCTATCAATATTATAATCTCTGGATAGCGCATTAAAAATGAGACAGTGGTTGTTATTGCTATAGTGATTTTATCTCATCACTCAAGTGAGAAAAACTCGATATACTCTTTGTGGTAGTTAGCTCAAAATCAAAATATCTCTTTCCTAGGATAATTCAGGAATATTGACATTAGTAAAGTCCAGTTAAAATTTAGGGATCTAAATTATAATCAATTTTAATTTTAATTTTGAGTCCCTTTGGATTTGATAACTGTCATAATTATAATTTTTAATTAATTTAATTTAGATTTATTTTTCGAAATCAAATCTATTCATACTATAATGTTTGACATATTGCTTATTGTTACATTTTAATGACTTCCATTTACAGTTTTTATAGCTAAATTTGATCAAGTTAGAGATTTTTAGGATTTACTTTTTTCATATTGTAGAAATATATTCAAAATTTGAAAAATACTTTAATCAAATTTATTATAACTTAAAATTTTGGCAGTTTAAGTTGGCCAATTTAAACAATCTTGGCCTTGTTCGATAGAGAATTTAAAATTAGCTTGACTTTATTATTGGCGGTACTATTTTATCGCATTCCTGGAGCGAGATATCTTGATATTAACTAAACACATCTAAATTCATTAAATTATATACCCACATTAAAGTGAAGTTTTCTCGCTCCGGGATGCGATAAAATAGTACCGGCAATAATAAAGTCCAGCTATTTTTAAATTCTTTATTGAATGAGCCCAAAATCGTTTAAATTGGCCAACTTTAACTGCCAAGATTTTAAGTTATAAAAAATTTGATTTAAATCATTTTTCAAATTTTGAATGTATTCCTACAATAGCTTATTGAATGTATATTGGAGTTGACATTCAATTAGTCTGCATTTTCAAAATAAGAAGAGACCAGTTATTTTTCACTTTCTTTATTATTATTCTATATTAAAATAATAATAATATTAAATGAGGGCAAAGAATTTGAATTTTTATATTTTGAGTTATAAAGATATAAATATTTACAAACAAGCCTTTATGTTCAATTTTTTTAAGAAGGGCAGAGTATTTAAATATAATAAACATAAATGCATATGTGATGTAATCAATGTAAAATTTAATTTTCTTCGAAAATCAAATAAATCAAACAAATTATCTTGAAATGTTAGTAAGTAAAATCTATAATAAGAAAATTCTTCTTTAAATATATAAATTAAATTAATAAAATTCTTAATATGATAATTACGCTATCCGATATTATTTTAAATTTACTTTATTTAAAATCTTTGTCAATTTCTTTTAAATCACTATTTTGCTAAGATTCCCATATTTTACCTTAAATAAAATCCTTCATAGAATAAACTTTTGTAATTAGATTTGTTTTATTTAATAGCCGGGATTTCCATGATATTTAAAGGGGTTCTCGCTTGGCAACCCTCTCTTAAAACATCTAAATTAATTGTAGCAAACGTATCACTTGGTTTTTTGCAAAAGAGGAAGCTTTTACTAAAGAAAAAACCATTTATTTCTCTAAATGAGCATATTATTATTATTACTGATATTATTTGAAGTATTTGTTTCTTTCTCATTTTAATGTTGGAATTTTTATGTGTTAGATTACGTTTATATATTTTTGGGGGTTTTGAATTTATTATTATATACTATAATTTATCATATCAAATTTAACTCTACTATATTATAGAGAAAGATTTATTTAAATGACTAGAAGAGATTTTCGTTTATAATTTCAAATCCAAATATATATAATTATAAGATATTTTACATTTTATTAAATTACAAGTTTACATGAAAATCTATATCATTAAAATTATTTAATTCTGGTTTGCAATAAATTTATTTAGAAATTAATTTTTATTTAACCTTATATAAATTTATTAATAAATTAAACCTTAAGTTAAATATATTATTATAATTTATAATAAAATAAATTAATAGATTTAATTATACTTCTCTTCAATTACATTTTCATTATTATAAAATGCTTTTTAATATAATAGAAAATGTTAATCTATTTAATATCTAAAGATGATTAACTGCATTTATCATTAATATTTCAATATATGATTTTGAGACAATTTTTTAAAAAATTTCAAATAAAAAAAAGTATATTTTGAAAAATTTGAATTAACTTTACTTTCAAAGATTACTTAAGATTTTTATTCTCCAAATTTATTAATATGAAAGTGATGTATAGAAATGTATATATTTTCAAAAATATTTTGATAAACTTAATTCTGAGTTACTTTTATAAGTCTTTAGTGTCTGTTTCTAAATATTAATTCATTTCTCTATTTTAAGGTAAAACTTCTCATCTTCTATTAATCCACACCTTCTCGATATATCTTGTGCATTTTAATCAAATTTATTATTATTAGCATCAGTTTTTGTGCTAGTTATTTAGTAAAATATTTGAATAAAGTTATATAACTTGTTATTAATATTAAAAATCTAAAATTAAATTGAAGACATATATAGTAATTGGTTTTTATTTCATTAAATCGATAAATTAGAATGTTCATGAATTGTTAAGTTTAATTACACAACTAATAAAAATAAATAAACAAATTTTATGCAAAAAAATATTCAAATCATTTATTCTTTGATATTCAGTAATTTAATCTTTTTTTGAGAAAATTAACATTGTATTGTAAAGAAAATATATATATATATATATAATTTTTTAAATAAAGTTATAACTCCATCTATCAAAATATATGGAACTTTAGTAATCAAACCAATTACCTCTGATTCTTAAATTTCGGTAACTTAAATGCTTATAATTTCAGATTCTCGAGGGCAAAAACAAGATTTATGTAAATAAGTAATCATAAAGTCACCCTATTTTACTTCATCAGCTCTAATTGTTATTAGTTTAGAAATAAAAAACGAAATAAATTCATAAAATTCATCTTATTTACATTTTCAATACAAATCTATTTAAGAAATTTTTATTACAACATGAATTTCTTTAATAAAAAAGCTATATTTATAAATATTAAATTTAGAATGAGTGGAATTATGCTCTTATTTTATGTAAACACATAGTTCCGGAACAATCCTCATAAAAGAAAGAGGATCCTATTTTAATACAAACTTTATAATTTTCTATAGACTTCCTACCTAATTAACTTCAGCAGTTACTTGTATATCTTTATATATTGATATGTTTTATATTAGTTTTGTAGTTTAGATCTTCTGTAAAATTCCTTAAGATTAAAATTCTGATTGTTTTTTATCGTTAATAGAAATATATAAAAATAATAAAAATAGAACTTTTAAGCTAATTTTTAAGAATTTCTTTTTTGTTCTTACTTACTATATCTTTCATATCTAATAATGAAATATTGGTACTTGATATATTAAGTGTTTTGCTAAAGTTATTACTAAATTACTTATTTAATATTTTTACAAATTAAAAATCAAACCTAAGTTTGGTTTTAATTAATTAAATAATAAACCCATTTTTGGGATTTTCTTGAAATAAATTGATTAATTTCTAATTAATCGGTATCAATTTTTTAATTAACTTAACTAATGTATTTATAAATGAATAATTTATATAGTTTTAATTATTTACGATAATTTGAATAAATGTCTTAATACCTAAAAAAAGATATTAATAACCAGTTAATTTAAAAATTTCTAATTTTTCCTTTTATATTAATGAATTTAGTGAGATTTAACAATATTTTTTTATCATATTATTTATATCTTGCAATACTTTCTAATACTTATTTTTCCGATTGTTGTTATTGAGAAATGATGAATTATTTGTATCCATCTCTTTGTGAAGAATCCATTACTTCACTCAAATATTAATAATAGTTTGAGACAAGTTCTTTTTCATTAATTGGCTCATTATTGAATTCTTCCCAATAAAAATATAAATATAGATTTAATCCCTATTATCAGAGTAATTGTAAACTTTAGTTATTAAGTTAAAACTTTCCTCGAATTAAATTTCCCCAATTTTGTCTGGAATATATACCAAACAGCCTTCCCTCACATCTTTAAATTAATTTTATTATAATATTTATAATAAACTCAGAGTTTTATACTAATTTTGATTTAAAATATTTTGAGTTGAAAATTAATTAAAATTTACAAATCTTTAAGTTAAGTTGGTTGTATATTTGTGCCAAGAGCCTATTTGCATAAAAGGGAGATAAAAATATATAAAGCATCAATTAACTTTAAATATTTGTTTGCAAAATTTAGCAGTATAAATGCTTAAAATATTAGTCAAAACACGGAATTAGGATTTATTTGAAATAAAAAATGATTTAGGGATTAATGCATGATTTTTTAGAAAATAAAAATCTTATAAATTCTTTATTTTTTTGATTAGATAATTCATTTTTAATCCTATTATCTATAAGTGCCCGTTCATAAAACTTAACTAGATTTGACAAATTAACAACTCCATGAATTTAAATAAAATGAAAGTGTTAAAATGAGTATTTAAAGTTTTATTGGTGATCTATTGATTTTATAGGATATTATGTCCATTTTTACTAAGTGAATTATTATAACTCTAAGTAATTAAAATTAGATAAAAATAATTATCATAATATTTAATGTCAATATTGATTTATTTTGTGTGCATATAATTTTGAGAATTGAAAATTGTAATTGCGATAATAAAATATTATAGATACATTATTCATGAGATAATAATCTCTTAACTACTTATAGGATTTCCTTTCTGCTAAGAGTTTATAATCAACTCAAAAAAACTCTTTAATTAAAATTTAAGGATTTCATTAATCAGATAGTGGCATTGGTAAATTAATAATCATTAATTATTAAATTTTGACTATGACTATTTCATAATAAATCTAACCTTCATTTAATATTGGCTGATTTGAATGAGTTGAAATGGCAGTTATGAATTTATAATACTATGAAAAATACTCACTTCAAAGATGATTATTTTTAATTTTCGAGATGTCTTCAAATTATATGAACAGAGTGCGAAATTCCACGCCGTAAAGGAATAGTTAAAGATTTATAACAGTTAACACAAAACCTATGAATAAAGTTTCATTCCTTAAATATAAAACCTAAGCAGTCCTAAAAAGAAAGCTCAAAATAAAGAATGGGAGACTTGAGCGCAGTATGTTACCCTATAAAACTGGTTCCTTTATAATTATATAATAAATGAAAGAAATATTTTGGATCTTATTTATGATTGAAGAAATTCATATCTAATTTGCAATAAACTATGTCGAGAAACAATTTAAATATTTTTATTAAAAAATAAAATTACTAATATACGAGTTTTGAGGTTTTGAATGGCAACACCTATTATTTATATTCCTTTCATCCAAGAAAACATAATCAATTTAAATAAATATCCTTGTATATAAAAGAATCAATATCTTACGAGTTATAAGGATTTTAAGAATCAGATCCTTTAAAATTTTCTTATATCTCTCGCTTTTTACAATTCTATCTGGTTGTAGCAAGAACTCCATTGACAATAATTCTATCAAATTTAGCTTCCAACCCTATCATCTCAGATGCCTCTTATTCATAAAAACTTATATTTACAACTTAAATTTCTTCAGGTTCGGAGTGCTTCTTTCGTAAATAGATTATCATTCATAATATTTGATTAAAATTATCATATTTTCTAAAAATATTAATATTGCTTTAACATAATAGTAAATAAAACATTTTACATATTATGTCTCCAATTTAAACTTCATCTGCTCTAGTAACTTAAAGCATGGAATGTATAAATTTTAAAATAATTTTTAATTATTTAATGTGTAGAATTAAATATTCTCTTAACAAAGAGACAGTGATCAAGAGTAGAAATAATCATCAATTGAGTTAAATTGTTTTAAAGAAATATTTAAATTGTTTTTATTATTAATTCTTAGCTTAAATTCTTGGAATTAAAAATGCTATCAAAAGTGACTTAATTGATTTGTGAATTATTTTGTTAAGTATCATTTTTATTATCAAGGTAATAGAAACAAATTATGAGTAAGTAAATCAAGTTTAAAGATTTTAATTTATTCACTTTTATTTAACTCTATGAATAAGGCAAATTTATATGAGTTAAATAAATCATTCAAATGAATCTAAAAGTAGTTTTTTTTCAAATTTTAATATAACTTAATAATTTTACCGAACAAATTTGTTATTAGTGATAAATAGTTTTGTAGTTTTAACTTATAATAAATTATTATGATTTGTATTTGGGATTTTGCTCTATAAAATATCCTTAATTAATAAATTTTCCTCTTAATTTTGGATCTTATCAATTTTTGTAATGTTAATATGATTTATTTGTTGTTTAGATTTTTCAGATTTATTTTTCCATTATTTAAACGTCTAACTTCGAAATTTCATATTAGATTAATCTGAATTTTCGAAATAGGCAGAAATAAGTTATTTCTCAGTTTCTTAAGTATAAGTTAAAAAATTATTTCAATAAATAAAGGATATAATTTCATAATAATTTAATTAAAAATCTTTAAATTATTTTTAAGATTGTTAACTATAAATAATACTAATATTTAAAATATCAAGCTTATTAATAAATATGTTTAGTATAATTTGAATCTTTGTTAGAATCTTAAAATCCTAATGTTTAATTTTTTACCTTCAAATCTTTTAATATAAAATCTTTCATTGTATAAACTTTTGTGATAACATTTGTTTCAAAATCTTCTTCTTCCATGATGTTATTTGATGTACTTTAAGAAAGGCAACCCTCACTCAAATTTTATAATAAAATTGGAAAATTTTTGTTACTGGGTCTTTTGCAAAATAAAAAAGATTTTTTCTATAAGAAGCCATTAATATATGTGGATGAGCTTAATATTATTATTAAAAACATTATTTAAAGGCGATAGTGTATCTTTCCTCTATGTTAAAAATAGAATTGAGATTAGATGTTTTAGCAAAGAAATTAAGTTTTATGGGAGTAGAGTATAATTAAAATAACTATTATTGATATAAAATATAATAAATATTTATAGTGAGAACAATTTATTGAAATGATTCTTGATGATATCCTGCAGATATAATACTTGACTCAAAATGAGATTATTATTATTATATTTTTACAATTTTAAAAGTTTAAGGAATTTTATCACAAATATTGCAACATAAAATAATTTAATATTTACAAATATTCAAATATTTTTATATTTAACTTATTATTAAAACGAACATTCTGATTTTATTTAATTAAAATTGAATAAATTAATAGATATAAAAAATTTTACTTGTGTTAATATAATATAAGCAAAAAGATTTAAAAAATTTATTAGAGGGAGATAATATCGCTATATAATTTTTATTTATATTTTGAAAATGAATTATTTATTTTTATTGCTCCATTAAATATAGGTTTTTTTTTTAAATAGTTTTGTCTTTAAAATATGAACTTTAATGAAAAATATGAATTATTATCGCAAATAATGATTTAAACAGTTAAAATAAAATAACAAATTTTAAAAAAATTTGAAAAAATATTAATATAATTCAAATTAATATTTAAATTTTACGAAATTAAATAAATAATATAATTTATCAAATTATAAACTTGTGTCTTATATTATGATATTTATTTATTTTATAAAATTCTTAATTTTTTATTCAATGATAAAATATAGATTTTTCATAAAATTAAATAACATTAAGATTAATTGAATTAAAGTTATATCATAAAATATGATTAATAAATTTATTCATTATATTATTTTCTAATAATAAATCTCATCTTCAATTTACCCACATCCCTTTAACTTTGATAATTCCTACTAATTATTTGAAATAAATTCTCTATTATTATGAACATCAGTTTTTGTGCTAGTTATTTAGAGACATTATTTTTATGATTCAGATTTAACTATATATCTAAAAATATGTTTTATAATAAGTTACTATACCATTCATCAAAATATATGGAACTTTAGTAATCAACCCTATTACTTCTGATTGTTAAACCTCTATTTTTTAGATACTCAATATTTATTATTCACTAGGGCAAAAACAAGCTTTATTATAATAATTAAGCATAAAGTCACCCTATTTAACTTCATCTGCTCTAATTGTTATTAGTTTAGAATTTATATAATTATATCAATTATATCACCTAATAAAGAACTTTTATAATTAAATTAAAATTAAGGTAATTTTTATATATAACTCTATAATTTAATAATACTTAATTACATTTACTATTGGGAGATCGTTATTATGTACAGAAAGAAATAAGATGGTCTAGTGCAGCTGTGAATGGTCGAGGCAAGGGACATGCCCCCCATGACAAAGCCGGGAATCAGGAGCAACTCTACTGCTGAAGGCTCAGAAGAGGCAAGTCTTGGCCAGTTCAGGTTCAAAGTTTGTTGATGGGAGGAGAGAGATGGCCAATAAAATAAGTGAAATGTCTGATTTCAATATAACCAACCCATAAAAAAACCTAAGACTACTACTGCTGAAAGCACGGGATAAGCCCCCCAGGATTAGACTCCGGAGTCGAGGAGGCACCAAAGTGGCTAGTCTTCACCAGTGTCAGCGCAGACTACGAAGAAGAACATCAAGAATATGTGATAGACATCTTAAAACTTTATATATAATAGTAAATGTAATTAAGTATTATTATTAAATAAGTCGAGGAATTTTGATTTCTAGATTTCTAATTTCTATATTTACCTAAGTGATTCACTACTACTCTATAATTTTAAGAATTAAATGTTTAGAATGAGTGGAATTATGCTCTTATTTTATGTAAACACAAGATTCAGGAACCGTAGTCAGATAAGAAATAGGAGCTTCTTGAGATAGTAGCTTGAATTTTATTGTTTACTTTTTTTTGTTAAGCATTTAAGTTTCTATATTCTCATTGATTAAATTGTTTTATATCAAATTTGTAGTTTAAATCTTTTGTAAAATTAGTTGAGAGGGAAATTATATTTTCGATTATTTATTAAGTCAAATTTTTTAAAAATTCCAGAAATTAATATATTAGTCAATAATAAATACACTTTTTTATCATAATTTATTTTTAAGATAAACTGAAATGTAAGGTATCTCGATTAATTATGTTTAGAGATAAATGTCTTATAAATTTTATTTTCAAAGCCATATAAATATTAATCCAATATAAATTAAATTTAGTTTTCGTAAAGTTTATATATTTATCAGATTGAAAATAAAGATATTTAATATTATATTCTTAAGTTTTAATTGAGAATTTGAAATATTATACAATTTTATTTAGCATGGTTTCTAGATCTCAATTAAAGTTACCTTTATAGTGCGACCTTAAATACATTAAATAAAAAATATGATATATTCCATATTATAGCATTTCGTTTATTAATTTTACCTTTTTTATCTATAATTTATCTCCACAATTCATGTGTCCTGTTGTGTCATTTAAATAAAAACAAAAATAATTATATCCCAAATAAAGGTTAAATAAATCGTAAAATTCCTTACGAAATCCATATGCTATAATGTTTTTTTCGTAATATATTACAGAATAGAAAATTTCTTTAGGGGTATACAATTATTACAAAAATAAAGATTATTAATAATTATTTAAATCGTGGAAATTATACAAATTTTTCTGATTCTTTTAATTAATTCCCTATTTTAATTAAGAATCATTAAGATTATTTTATAATAGTTCCTTTTAATCCTAACCTTTAATTAATTTAGCATATTATGATGATATATTTTAATCTTATTATTTACTCGAGATATTAACAGTTTGGTTGGATTTATTGCTTAACTATATTTATATAAAGTTTAAAATTTAGTGTAATACACATAATGCTAATTATATTATAAAATCCAGTATATTATGTCCATAATTTTCAAGATTATAGAGAATTACATTCCATATTTATCATATTTATAAAATTTCCAAATTAATTAAGTTAGTAAATTATATGTAATACTTTAATACTTTTTGCAATATTTATTTAATAAAGAAAAGAAGCACATTTTAATTAAAGCTAAAGTTTAATAGTCTAAATTAAATCACATTAATGATATACAAGTGCATATCTATTTTAAATTAAATTAAAATATTTTGATTGTTATTAATATAAGTTTTATAAATTTTTTAGCAATACTTTCTAACATTTTTTTAGCCTATTATTTTATTTCAAGGTATTATTTGAATCCATTAGTTTATAGATTATACAATTGTTAATCCAGATATTGGAAATAACTTGCTATTAATTCTTCTTCATTGACTGGTTCATCATTAAAAGAGTCTTCCCATTATATAATAAAATAATTATTAAAAATAAGTAGAATTCTGCAATTTAAAATGAAAACTAAAAAAGCTAATATGTATTAATGAAATAAAATCATAGAACAGCATGATCGTTTTTATATAGATATTAGTATCATTATCTTCTAGACTAACCTAACTTTGTTGTTCCCATATTTTCTTTGAGTCTCTTGAGCTTTCGATCTACTGAAATCACACCTCCTACTGGCAAGAACAGTTGAGATAATAAAATTTTAGATGAGTTTTTTTTAACTTACAAACAAACTTTAATGAATAAATAGCTACTCCAGGTTCGCCATATTAAGTTTTCCTTATTAATTAAATAAATTTCAACTATTATTAAGGTTTTCCACATATTTTTCTTAAATATGCTAATCCCTTTAGTCAAAGTAGTTGTAAACTTTTGTGATTAAGTTAAAACTTTGTTCAAATTGTTCTTCCCCTATTTTATCTGGAATATATGCCTAACAGCCCTATCTTACGTCTTTTAATTTATTTTATTACGATCAAGTAAATTATGTTTTACTTTCTTAATTAAATTTAAGAGAGCATATATATATTTAATTAAAGAATAAAATCAGTATTTCTAATAATTTTAAATCTTTTAGTTCATATTCCTTTTTAACTCCTCTTTGTTCTTTACATAAATAGGGCAACGATGAATTAGAACATTTTTTTCTATATAATTTTATTGAGAAAAATTAAAAATCAAATATTTTATTCCAAATTCATAGATTGGATTTTATAAAAAATTAAACTTTGAGGATTTTTAATATTCATAAAAATTAAAACTTTTCATATTTTTTCTCTCAAATTAATATTTAATTTTTCATTGCCCCTTCATAAAACTCAGTTAGTATCGACAAATTAACAGCTTAAGAAATTTAAGCAAAAATTCATTGTCAGCAAGATTATTTATAGTTTTATGGATATTTTTAAAACTTTTTATATGTTTGGATCCATTTGAAAAATAGATTTTATTATTATATTTATGTAAAAAAGATTTGATTAAGTTAACTAAAAATCTTAATTAGTTTTGACGTATGTTTTGCATACAATTAAATGAAAATTAATTATTGAAATTAAAGAATTAATATTTTTGATACATAATTAAATTGTTGTAATTCTTGTATAAATTACTTGTTATTGAAATGTGTATTATAAATTTATTATGAAAAATGACTTTAAGCTAATTACATTCCTGTTTTAGCTTATTTTTATACATTTATATATTCAATTTCGACTTGGATGAGTTACAAATTATGACAAAGTTTATTATGTTGGTCTTGTCCCTATAGATTAAATTTATTTAGTTAATTTAAATTAAAAAAGATATTAAGATAAAAATTGGATATAGATACAGAGTCAATTAAACCTCCTTTGATTGATTTGAGTAAATATAATAAGAGTTATGATCAACATGATTTAAAAAATTATTCATTTCATAAATAAATAAGAATGATATGATTTCTCAAAATATTGTATGCTTAATATTAAATTTCAAAATCTACACAAAAAGACTAATAGAAATTTAACTTTCACTTATTGGATTAAATTTCAGCAAATGATAATTAAAAAATTATTTTTCACTACTCCTTAATCTTATGTTTGTTATTTTACCAATGGCTTTTATTTAATTATAATTATTCAAGATTAATTTTAGTATTTTGAATTTGAATTATCAAATTCCTCATCATGATTACTATGTTAATGAACAGCTGATAGATTATTCCTTAATTATTATAATTACTGATTGTTTTAAATCTATGTATTCCTCTATCTATGACCTCTCGTTTGAACTTATATTAGACTAGAATTTTAAGCTATAGCTTGCTATTAAACAATTCTTGCAGTACCACTTGCTTATTAAGGCTAAACATTTGCAAATTAAGCATGCTAATTCATTAAGATCCTTGATCTTTAAGGACTCTAACCTTAGGTCGCTTACGAACTTCCTCTTTAATGCCCTGGTTAATGAAAACTACCAGAACTTGTATCAGCTTGGTTATACATACTTGGCTTTCGAATTTTTCCCTAGGATATATCAAATTAAGAACTATGTGAAGAGATGTCGTCCATGCTCACTTTCCTGGAAAGATCTATGATTTCCTAATAAGGTGCATAGCTGATTCCAACCGATTACTATGGCGGTTTTCTACTACTTGATGCAAGTTTGCCATTCGAGATTTTCCTTTGATGTGAACCAACAACTCGAGTGGAAAGATTTGCATTAACTAATTCCCTTTAATTGTGACTAATGGCTTAAGTTGCTTTCTATGATTTATTCCATTTTTCTAATGATTTTAGGTAACGCTTCACTCTTTCATTTATTTCTATAGGCCTACCCTTTAAACAAAAACCTTTCTTAATACAGCAATATGATATAATTCCCACAAAAATGAAGAAAATTCCTACTATACATCCAACAAGAGCATAGAGTGAAATATCTGAGTTTGAAGTCGAGGAGGATGAACTGGATGTAGTTGTATTATTTAAATTTGTTTGATTGTTCGTGCTGTTATTATCTGTTTATAATGTTGAACAGACTCCCTTGACACTACAATATTTGGAATAGCACTCGTTGTCTAAAGTACAAGGATCATTGAGACATTTTTACTTTGCTGACGATGAAGAGCATGAAGTTGGTGGATTCATTGAGCAAGTAAAATTTTCTCAATCATTATAGAGATAACTTTTAATATTTATGAAAAACAGAGTTTATAGTTGTTACAGTATCCGCTTTTGCAATTTGTCCCTATTTTACATTAATCCCCAGGACACCGGTTGTTACTACTTTAAGTTCTACAATTCTTTTCCGAACATTAATTTTCAACACAAAAACCCCCTGAGCACTGACCTGCAGTTTAACAAGGATCGCCTTCACATCTGAGAGTGTTAGAAGTTGAGGAACAGCATCTATCTTCTTCACAAAACCCAGAAAAGCAAGAGTCATCATATTTACATCTATCACCAGGACATCCATATTACAAAGATCCCTTGGTATATATGAATTTAGTATTTCTAATTTCTAATTAAGAAAAAGTTATAAAGAAGGAATATAAACTCTTTTATATTATCGTAGAAATCCCTTGATGCAAACTGTAGGCTAATAATTGCCACAAAGTTTATTGTAACTACAAACCCCATTAACGCATTCATAGTCACTTTGACATGGAGCTGCATCGCATTTGAATCCAACTTTAGTATTATCACAACAAACTCCCCCTGTGCATACATTAGACACACATTGAGAGTTCTTTGTGCATGTAGCCCCATAGCATTTATCATTAGATCAAATATTTTCATTTTCATGCCTAAGAATAATATTAGATTTTAAAGCATATGTTAAATATTTTACTCTATTAATTATTTTTTAATAAGTTTAATAGGTATTATGAATTATATAAACTCATACTATCTATCAATTAAAATTTAAAATCATAATTTTATGAAAAAAAATGATGCATTTTAACTAATTTTGAGTGGTATAGTCACAACAATACCCTTCCAAACAAATTTTAGTGTCACACTGATTATAATAAATATGAAAAAATTATAATACATCAGGACATTTTAAAATTATTTAAATAAATTAAAATAATAGGATTATCATAATCACAGGCAATCTATCATGATCTAAAATATAAAAGAAATTAATATAAAAAAAGGGAAATATATTTAGAGTCCACTTACAATTAGATTAGCGTGCTTATTATCAAAAATTTTATTAAATTTTAGTGAAATATCCTAATTGTCATATTGTTGTTATTCAAAGATTGAAACGCTGATATTTTCATTTTATAAAAAAGTTATAATTAGAATCCGTAATTATAATAATAATAATTGTAAGAATTCGAATCCAAATACTCTAAACTTCTTAATTTTTATTTCTGATTTTGTTTAACAGTCTATTGCTAATGTATATTTTATATAAAAAGAAGTAAATAATATATGAGTAGGAATTATAGATTATTAGTAAAATAAATTAGAGAAAATAAAATATAATCTCTTGCAGTGGATAAATGTGTAATCACTTCTTCTTTCTCTTATGCTTTGATTTTTGGGTAACTGCTTCTTAATGTGCTGTGCTTTGAGCTATACCACCAGTTATAAATAAATGTTAAATCTTTTAAGATAAGCATAATTTTGACATTTAAAAGTTAATAAATTTGAGTGACATCTGTATCTATCTGTGCATCTCCCTATGCTCCATTTATAAATATAATCTATAAGTATAAAACATATAATATTACTCCCTTTAAGTACAATCCCTTCTTCTTAGCGTATTTCTTGTACCTGCTTCTCTGCCACTTTGGCAACCATCTTTCGTGATCTGGCTCTGGGCCTGGGTTCTTGGGGTCGAAGTTCTTTGGGAGTCTGATCTTTCTATTCTTCTTCTTTGGAATAAAGATTTCTGCTCCTCCTTTGGTTTCTTGAACAACATTCTTGGTTTTTAACATATAAATACTAATTATATATCAATTGTAAAGACAACTTTAAATTCATAATTTATTGATGTTTTTATTGGTCTTCTTCTCCTTCTTCTTTTCTGGCATGCCTTCCTCGATTAATGCTGGAATACAATTTGAAATATATAAAACATTTAACTTAAAATATATCATAATTTAAATTTTCAACAATTTAAAATGAAATACTATAAATAAAAAGCGTTTTACTTTTATTTTTTACGTTTATCAATATGATTTCACAAATTATAAGACCTATTTCTTAAATGATTTTACCGAATAGACTCAACTAAAATATAAAACAAAAACAATATTCATTTCCATTAATAGATTAATTTTATGTGCTTTTAATCATTTTTTATTTTTATTTGTGAATTGTGTATTTTTATGAATGAAATTTTCCATAATCAATTGCATTCAAGCATTAATTAGTTAAAGTATTCATCGTTATCAATAAGTGAGCCTTAAATTGGGGTGCTTAATTTCTATTAAACCTTAATAGCTTCACTCAGATTTATGTCAACAAGCACGTTCAAGTACTTTGACTATACAACTTTATCGGATTGACCATGTACATTTAAAAACATTCAATGTATATACTTATCAAGAATCTTTCTTAAATTAATTTAATATAGGACATTAATTAATACGAAATATATAAAACATCAAAGAGTGACTTTAAGATGTCATGGGCTTTCTTAGTTTAGTTATCTGAAACCAAGATATCTGTTAATTGAATTAAAAGCTCTTTATTTTGTTAAGCGGTCTTGATTGCCAGCAATTTATCTGTTAAAGAAGAAACAATTTCCTTCAATTTGTAGTTTTGGCATTATATTTAAAGTTTAATCATTTTAATATATGAAATACTTCAAGTCTAATTATGAATCTAAGTTTACGATATTAATACAATTATTATCAGTTATTAATATATTTTAATGAATTATCTGAGCAAAAAGATCATGAAATCGTCGTTTCTCAGCAATTCATCATTTAAGTTTGAAGCAAGAGTCTCGAAAGCGACCTTGGGTTCTTTCTTGGCCAAGAAAATCTAAGCCCTCAAGAAAGTTGAGTAGATATCTTTTTGGTTTTTAATTAAGTTCAAGGCTTCATCGTATTTCTTATCTTTTAGATAGAAATAAGCACCAATACCCTTAAGAGCATAGTGATCATTAACATTTTAAATGATAAATGAAAATAAACATGAGAATATCCCATAATATATTCTATGTTATATGTTTATGTTTGATCATTGCCTAGAGTAGTGATCTTCTCCCACTCCTTTCTAGCCTCATCATACTTGTGTGATCTGATCTGTGCAACAATCAAATTTACTTGCATGAGCTTCTTCTGCTAACTAGTCAGGTTTTGGTTTGTAGATAGTTGCTGAGCTATGCGCTCACTGAATTTGTTCCAGTTCAAGTTACCAATCAATTCTTTCAAGTACTGGCGATTGAATTCATAAGTCTCTTAGAATATTTTCATATGTATTACTCCCATTAATTCTATAATAAATTAAGAATAGCATATATTATGCTTGAGAAGTGATAGTAAAACAATTAATTAATATTTTACTGAGAATGCATTGATATTAATTTCAACTAAGTTTTCATGCTTGAGAGTCTTTGGTAGTGTGAACTTAGCCAAATTTCCGTATTCAATTTGATTTACATCGTGATAGAAGCTGTTGAGCAAGTGGATCTCTTGAACCTTGAATCTGGTTTGATCAGCGTGGTCAATTGCTGCTGAAGACCCAGCATCTTCTCTGGCAATGTCATATGAGCTCTGCAAGTTTTTCATAGCATCCTAGTATAGTTGTTGCTTATATATAATTTGATTTTGTACTACACTGTTTAAATATATATTAATCTAAATTATTGCTTCATTTGCACTTGGCATAAGTTGAAGAAAAACTCGTAAGTTTTCTCAAACTTGTATTGTTAAATTTATCTCAATAAACTGTGATTCGTATTTTTATAAATAAAATTGTTAATAATATTAATTAATACTGGCCATCGAGCAATCTTTCAACTGGATCAATCAATTCATCTTGATTTGAAGCACATGCCAAAAGATTTGTCAAGATATCTTGGACTTCATCTTCTGAAGATGTCTTCAACAAGTCAGTGTAAATGTTCACAGTTGTCTTGTAATCGTTCAATTTGTACTGTACTTGTGAGATTAAATGTTAATTTTTTGTAATTAAAATTTATGTTACTCTTTTGTCTTTTTAAATATTCTGGTTTAATATATTTTGAATGAGATCAAATGTATTTTATATATATATGCCTGGTTCTATCGTTATCCTTATCAGTTGCTGCCTGTAAGATTTTGAGGGCTTCCTTATTTTTGCCTTATCTATGGAAAATATAAGCCTGCTCGAATTAATATTGCTTCTCCTTCCCTTTAATTTATTCTAGAGCTTGGTCGAAATTCTTTGTTTTAATAAGTGCAGTCAATCTCGCCCTGGATGCTACATCCTAAGCACCGTCTACTTGCAAAACTATAAAATGGAGGTTTTAGTATCTTTGATTATTATGGATTGGTTAAATAGATATAGAATCAAGTTTATTATAAAATGTCTCACCAGTCAATCAATTCTAGGGTCAAGTATATAAGAAAGCTTATTTAAAAATTTAGAGCCAAATATTTGAAATTGCCTAAAATTACATTAATCATAGTTTTTTAATAAATTATGGATAAAAATAAGTGATTTAGATGAGATAGATATGCCAGTAACTCGTAATAAATTTACTATAAATCCTCATAAATTCCAACCATCCATGTTCTTTTTATACAACTCATTTAAACCTACTTTTATCAGTGTGATCTAGGACAGTCTGATGATGACTGCTTTGCTAAGCTTTATGAAGTTTTTCGTAGAGATCGCCTAAAATGGTCTTTTTCTCTTCCTCAGTCATATTATTTATTGCGAATGATATATAATATAATAATTTATTAACAAATCATTAATTTAACTACAAGGAAAAATCAATTGCATATCTACTCGTATAATTATTAGTTTTAATTTGTCAATTGCATAATTTAATATTATAGAGATAATTTACAAGAAAAACTTTTTAAATAAGCAATTATATTTGTTAAATCAATAGTAAACTATAAAATTAAAAATTTTATTGAAATAATTTAATAAAAGCAATATAAATAATAAATATTTATGACTATGTTTATCTAATTTTTTCAGAAGTCTTGGCTCTTCTATTTTCAATCTATGGGGTTTCGTACAAACCACCTCTCTGATATAAATTTCTTCCCTCATTTTTATTCTATTGAATAAGTGATGACTAAGCGCTGCTACTGTTTTCATGACTATTCATTCCATATCTGATATTTTAAGTAACCTAATGGTGTTAATTCTGGGAATTGGGATTAAAATAATTTAAATTATAGAATTATAAGTATCAAAATATTTCTATCAAACAATAGGATGATATTAATTTTATAGTGGATTGTGATTTCTAAGGATTGAATTTTAGTAACTTTAAAACCCTGAGACTGGTTGCTATTGCTAAACTTATTTATTTTGAGCATCTGTTTGTTAATTAATAAATTCTTTGTTTTGACTATCAAATCTACTAGCAGCAGCATTAATTTGATATATATCTCTGTTTTGAAGTTAAATTTTATCATTATTGGCATTAAAATACAAATTTCTAATATCTTGAGTAGTTGTGAGTTTTTCAGGGGATTTCACTTATTCTAGTTTTGTTTTTAGAATTTAAAGTTTGTCGTTGAAATGATCTTTCTCTTTTTTGAAGTTTGTGAGAATGTCACTAATAGATTTTTTATTGGAACCTTCCTAGGTACAATAAAAGAGAGATATAATTTTTGAAATTAAATCATAGTTTTAGAATTTGAGGGTATTAAAGGACTGGGTTCTCTCAATCTGATATTGTTATCTTCGCATCTATCTCTGAAATTTTAGTATCCAATTAGATATTGCTCTATTTAATTTTATTGACTGATAACAGGTGTAGTATCTCTTTATTGAAGTTAAGGGACTTAATTCAGATCAAGGACAGGTTCTTGTATTATCAAATTTATCTTAAAGTTACTATTCTTTGAATTGCTGTTCAAATTGTTATGCTATAGCTTATTGTCATTAGTTTCTTTATCAATTGGATTATGCTATTGTAAAGTGAATACACTCTAAGTTTTAGTAAAATTATTCTTCTCCTCATTTTATTTGTATTTACCGAGAATGCTTTAAGTATCTTAATATTATGATCTATTTTCAATTAAATTGCTAGTTGGTTGAGTATATTAAAGTCTGTTTTAAATATTTTACTGTTCTTTTTAATCAGCAAGAAGCAAATCATATGTATTGGCTTACGATAGAATGTTTTTGTGTTTTGATTTCATGGAATGTAAACGATTAGGAGTCAAAGCGTTTAATCTTTGAAGTTTGTTTTAGGAGGATTGCTTTGAGAGTGAGTTTTAGTTTTATTAGGTGACTTGATCATTTTTATCAGTTAGCATATGTTAAGTATTTGGATTGAAAGCTTAAGTGTTTTAGTAACTAACTTATGTGTTTTAAGATGACATTATTCTTGGTTGTGATTGATTTTCTCTTAATTTTGGAATCTAATCTTAATAATCAGTAGTTCTGACTTCATTAGTATGGGTAGGCATGTAATAATCTCTAGGGTTTGATGGATTTCTAAGAGTAACTCTTAAATTGTCTTCATTTTTAACTGCACTATCAAAACGATTATTGGTTTGTTAAGATCTGATGTTATTAGGGTCGAGGTTATAGAAGTGTGAGCCAGGTGCTTCTTGATTTCTAATGGGAGTTTTTTATACAGAATTTTATTTCAGAGTATTTTCTGTATAGATAAACTCAGACGGTCTATAATCTGTTTTACTACTAAACTCATCTTTCATTGAAAAAACTGTAAAATTAGTGAGAATTAAAGTCTTTATATGACTGTTAAAAAAATTAAGTATAAATTTGATATAATTTAAAACTATATCTTTCTTTGTAGCTGTATTAAAAGCTTATACCGTATCATCTCTATTTCCAACAAATTTAGACTGATCCAGTGCTGCCTTAACAGGACTAATGTCTCTACCTCTATTAAATTAGTTGGCAAATGTTTAAATTCCTGTATTATTAAGGAAACCCATGTCTACTTGCTGTTGGCTTGCTTTCTCTCTTAATGATTAAATAATTTCCTAAATTTTTGTAAGCAACTCTTCAAAAGTCAAAGAGTCACTTTGCTTGAACTTATCGCCCAGCTCATTTTCTAATAAATTTGAGATTTTTTGTTTAATTATCTTGATTTTGGAATCGTTTTATTTCATAATGTTCTCGATTAAATCATCACTTTTAAGTTTTTCCTCGTTGTAAGCGTTTCTTTCTTGGTGAACTAGGTCTCTGAGCTCTTCGTTTAGTTGAGATACTTTATCTGCTCTTTCTTTATTGCTGTCACATTAAAAACCATAATAATTTGCAGTAATATATTAATTTTATTAAATACGCCTAGTAGTAAATTTTAGTAATAGTCAATCTATAATTTTTTTATAACTTGTACAAAATAAATCTCAATTTTAAATTGAGAAAAAACAACATAATGCGATCTTATAAAATTATTATAAATTAAATTTTCTATTTTATAAGCTTAAAAATTATTAATTTATTCATATAATTTTTTTGAATTACTTATATAAACACATTTAATTTTTAAATCATTATTATTAATTAAAGAGTTTCTATTCAGCTTCAAGTCTTTGTATTTTACTCTAGTATTCCTCAATGACATTCATAATCTCTTAAATTTAGTCATTTAGTTGTTTTAGATTAGACTCGTAGATATCCTTGTCCCCAATAAGAGTATCATACTGCGATCTAATTTCGTTATATTTCATTTCAATTATATTTTTCTCATTTTATGCTCTTTCTAAGTCACTCTTGAATTTATTTACTTCAAGGATTAGAAGCGTCTTTTCCTTGTCTGTGGTGGAATATTGCTCTTCTAATTTGAAAATTTGAGTAAGAGCTTTATCTAAATTAGCGCAAGTTTCATTGTATTAATTCTCTAGATTTGCATACTCCAGTTTTGAAGGCTCGTTTTACCTAAAAATCAAAAGGTTCTGGGTTAAGTTGTGGTCATGAAAAGTCTCCTCTTTTAATTGTGAAGATTTTCTGATGCCTGATTTCTTATGCAATTTTTTCTCTTTTTATCTTAGTTATTTATCTTGTTCTTTTAATTTGCTATTTAGCTCATTGACTTGCTCTTCTAGTGTAAGTATCCCACTCACAGACT
This sequence comes from Oxytricha trifallax, assembly GCA_000711775.1. Taxonomy (NCBI): domain Eukaryota; phylum Ciliophora; class Spirotrichea; order Sporadotrichida; family Oxytrichidae; genus Oxytricha; species Oxytricha trifallax. The sequence goes on from ARYC01000061.1 coordinate 89,716, forward strand.
GATACTTCTTTTGATTTAAAAATATTTATTTATAAAAATTACAACAATTTTGATGCTTATCACCTGACTTTTTGAGGATCTTTACTAACTATATAGGGGCACCATCGAGTGCTTTATACATGGCGACTTCCTTCTATAAATCAAAAACTTATTGCAAAATGTGATTGCTTAGTCTTCTTAATTCATCAAGCACAGCCCTATCGTTTGGGTCCTAACTTTCCTAAGCATGACTAAAAACCGAATCTAACTGTTAAAATGTCTCTTCTAGTTTCTCGTTTTTTTACTAAAGAGCAAAACTAGATACAAACAAATCGTAGAATTTGAAGGTCGCTTCTTCTAGTAGGTTATAAAGATCCTTAAAGCTTCTGTTTTTCTACTCTAAAACTGAATGTAATTAGTTGAAGTTTCCAACACTATGTAAACCGTTAAATCCAAAATTTGAGCCGATTTAATTTTAAGTATTTGCCAAACTTGTTGACTGTGAAGAATGACCACTCGACACACTTTAATTAAAGAATTCCTTATAAATTTGTTCTAAAGCTGACACATTTATATATTGAGAGAATCTCTAATCTTAAATATGCTTTAAAGTTCTGGTTTCCATTTAATTTGATTGTAATTAGGTCTGATTTAAATTTGATAAATTCTAACCATAAGAGTATTCGTTGAAGTTGTTTGACTTCATATTAGTAGATAGTTATAATTTATCTTTTAATTATTATTGATCTTAAATTAGTTCGATAATCTTGGAAGATTAAGTTTCAATATATTATAGGACTTTCTTTAGTTATTCATCAATGTTTGTTTCTACGATTGTGCTATCCAAATTTATAATAATCGTTTTATATATATATTTTCATTTTTACTCTTTTATGGATATAAAGTAATATAGGGATAGTTTACACAAATAAGATATCATGATACTCATTAAGATATTAATCTATTTAAATTTAGGTTATATTAGAAATAAATTAAGCAGTGATTATATTTTAAATACAAAAAGAATAAATCTTAAAAACATTTACAAATTAATATTTTTATAATTTATTGAATTTAATTTTATTTCTCAATTATTTCCAAATTTCTTCAGAAATTTGGAAATAATTATAAATATCCTGTGATCCTAATGTTTAAGAATAAATATGTTTTATCATTGAATGAATATGTGGTGGGACAATTTCCTTTATAATTTGTTATTATTATCTTGGAGATCCAATTTGAGGTGATAGAGAATTTTTAAGTTCCCTAAAGTCTTGATTGTCTTCTTTCAATTGCAAATTTTCAAGAGTAATTTATAACAACTTATCGCCCCATAAATTTGATATTTTCTAGTCTTATATAAATATTCATGAAATTTTATTCGTTAATGATAAATTAAAAAAGTCAGTTTGCTAGATAAACTAGTTGTTAAATATAAATTTATAAATAAAACTTTTTAATTATCTGTCAAAGATGTCTACTAATAGCTTTAACAGTTCCGGCAAATTTTAGGTTTTACAGCCAGTTTCTTCTCAGAAATACTTGAGTTAAACTAACTCAAACCCCTTGACTTAGATTATATCGTAAAACTAAACAAATCAGTCTAAGCAATTCGATTAAGTAAGTGTTATAATCAATTAGTCTTTGTAATTGAATTGGACATTTTACACGATCTCTTATATAATTTTAAACATTATTTATAGCTACTACAACGTAGTCTGGACTTGCAAGATTTAATATAAGTCAAGCAAAAACTTCAAGGTTCCTCCACTATCTCTAATTCTAAACCTTAAATAGACCTACCAAAAATCACTAGAAAAGCTAGAGTAAGATTAATTATCTTCAATTTGATGTTAATTTTAGACATTTAAGGAAATAGCTGAAGTGTTACTAGGGTAGCTAAATTACTTATTAAACTCACCTCAAACAACTGAAAAAGAAGCTTTTAACTTAAAATCTCCTCAAAAACAAATAGAAAGCTAGTTTTTGACAGACCGAACCAACGCCGATGAAGTAAATGAATAGCAAAAAATGAACTAAAATCATATGAAATTCATAAATAATGGAAGTTAATTTAATAATTTTTATGATAAAAGTGAATCTCAAAACACAACACAAACCAATATTAATTTCAATATGCAATAGTAGAATAACGGAGAGATTGGGTAAAATGCAGCACCATTTTTAGAGCTATTAAGAGAGAAAGATTAAATTATTGAAATATTAAAGCAAGAAAAAGGCTATTATTAGTAGAACTATGAATCTATAGTTTAACTCTCCCCTTAAAAGCATATTTTAATTAATACACTAGTATATACTATTAACTCATGTGTAGATATTTATTCACATATAAAAATTCCTTCTTTATATTGTAAATTTAAAATCATGACCAAGAATAAAAGCAATCTCAATCAAAACTTATAGATGAAATTCGTTCCCAAATAGAATCTGAGTGTAAAGATACTATATAAAGATAGTAATAAATCATCGATGAATAAGTGACAATGCTTCAATAATACGATGACAAACTAATCCTAGCATAGAAAGATATCGATGGGTTAAGAGAAAAAATGGGTTAACTAATTAAGGAAAACGAGAAATTGCAAAATTCATAGTCACTTGGTGCAGGGTAATCCTAGGGTTTTGGGGTTTAAAAAAGTTAGCCAAATAATAGTGACTTGTAGAGGTAAGACGCCATGTAGCTTTAGTTGATTGAACAGCTTGTTAAAGATAAAAATAGGCTTACTCTTGAAAATACTTTCTTATATAGTAAAATAAGTTAATTTGTAAACATGAAATGATCTTTGAAAAAGTTAATTGAAATTAAAATATGAAATAGGTATTTATAAATTGTTACTTACAAAGTTATGAAATAAAAGTGTTATGTAAATGTATTCTCATTCTTGCTTATCATTAAATGAAAGCGAGTCTTTTTTGAATTTACTCTTCTTATTTTTGTTATTTTAATGTTTTTGCAAACTTTTATTTCTTTTTGGTGTTCTAATTAAATTTGTACTGCTAAAATTTTATTAATGTTCTTGACCTCTATCAGAGGGTTATGGTATAATGAGTTTTATTTGACTTTGATTCAAACTGTCCCCTAAGTCTAATGAATCCTCTATAGGGTATTGTATCTCAAATTGAGAAGTTAGGTTAAATAATTAAATTTTGAATGATTATTATCAAATAAAACGAAGGCAACATTTACTAAGTTATTTATCTAAAAAGTTTGCTTCTTCAATGAGCTCTCTTTTATACCTTTATAAGGAGTAGGATCATTTTGAGGATCATTCCACTTTTTAATTTCCTCGTCGAACTCAATCGAATCATCATCTCTTTTAACTTGTTGCTAACTTTATCTTGAATCTCTTATTCTGTACTCCTACATGAATTCCCTCTCTAGTTCTTAAATTGAAAGATTTTCCTCAGTTATTTAATTCTCTTAATTCAACCGATTGATATCAAACTAATTCATTTATTGGGATTAGTGCTAATGAAAAGTGCTATTGGAATGATTGTTCTATACTTAGGGGTGTAATCCAAATGAGTCTTAATGATTGGCTGGTCTGTCTATTTATTCTTCATCGACCATAAAAAGGATCTATTAAAAATTATAATGTTTATAATGTGATTGTATTATAAGAATTTCCATCAATTTATTAACGTATAGAAATATGAAAAATAATGATTCAATCTCTTAATCTACGAGATCTTCATTATCTTTGTTTTCTTTTTTCTATTTCCTTGTAGATGGTGAATCTGCAGGGGTGTGATGATGATTGAGTTATTATGCCCTTTAAAGCTAGAACTTCTTTCGATTTTAAATTCTTTCAGTCGCTCGCACTTTCAAACGTTGCATAGCTTAATAAATCTTCCTTCCAGCTTTTACATGAGCGCTTGTTAAATGATTATCTTGCTTAAATAGCACATAATGATATAAAACATGTGATTAATTAGGACTTTTACCACAATAATACACTAATTTATCAATAATTTATTTTAAAATCTAATCACATTCTTCTTAATGTTTAATTCTTTTTTCTTTATGTCTTGTACAGCAAGCACGTCTTTCCTCTATACATCATAATTTTCAAATTCCAACTCCAATCTAATTTGAATTCTTCTCTCAAACTTCTAATATGAACTGTACATTATGCTGGAGTCGTCTTTTTCTTCTTCCTCAGATTTTATTCTCTTTGTATTGGGGGATTGAGCGAATGAGGAATTGGCAGAGCTATTTGCATTATTTTACAGTTTGCTTCTCTCTGCACCTTACTTCACTATCAGAATTATATATTATAAGATTAAGGGATTAAATTTTATATATAAGAGAGATATTGAAGTCAGGAAATACTATATTAATAAAAATTTAATTTTTGTCAAGCTCTGAAGTACATCCCAGAATAAATAATCCTTAAATTGATTATAGGTGGCAATGTGCATTTCCTCCAAGAAATCGTCTTATTTTTCAATATTGTCTTTAAATGTAGTGTCCCATCCTAATGGAGAGCCAAGATCAAATAGTAGCATTGGCAGTTCTTGTATAAAAAATCTAAAAATATTTCAAATTGGCTATTTTATTATATTTCTTATATAATATTATAAAAATCATTAATTGAGAAAAATTCATAAATCTTTCTATATGACTTCATAAAACGTATAATAATCTATCTCTAATTAAAATATTCACCTATTTTATATTAATTTTTAGTTTTTTGTTTTTAAAAATGAGAGTAATTTAAATGAATTCATTACTAAAACTAATATTTGTAATTTTATTAATTTATAATACCTAAATCTCTTCAATACTTTTGCAGACATGAAATTACATAAAAAATAATTAATATTATTCATAAAATTTAATTTTAAATAAATATTATAAATTCAGTATAAAGATGGATAAATCTTTTTTTGAAGATGATTCTGCTTGAGAGTTTAGCATTTCTACTAGAAAACTTGATCATAAAAGTAAGCTAAATACTAATAAAATGAAAAAATAATTACAAAGCTCTGTCTTTTCTTAATAAAAACCTTAATTATTATAGAATCCGATATCAAATTAATTTATAAATTAAATGAAATAGTTTTTGTTTTAAGAAATATGCTATTTTTTATAATTTAAAGATAAAGAAATTTTCATTTTTACAGTAAAATTACAAATTAAATTTACGAATAATTTTAACTAACTTATTTAAAATTATTTGCCTGAATACTATTTTATTAGAAAATTGATACTTTTTTTAATATCACAAAAGAAATGAATGTTAAAGTATTAATAGACCCTAGAGGTGGATCCAATTCAAATAATGTCTCAGCCATCCAATTTAATAACGGATCGACTTAAAAAGGGATATTTTTAATTTTTTCAGTCAAAAAACTTAAAAATTTTTAAAATTTAAATTTCATCAATATATATTTTATTAGATATCTCTTTCAAATAAGCTATTTGGCAATATAAAAACTGCAGATGTAGATTAATAAAACTTAGGCCAGACTGCAATTGCAAATATCAATATAAATGAGGGTGGGGTTGGTAGTACTTTAAGCTAAAATTAATTATTACAGACTGTCACTGCGACATCTCCTGGGAAAAAACCTAATTTTGCTATTCCGATTTTATAAAATATTCAGAATAAAGCTAAAGAAATTGCCAAAGTTCAAAAATTTATTTTATTATTCATACGTTAATATTAAAAAGGAAATTTAATAGAAATCTCATATAAAAGTTTTTATTATTTTTAAAAGCAAAAATATGCAAAGGTAAGAATATAATAATTATACCTTGTAAATCCAATATTATAGTATGATAAAAATTCACTTTATTGCTTTAAGAGAGAATACTAACTAAGGAAGTTTATTATATGGTTGATAACATCAAAGTAAGGATAATAAAATGTTATATATTTTACACTTATTTTTCCATATTTTTTTAAACTATTTGAATATAATTTTGTCTATAGATATTTTGACTACTTTATCATTGCGTTATTATTAAATTTATTTTAATTATCAAAAATATATTATAAAATTTTTTCGAGAATCTCTTTTTATAAATAAAGTGCAATAATCATAGTAAATTCACTTTGCTTGGCAATTCGAGACTATAAAGACTCCGATAGCAAAACTAAAAGAAATTAGACATTAGATATCATGGACATAATTTTTACAGTATTTTATACCACTGAATGTGCACTTAAGATAATTGCTATGGGTTTAGTTTTTTCTAAAAATTCCTACCTCAGAGATCCCTGGAACAACTTAGATTTTTAAATTATATATATTTTCATTTTTAGAACGATAATTTCTCGCTAAATAATAATTTTGCGGTTGTAATTATTGGATTAATTTCAATCTTGCCAAATGTTCCAAGCTTAAAAGCTCTTCGTACTCTCAGGGTTTTGAGACCTTTAAGAAGTGTAAAAGCTGTGCCAAGCATGAAAAGACTGGTAGGATCTTTGTTACTTTCCCTGCCTTAAATGCTGAATGTGGTTCTATTTTTGCTATTCATATTTATGATATTTGGAATCCTAGGTATTTAAACGTTTTAAGGGGATTAATACAACCGCTGTAGACTCACTCCCCACCCCGTATCTTCAACTAGCTGGCCTATAGACCCAACTCAAAACAGGCTTTGCAGTGGATTATATGATTGCAACGAAGGTACGTATTGTGGTTCTTTAAGCAGCCATTAGATTGATGTAATGTATGATAATGTAACGTCTGACCCCTTAATAAACTACAACATCAATAACTTTGATAACATTTTCTATGGCCTGCTCTCTATTTTCTAGTGTATCACTCTTGAGGGGTGGACAGCTATGATGTATAATTATATGGATGGCAGCGGCTGGCTGGCTTATATATACTTCCCGCTTTTAGTGGTAATAGGATCCTTTTTCTTGCTTAATTTGTTTTTGGCAGTTATTATGAAGATATTTACTGAAATGGATGAAAGATAGAAGGAAGAAGAGAGGGATAGAAAAAGGAAAGAGAACTTATTATTAGGCATTAAGGAATTTAGTGTTCTGGATAAACTTCAATTGCCATAATAGAGTGAAGTTAAAGGTAAAAAGTAGAAAAAGTAAAAAAAGCCAAGAATGAATGAAATTTTCTAGAGTTTTAGAAAACTTAACTAAGAGCCTGAACAAACTGAAAATTTAGTAGATTAGCCTCCAGTAAAAACTGAATAAAAACCTTCTGGTATTGTAATTGAGAAATTTAATGGAAATCTAGAAAGTCGTTCCATTTTAATTAAGTTAAGATACTTCTTCTACAAAGTATGCAATCACTAGGCGTTTTAGATAACTATAAATCTTTCAATCATTATCAATACTATCATACTTTCACTGGATAGTTATCCCTAAGATATGGATCTATAAGAAAAACTTGATAAATTAAATGTTTTTTTCTTTTGCATATTCTTCTCTGAAATGATCATTAAGCTAATGGGTTTAGGACTTAAAAACTACGTTAAAGATAAATTTAACTTATTTGATGGTTTCATTGTGATCTATATATTTAAACATAAAATAGAAAATTGTAAAATTTTAGGCAATTTTTTTAAATCTCTAATTAAATTTATTCAGCATTAACAAGAGGGTGAATGCTAAATAAAAAAAATATTTATATTTTGAGTTTAAACTAACATATTATTAATCTTAAGTATCATCGATGTAATAATAAACTATTCAATTGGAACCTCAGGCAAAGGTGCAGTTTCGGCATTTAGAGCTTTCAGGCTTTTAAGAGTTTTTAAATTGGCAAAATCCTGGGATAAATTTTAAGAATTGCTCAAAACCGTAGCTAATTCTCTTAAGGATATTTCAAGTTTCTCAATTTTACTTTTTTTGTTTATGTTTACATACGTCCTGCTTGGACTTGAAATATTTGCACATTAAGTTAAATTTGATGAAGCTGGCAATTTAGATATTCATAATGGAACTTCCCCTCGAATAAATTTTGATGATTTCTTTAATGCATTTATTACTATTTTCATTGTACTAACAGGAGAAAATTGGGATGCAATCATGTACGATTTCACAAGAGCGAAAGGGTCTATAGCGATTTTATTCTTCGTTTCTTTTGTAGTAATTGGTCAGCTAATTTTGCTAAATTTGTTCTTAGCTATTCTACTTAAAAACTTTGATGAAAGCTCTATCGTTCAAAGAAAAGAGACAACTGTTAATAGTTAACCTAGAATTGCTCTGTAAGCTTTTAACTTTATCAAAGAGTATGTTATGAATATAAAATGTATCAAATAGAGGCATCTCAAGTATAAAATGAAAAAGGAACTTAAGCAGCTTAAAAAGCAATAGAAAAATGAATATTATTTTATTCTTTGAATTTTAATGAGAAACTAAACCAAGATATAGAAAAGTAGGTAAATTAGTAGACCCAAGAAAACAATAATGATATTAAAATTGAGTATTTCGGTTAAAACAACAAAAATTCCAATAAAAACTTAAGCGAAATCCTTGATTAAGACTAAAGTCGCAGGAAACCTTCTTTTGATGATATTTAAGATTCTGTAGATATTTCTAGAGACTTTGATCAAAGTGAAAGAGAAAAAATCAATAAAACATTAGGCTTGATAAAGAACAATCCCTTAGATTTATTTTCCACTCAGAAAAGGCTTATGTAAGAAAACGGCAGCAGTAGTATTTATAAGAGAAGATAATCTATAGCCAATATTATCACAGCGAAAATGAAAGATAATAAAAATGAAAATTAGAATGGAATTTGCAAAGGAAATTCTCTTTTTATATTGAAGAAAAATAGCAAGTTCAGGATTTTTATCGCTAAACTCACTAAAAGTTCATATTTCGATTATACAGTACTGATTATTATCAGTATTTAAAGTATTTTACTCGCACTTGATAATCCTTTAAATGACCCAGATGGATCACTCGTTTTGGTACTTTACTAAAGTATTTTTTTCTTTAACTATTGGTTAAGAACAAATAAAAAGATACACAAAATTTTATTTATAATTAAGCTTATAAGTAAAAGCACTTTAGTATATTTTTCATAATCATTTACAATAGAACCAATAAATTTTATCTCTCATTTATTATCTTAAAGTAATTTTGTGCTAAATTATTAATTCTTTTCTCTTACTAATTACTCTATATGAAACAGGTTTATACAGATCTTATTTTTACAACTCTATTTGTAATTGAATCTATACTGAAAATCATTACTTTAGGCCTAATCATAAATGGCTCATAATCTACATATTTTTATGTTTTTTAAATCTTACCTACGAAATCTCTGGAATATAGCTGATTTCTCCATAGTCATAATATCAGTGCTCTCTATTTTCTATACTAACTCAAGATTCAACTCTATAAAAGCAATTCGTATGTTAAGAGTATTAAGGCCTCTAAGAATTATTAGTAGAAATTAAGGCTTAAAAGTTGCAGTGTCTGCTCTCTTGATGGCACTACCAAATATTCTAAATGTCATTATTATTTCACTATTGTTCTATGTGATTTTTGGCATTATAGGAATAAACTACTTTAAAGGAAGCTTTTTTAGTTGCTACACTGACAATAGCTATACATCCTCTCATAGAAAGATTATACTGTAAAATGTCTATGACAAATTCGATTGTCTTAATTATGGAGGAATATGGGTAAATCATGATCAAAATTTTGACAATATAATTCAAGCAATTTTGACTTTGTTTTAAGTGTCGACAACTGAAGGATGGGTAGAAGTAATGCATTATGGGGAAGACTCTATAGGAATTGATATATAACCATAGCTGTACAGCACACCCTACTGGAATGTTTTTTTCATTTTCTTTATTATAGTGGGAAACTTTTTCGTCTTGAATCTTTTTGTCGGAGTAGTTATATCAACATTTAACAGAGAAAAAGAAGTTCTAGGAAAGAATTTTCTTTTAACTAATCAATAAAAATAATGGCTTGAATAGAAGAAGCTTTGTATATAGGTACAGCCTAAGATAACTAACAATTTAACTCATGAAAATAAAATAAGAGAGTTTATTAGAAAAGTTGTCATCCACAAATGCTTTGAAATTACAATTTTGATAATAATTATACTTAACACTATCGTACTTATGATTACATGGTTTGGCTAGGTTAATGAGTCAATTCAGATACTTGAAAATGTAAACTATCTTTTTGCTGCAATTTTTACTCTAGAAGCCATTCTTAAGCTTATTGGCTTGGGATTAAAGAAGTATTTTTCAGAAAGATGGAATTGGTTTGATTTTATAGTAGTAATCGGTACTATATTATCAATACTCTTAACTGCGTTTACTGAAGTGACAATTGGAGCAGCAACAACTTTTATAAGAGCTTTTAGAATTTCAAGAATATTTAGATTGATTAAACGAGCTCGTAGACTAAAAGTAATCTTTGAAACATTTTTAGTAACAATTCCAGCATTGACAAACGTTGGCGGTCTTCTAGTACTATTTCTTTACATTTATGCTATTTTGGGAGTTCAACTCTTTGCCACTGTAAAGCTATAGAAGGATTTAGATTTTAATGCCAATTTTTAAACTTTTGGAAATGCTTTTCTAACTTTAATCAGATGTTCAACGGGAGAGGCCTGGAATGCAATTATGGTTGATACAACCAGGTAAGCGACTGCAATATTTGATTGCGATGATACAGACTTTGAATACCAGAGATATTAGCAAAATGGAGAGCAGGCTTATGGTTGTGGATCAAATGCTGGTTTTATTTTCTTTACAAGCTACTTTTTAGTAGTTCCACTTATCTTTTTGAACCTGTTTATTCAATGAATTTAATTTAAAGAAATATTATATTAAAATCAATACATTCATGGATTGCTATTATCTTACAAGGATTTGAAGATATGAACTAGAAAGAGATGATTTTAATAAAAGAGGATTAGCTTGAGCAATTTAGAAACGCATGGGCTATCTATGATCCAAATGTAAGATATATTGTTATATATTTTTTATACAAATATAGGGAACTGGATTTATAGGAATACAAGAACTGTAATATGTTTTTTATTAAAACTCAAATTGTAAAAAATAGATCAACTTTTTTGTAAATTTATAATTAATAATATTAAATTAATGGACGGTGAGAAATAAGTCTAAGAACAAGCAACTATCGAATAAAAGATAGTTTTTGAATCCCCTTCTTTAGAGTTAAATTCTGATAATATATAGGAACTATCATAATTACTAAAAACGTCAGGATAGATTAATAATGAATAAATACCATAAGAGTAGCCATTTTAGTAATAACCATCACTTTAGCAATAACATCATCAAATTGAATAAATAGCCCAATAAAATTAAATTTAGCTGCCACTTGAAAAGCAAAATTTACCTGCAACACCCTAAAACCCTCAAAACTTTCAATAAAATTCACAGTAAAAATAAAAAAATGGTGTAAATGAAGACAAATTACAAAGTCTTTTGAATAAATGGTAAGAAGAATCTCGCGATAAAGTAAGACAATAGGCCTCTGAAAGATACGATATTCTTAACAATAGCCCAGAAGTCATTATTCAAAATATCAAGGAGGATTCACAAGATTTCGTACAAGCGGAATGGACGTTTAGTTCACAGTGGAATAAGAGCAAAAATATATTTAGATAATTCTACTCAAGAATCAATCCTCACAACTCTAATTTAAATTAAAAAATTTTGATAATTAAATTTAATTCTTTAAAAAAAATGAAAATATACTATAATTTTACTCGCTTTTTAAGAATTAACCAACATTCATGGTGAAGACACGCAGAATTTAATATGTTTTTGAGAAATATCGGTAGATCTAATCAGAAAAACAGCCATCAACTTTAAGAGAAATCGCAGACATCTATAATAAAGAATTTTATAATTAGGTTAATTTAATAATTTTAGCTTGTTAATGAAATTAAATTTTGGGCTACAAAATACTTGATATTATCTTATGTGGCTGGAATAAACATATCATACTTCGCCTATCACATGGGTTTGAAGAAACTAAATTTAGATTATTATTATTATTAAATTTTACTAATTAATTTGTATTTATTATTAAACTTAAGCTGTATGTTGGCCTTCCACTGACTTTCGTTGTGTTTTTCGAATCAAGAAACATTTTTATGAAGAATTTCATGGACAAAATATATTTCCCAATTGAACCAATTTACAACCAGCTCAGAGAGGATGAGAAATATGCAAAATCATCAAAGGTAATGAATAGCTAAACTGTGAGAGGAGGGACTATTGTTGATGACCTAAAGGAAGAAATATTCAATGAAGCAAGAATCATTTAGAATAAAGAGACTCTTGTGAGTTTAAATGTAATATATACAGAAGTTAACTTGAATTTAAGGAAAATTAATTGATAAATAATTTATAGCCATGTTTTAATATTGTGAAATAGGAACTGGAAGATGAGAGAGTTTCAGCTGAAGACAGATTCAATTCGATTATAAACTAACTTCACGATTAATACGTCAATGAATCAGACTTCACTACTGGCAAAGAGGGGTACAAGAAGTTCGTAGATAATTACATTTCACTGTTATATTTATATTAATTAAATTTTATTTGATTCAAGTATGTAGAGTTAATTTTTAATACTCATTTATAATACAGTACAATAAAATTATAGTAATAAACTGTACTATATACCCCTTGTCGAAGAATACGATGAAGCCAGATATTTCACTTAGGAGTTTGACAGAAGTTTTCTCAAGAAACAAAAATATAGAAGGAGCAAAAGACTGGTAAGTGTAGAGCTTACAAAATGAAATTGCTTGCATTTTATTTAAATTATCATAAATCTCTCTACTACAAAATTTACAATGGAGTCATATAAAAACATTGATCTTTTGGAATTCTATTTACAAGAAAAATATAGATAAGAAGATAAATTAATTTAGTTCATTAATTAAATCTACAGGTAAATCATGGAAGATAATATTGCTTTCGGTTTTGAAATTGCCAGTGCAGTTGTTTGCAGTTTAATAGGTGGGTTTTAAGTATATAAGACTTCAAAATTAGTCAAGAAGCATAAAAAGCTAAGCAAGTATCAAGACTTAAATTTATATTGTAATATGCGGAATAAATATTAATAAATATCAAAGATAATAGAAAAAAAATACATTTAGTTTTATTTTTTTAAGCTGATTAAACAAATTTATTACTAGTTAAAACATAAATTTGAATACTTATTAAGAATTATAATGAAATTTATTATCCAATAAATATTATAATTTTTATTTATTAGTTCATATTTACTAAATTATAATTGTTGCTTAAATAATTTTTTTTTAAATATAATTCTATTACATTTAACTTTGTTGAAAAGAATAAAGTTTAATCTGTTGACAGTGCAATTAACACATCAGTAAAATAATTCGACAATTCCAAGGAAAAACAATTTATCTTAGTAGAGGGTCAAGCTGTATCAGGAGCCTTTATTCTCAAGAAAAATGCTAAGAAATGGGATGCAAATTAATCTAAGGAGCATTTGAAAAAGCTGCACAAGATATATAACAAGCCAGTTTTGCTATCCCGCAATGAATATATAAAGCAGGGATTGTTCAGAGATCATAAGTTTGACTAAGATATCGAAGGTTAAAATTTCTATCTTCTTGAAAATCATTCAACTAATACCTTATCGAATGAAGAACTGGGGTATATTTAGATTTAGCCTTCATCAAAAGTTCACATGTAAGGATTTAATGTGATTCAGAAAAAATCAGAGGAAAGCTTGAGTTCTAGCGGGTGGAATAGATTCATTAATTCTTTCCTCTCAATGGGATCTTATCTGATGTACACTAAATTTTCAGAGATCGTGTATGAGGGAGATAAAGTGAAGGTCTTTGGCACTTTTATCTTCAATCCCTTTGCAAACAGATGGGAGATAGAAAATCCAATAGCTTTCATCAACGGCAGCGTAGATGGCTATGTGGATCATTTGTAAAGTGAGAAAATTTGGAATGGTTTTTCAATTTTTGGCAGAGCTATAGTTTTAGCTGGTTGCGTTGCTGGCCTTGGATGGGCTTCTTACAGGCTTATGGGAAGATTCAAGAAACATTTGTAAAAACTCGCTAGACAAAGACTTGAGGAGCAAGATAGAGCGAACAGAATCAGAGATGCTCCACCCTTTGTCAGAGAGGGTGTTGATAAGATTGAGATTGAATCATTCACTTGTTTGGACTGCAAGAGAGAAGCCAGAAACATCATATATCTACCATGTAAACACTGTGAACTTTGCGAGAAATGCTACAAATAAAAGTAAAACAAATTTTAATGCGAAAAATGCAATGCTAAAATCGATAAACTTATCAAGATTTATGTTAGTAGCAATAATGAATGAAAACTAAATTTTATATTTTTAAGATTTTACAATATTGATAATCATTTACCAATTGATTACTTTTCTAATTGTACAAGAAAAAAAAGTAAACATCTATTTTTCATTAATTTTGTATAAGTATTTAATCTAACTTAGTTCTCATAAATATCTTAGATTTCGTTTATCTTTAAAGGAATCAAGAATGAACAATATTAATATGATTAAAAATTTTGTAAAAATTAATAATTTTTTAAAAATATCATAGAGATATTAAAGAAAGATAAGATATATAATAAATTATTAAACAACATTTCAAATCATGAAACTCTATAACAAAGTTAAATATCTTCCCTTAACAAAATCATCTCTTAAATTCTTAAATTTTTCATAAAATATCCAAATGTGTGCTACAACACACATAAATTTGGCTAAGCAATAATAATATACCTTTTCATCATTTAATAACAAAAATCATTAATCTGATAATTAAGAAAGCGAGAATTCATCTTCTAATGATTATTGGTAATATAATAAACAATTTGTGAAAAATAATTATATTAAATACTTATCATATATTTATTAGGAATGATGTTTAAGTTCAAAATTTTCATGGTAATTTTTACTAATTTAAGGATATTACAAGCTTATAAAAATATCAAATAATTAATTTATAGAATTACATTTTACATAAGATTAAGTAATCATTTTCCCCATTAGATTTAATTTCATTTTAATAAATATGATTTAATTTATAAATAAAAATTTTTAGATTTCAAAAATTGTAGACAATATAAAGAAAATGTTTATGAACCAATTGAACCTCTTAATTTCAATCTAATTGCTAAATAAAATAAGTTTAAAAATTAAATATAAATTACTTTATCATTATATTTTTTATTTTATTTTAATTGTATAATTAAATATTTGAATTTGTATATAATTTTGAATCATATTTATTAAAAGGAGAAGAAAAGATATTAATTTTCTAATCAAAGAAAAACTACATGAGATAAAAATAAGGTAGTTTATTATAATTTAAATCATATTTAGTTTCAAATCCTTAATTTATGATCAGCCTAATAAGAAATTTAATCTTTATTTTTTATTTGTGCAATTAAGTCTAATTTAAAAGTTAAAAATTAATAAAAACGTTAAAGAAAATAAATTTGCCTTAATAATACCAAATTGGCTTATTGATCTTTTTGTAAAATTTTGTTAAAAAACTTTTATATTGACAAATCTTATTTAAATTATATCATTTAAGTCTTTTACCATGACGAGATGATCAATCTTGTATTAAATGAAATCATTAAAACTTTATCTGATTTAATTGCTTATTTGTTAATGATTACTTTGAAGAGATATTACTTTTTCCGATTATTTTTTTAATAAAAAAATAGCAAAACTTGCACTATTAATAAATTGTAATAAGATTTCTTCATTGAATTCAATTTTTCACAGAAATATCTACATTATATAGTTTAACATTAAGATTTGATAAGATTGAGTTAATTAAAAAAATCGACCAATAATAAAAATTCTTTTTTTGTCTTCATACTTTTTTCTTTTACGCAGAGACTTCATTTATTATATAAAAATTCTTATAATTCATAAGTGAACATTAAAAGAGCCTTGGCCATGATCAAATCAAGTTAATTTCATTTTAATAAATGAGATAAAGACATTACAAAGACTTATTCACAATTTTAGCATTTACTAGTGCCTGCCATATTCTTTTAAAAATTGATAAGTCGTAATATCTCAAAACATTTCTTTGGTTCTAAACGTTTCTCACTTTCTATAATTAATATAAATTTTTCGATATTGTTTTTCCAATTTCTGATATATTTTTGTAATGATTTTAATAATAAACATTGAAAGACATTTTTAAATTTACCTTAAATAAAACTCTTGAGAGCATTCACTTAAAAAGTGATGGAAAAACTGTGGTACTTGTTACTCATAACTATAAAGAGTTTGAAGCTTAGATTAAAGATTTGAAATAATTTGGATAATTCTCTTATATTAAATTAAAACTTAAGAGTTAGTCAAAGCTTTTAATTAATTATCTAATAAAATTTTCCCTCTTAAATAAATTCGTTATGAAGATTATGAAGAATTTTCAAAAGTTGCTTAAATCATTTAAAATTCATTGGAAATTGAAGGTAGGATTATTTAAATTGGCAAATTAGATGATTCCGACATTTTCTCACTTTACAAAGCTCTTTTTATCATCCCAGAAGAAAGCAGCATTATTAAAAAAATAAATAATATACAATCAAAGAATAAGTTTTTTAAAATATTTCTCCATTATAAATACTTATTATATAAATCATATAATAAGGGTTACAACGATGTTGTTAGTGCAATTTTTGAAGGGAAAGAAATAAAAGTTAACAATGATATTTGATTACTTCAGAATTGAGACATTGCTTAATGTTGCATTACCAATTATGTTTAGTTTAAGAATTCATAAATGATTTTAATAGATTGATTCCTAATTCTTAACTTCTTTAAATTCAAATTTATTTTCATTATTGGATCATTTAACTTTTAGTGTTAGGTAATATAGTTTGGAATAAAATTTTTTTATTCTGATATATTTTATTCGAAGTATAAATTTGCTTATAAACCTAAAGGCTATTATAGTAATAAATTGTTACTCATTTATATAAAACATTAATAGAAAATTAAAAAAAGAGCTTTAATAAAATTTTATGCTTAAAAAATTTCTTAATTTTGCATAAATATTTTTCTAATCCCAAAGCTGATATTTAATTATTTTATGAGTTGTAAATTATAATAAATAAAAATGAAAGTATATCCAAGGTTAAGATACTTTAATCATCTAAGATAATTCAGCAACTTCTAAATATTACCACAAGAAACACAATTCTGCAATTTTAAACATTATTATCTCGTGAATCAATAAAAATCAAAATTTTCAACAAATAAAAACAAAAAGAAAAATTCTGATGAGAAATAAAAGACTTCATAAAATTAGTCACCACCATAATCAGAAAATTAATAAAAAAAATTATACGAACCAATTGAACCTATCATTTTCAAAAAAGTATAAATAAATAGTACTTTAAAATAATTCATATTTTTGAATATTAAATTAGAGTAATAATTTAAAATTCTTATTACATTTAAATTTATAAATACATAATTCAAAAAAGGAGAGGAGAAGTTGCTAATTTTCCAATCAGAAAGACCTTACTTTAGATTAAAACAATTTTATGACTTATCCTTAGTAATGACAATTTTTAGTGGCTTGAATCCCCACTCACAATAGAATTATTATTGTAAATTGTTGTTTGAAATATTTCTGTTTATTTTTAAAGGAATCTTTAAATATATAAATTTATTTTGAAAATTAGAATAATTAAGTACTTTTTTGTATTTTAAGAGTTGTTCGAATTATTATTCTTTAGATTCCTTATCTATTGAATAAGTTTTTTATTTTTATTATGCTAAATTTTAATAAGTATGCTTTATACCTTTATAGGTAAACCCTATTTATATTAATTAATCAAATCTCCCTAATGCAATTTTGTTTCGAAGCACCAATTATTAATCTTTCTATATTATAAAAATTATTATAATTTTGCTACTTTTTATTTATAAATGCTTTGATATTATTAATGGTGAAATTCTGATATGTAAAAATTATATCAAGGATTTTAAATAATATGCTTTTAATAATAATTCTTTCTTGTTTTATGAAGTTACTTATTAGTTAAATTGAGAATATTTAATTTTATTATTTATTGTATATGAGTAGTTTAAGCGAAAAAAATACTTGAGTTAAAAAATAAAGTTTAGCAAACATCGAATTACAATAAAAACAGTAGATTTATAAATAGAAAATTGAATTAATAAGATAATCTACTATAGAGTAAATAAAGGAATTGACATAGGCTAAAATAAAGTTTATTTTTAAAGATATTAAATTAATATCAAATTGCATATAAGATAAGTATCATTGGCAATTTATAAAATCTTTTCAATTAAATTTTTAAACAATCACTTAAGTTAATTTTGTATTAAAGATATATATTATTTAAATTTAAGATTTAAACGATAATAATCCATAACTCAAATATAAATTACTGGAAAATAAATTTTTTAGGCTATAATTTATCAATCCTTATAAATTTGTATAAAAAATTTTACTATGCTTTAACATATTTTTTAATAAATTAGGTTTTTCAACTTTTAAAGCTTATCTTAATTCATATAAATTAAAATTTATTCTCTATTTAAAAAATATATTCTTACATCTTAATAATAAGATTTCTTTTTTTTTGCATTTTTTATTTTTGATATTTTATAATTTTCACTTGTATTTCTTTATTGCTTTAATTACAAGTGAGAGAAAAATATTAACTTTAAATTAATTGGCTATATATTTCTGAAATCTTTTTAATTTATTAAAGTTTTATCTTAATTTTATTTACACAAATTGATTTTATAACAATAATATTTGTTTAGAATGAATATTTTGATTGATTTACTTCATATCCCTGCATATTCCATTTAAAATATTATTATGAACAAAAATTAATTAAAAAATTTATTTTAAAATGCAGTGTACAAGATTTATATGCAACAACTTTTGCTTAGCTCCCTTTGGTCACTATCATTTTTTGCTTTCTATTGTTTAATAAATATATTACATAAATTACAGTTTTTTTAATAAAAAATCGGAGGACATTTATGAACTGCAATTATTTATGTTATTTTTTCTGAATTATTAAATATTTGATAATTTTATAATAATTTTACTTGTAAATAAGCATCTTTAAAAAAAAATTATAAATATATATTATGGCAATTTATTAAATAAAATAATCAATTAATATTTACAAAAAAGTTTTTATTTTTAAAATAATCCATGAATGTTTTGTTTTTTAATTTTAACCTTTATATATTTAAGTTCTTTAAAATTAATCTTAAGTTTAGATAAGATTTTTAATTATAGAACAAGAAAAGTTAATTTCTACTCTAAAATTGAAATATATTTAATATATAAATTTTAAGGTAAAAATATTGCACCTACTTTAAATATTTGGCATTAATCTTAAATAATACGCAATAATAAACCCTCAAATTAATGGGAGTTTAATATAATTTTTAAAATGATTGATAATCCATTACTTTTAAAGTAATTTTTAGTGTCGTTAGAATAAGTATTTTCTTTTCTTCTTTAATTTAAGTTATAACCCAAAGGAATTGTCATACTAATTTTAAATTTAAGATTTTATTTATATATTGGAGCTCTTTAGCTGAATTGAATTTTTAATATCAATTCTTTTTTCCAAAATTACTCGAATAATTAATAGATATTTGATTGTTTTTGAAATTTTTAATATTCGTATATAAGTTCGAAATATATAATTAAGCAGATACAAGAGCTTTAGAAACTATTTTTGTAACAATTACTTATTTATTACATAACTTAGATCATACTATAAAATCTTTTTTCCATTAATTTGAAATTTAATATTAATATCTAATAATTAAAATTTTCTTCTAAAAATGATTCATTTGTAAATAATTAATTTTAATACCGAAATTAGCAAAATTAAATAGAAACATATTATCTAAACATGTCATGATGTTAAAATAAGCTATAAAGTAGAGATTCATATTGGTCTATATTCAAATGGGATTTGAGGTTTTAATGCGGTTTGTAGCATACAAAGCACTAAATCTCTGTATTGATGAAGTTTACTTAACAAATGATGGAAAATTTTTGATATTAATCACTTAAAAATCTAATGTTTATAAAATTGACATTAAGAACTTTAAATAAGTTGGAGGTTTGAAAAGATTTTAATATTATTTAATATTTTTTTGAAATTGCTTTACTAAGAAAACAAAATAACAACCCATTTAAATAAATATCACATGATAGTAATGAGAATTTTAATAAACTATCTCAAAAACAGCAAGAAGTTATTATTGGATTTGGTAGACTAGTCTAAATAACTATTATTCCTAATTCAAATATAAATACTATTAGAATCTGGGGTATTGGAAAGCTGAGTCTAATTTCCTTATAATTTCTATTTATTAATTAATATCCTTAGCAATATCAATCTAGATATTCCTTAATCAAATATAATTATTTTATATATAAATACACAATAAAAAGCTATTTAATTTTGTAGTTATTGATATAAAAGATAAAAATTTAAGGTACAAAAGCCTTCAAGTTATAAAAAAAATTAAAATTTAATTAAATATTTTATTGAATAAATATCAATATATTCAAATATATTTTAAATTACTAGCAAATTAAAAATTACAATTTTTTTATGCAGTTTTTAGCGGAATTATAAAAACTTTTAATTTAATTCGGAAGGTACTTTAAAACTATAGGTATAATATTAAATACAAATTATAAATGTTAGGGTAGGTCCGAAATCCAGTTGCTGAATCTTTTACCACATCAATAAAATTATTATTTTAGGAATACATTCGATTTGGGAAAATGAATTAAAATTAAATTTATAAAATTTTATAATCATAGTTGGAATGGGATTCAAAGTGACTAAAGTTCAAATCTATATCAGATCTACATAGATCCTTCAATTTTAGGGAAATATTACTGGAAATGAGATATTTTGAATTTGATCTAACTCACAAAAACAGTAAAAGTGGTTTTCTCTCTTGAATGACGAGATTAATTCATTGTTGCAATGACAGTTATCGTCTAATTTTAAATGTGTTATCCAGCGAGTATAATATTTATTGGATTTAGAGCATTTTTTCCAAAAACATAACTGAAGGCAATTAATAACTAGTTAATTTATATTTAAATTCATTTCCCGAGTTTGAATGAATTCCTAAAATATTATAAACAAATTACAATCATAATTTAAAATTTTTATTTATCCATTATTTAATAATTTTTAGAGATTTATCATTATTTTTAATTTTATAATAAGAAATACGATGATGTTGTCGATGCTGTTATTAATGGCAAAGAAATCAAAGTTACTAAGGAAGATTGATTAATACAATATTTAAAGCTTTTAGTTCAAACTTTAATTCTTATTTACAAGTTAATCTAATATTTTTCATTTCATTTTAATTTTGCTTGAATAATTTGCTAATCAAAATATATAATAGATTTACATTATCTCAATTTAAATCAATTAAAATGATAAATTTAGAGATCCATCAAGGCTCGTACAATATAATTAAATTATTTGTATAGTTTAATTTTTTAATTCAAAGTATAATTTAATAATTTTATATTCTAAATTAATTTAAAAGCAATGATATCAAAGTTATTAAGCAGATTTAATTTATTAAATTCAATTAATTTTTTTGATATAAGGATCTCATTTAGATCAGTAAGTGATAATAGCATTATATGAAAAGGATTTATTAAATTAGGTAGAAACATAATTAATGTCTAAAAATCCCTACTTGTCTTGGCATTAATATTTTTATAAATGATAATAATTAATTTTTTAATTTAAAAAATATATTTTACTGCAGGCACACCTAATAGTGGATAATCTATTTATTAGAAGATAAAAATTAAAGCTTCTTTAAAAAGAACTATATAAACCTTACATTATATCTTTTAAAACATAAAAATATTGAATTATATGAAGAGCAATAAATATTTCATTTAAAAAGAGTCTCATTGCATATATATTAAAAGAGGAAACTATAGAAGTGCGTAAAATTCTCTAGAAGTTGGGAAATACTAACACCCCATAACAATAAATAAGCTAATTAAATAATTATCAAAATTTTGAGTGATTAAAATAATTTCATTTTAAAAATTAATCATGAAAATACATAGCAAGCTTAAATATCTTTCCCAACCAACTTTATTTCCTTCATATTCCATTCACTGTTAATAAATACTAAAGAGTGCTTCTTTTAAAGGTTTTCTGATTAATCAACAATAATTTCAATTTTCAACTAATAAAAACAAAAATGGAAAATAAGAGTAGAAATAAAACACTTCTACGACTTAGTCATTTACTGATCATTATTATAAAATAATTTTAAAAAAATCAAGATAATTTGCAACTTTTTAATTTAACTGTTTTTAAATAATTAAATTATTTTAAATTGATAAATATAGTAATAAATTAACCTTAATGCATTTTTAAACTTCTGCATTCTAATTGAAAATTATTTTTTATTTGTTAGATTATAAATAAAAACAATTTTTTAAATTATTTATTTCTAATATTTTAATATTAAGAAAATATTTATGAGCCAATCGAACAAATCAATTTTAAATAAAATTTTTAAATAAAATTAATAAAAAAATTTAAGAGAAATAAATAATTGCCATTTGTTATTTTTCTTCATAAATTAGGACTATAATATATAAATTTGTAATTAATTTCAAAAAAGGCGAAGATAAACTATTAATTTTCAAGTCAAAGAATGATCAAATACGATTAAAACATGAATTATTAATAAAACAAATTTTATTTAATCAACATCTCACTGTTAAAAATTTTGACTAATTTATTATTTTCTGTAATCAAAATTAATTTTATGAATTTCTATAATATAGGTAAAAATGTTCATAAGGCATTTTACTTATTAAATCGAAGAACTCATAATAATATCTACGAATTCCATAAAAATTAGATACTTTAATGAATGTTTGAATTTATATGCATTTTGAAAGAAAATAAATCTTATCTCATCTGACCTATTCCATTAATTAACATTCTAATTAATATATTATATAAAAACATTTCAAAGATATTACCACAGTTTTATATACCTTTTTTGGCTTAAATTCACTTTACAAAGGTTAATAGTAGCAATATTTCAAAGCTTTGATTTGGTTTAATTCATTTTATGCTGTATACTACTAAATGAAAATATATTTTAAATATCAAGGTTTCAAATCTATAATTTTGAATAAAAATTGTAATTTTAAAATACATATTGAAAGGCGTTTCTAAAGTGAGGCTAAATAAATATATTGCAGACGTCTTTTTAAAGAGTGATGGAAAATCTATAATATTTCTTACATAGAATTTAGATGAATTTGAAGTTTAAATTAAAGATGTTAGATAATTTTGGGGAAATTTTTATTCACAATTTTTTATCATAAATATTGATATTCTTGAGAAAGTAAAAAATTAACATTTCCCATTAAATAACTTCAATATGATGATTTTAAGACATTCAAAGATATGCATAATAGAGTGAAAAAAGCCGAAGCTAAAAAGGAAGGGAGATTTATTACAGTTGACAAGTTTACTCGAGGACACTGGTTTTATATAAATTCAGGCAAGGCATTTTTTATCATATCACACGAAAGTAGCATTATTAAAATTATAAAAATATAATTTATAACATTGTGATTTATTTTTCCATAATATGTTATGCTGTAAATGTAATTATATAAAAATTAACTGTTTTATAATAAGGGTTACGATGATGTCATTAATGCGATTATTGACGGTAAAGAAATAAAAACTTATTAAGAAATTTGATTTAATTCGTACTTGGAATATTATTCCTGATGGATAAACTTATATAAATTGAGAAAGATTTCATTAATGATTGAAGTAAATTGTATTTAAATTCTTTAAATTCTTTATTATTGTCTTTTTAAATAATGAAAATATTTGGCTTTATATAATTGAATAAATTGTATCTTATTTTTATATTTAGTTTAATATGATATTCTAATTAATTCATATATTCAAAACCCCAAAACCCCTTAGTGAGGTTTATAAGTGCTTTGATTTGTAGGGTATAGTTGGGGTCTTTTTGGGGTTAGTAGAGAAATTAGGCAAATTTGTAAAATGAGAAATATAAATTAGTGAAAATAGGGTCTATTTATGATGAGTAGTATTTAGATTTACTGCTTAAGCTTAGGTATGGTACAAGTATTATTATAGACTTAGTCAACCCTGTTATGAATTATGCGGCTATTGCAAAGCTCCTGTGCAAGAGTTCCTCAACAGTTAGGTATCATTGCTTGTTAGCTGTTTAGCATTATAACTCAGGCACTTGAAAGCATCCTGCTAGAAAATAAAAGTTCTCAAAGCACCATATTGACTACCTTTGCGACTCGAAGATTTTAAAGTAGTAAAAAATTAAAAACTCCCATCCAAATATTAATTTCTTGTAACAATTTTACAATAAAGAAAAATGTAGAATATTTTTTTAATTAAATTTAATAATATTATATTTAATTATAGATTGAAAGATCACTAAATTACAATAAATATGCTTAAATCAATTCTAATAAATAGAGTGATATTAAAATTTTTATAATAAAACATAATTATGAAAATATATAGCAAGCTTAAATTTCTTTCTTAACCAAATTTATTTCCATCTTTATCAATTTACTCAAGGTAATCATAAAAAAGTGAATCTTCTTAAAATTCTTTCAAAAATCAATAATAATTTTACTTTTCAACTCATAAAAACTAAGATAAAAAATAAGAGGAATAATAAAGTACTTCAAAGACTTTATCATTTTCTGATCATTATTAGTAAAATCTATATTAAATATTTAATAATTACATATTTTAAAATACGATTCTTTAAAATAAAAATTATATAAGTGCAAATACCCTTGGCTAATTATATTTAATTTTATTAAGTTTATCAATTTTAAATATCTATGAATAATAATAAGAACATGTCTATGAGCCAAAAGAACCAATTAATTTCAAAATAAATTGTTATTTTAAAATTTAAAAATAAATAAAATTACTTTTTATATTTATTATGAACTTAAATGAATTGATAAAAATAATTTATTTTAAACAAATAATTTAGAAATTAATTTCAAAAAAGGAGAAGATAAGCTATTAATCTATTAGTCAAAGAATTCTTATATGAGATATAAACATGAATTATTGTCAGTTTATTAAAATTAAATTAATTTACTTAAAAATCACTATTTAATTTATAAACTAGCAGATAATTATAATAATCAGTGATTTATTAGAAGACAAATTATTTTCTTTAATAAATATTATAATACCATTTTCTCCTGATAAATATTATATTAGTATTTTTAATATTGGCGAAATATTTGTAAATATCTTTTAAGGCTCCTAATAACGATTGAGTATAATATTTTTATTGTAAAAATATCAAACTTACTCTTTGAAATTTAACCAGTATTCAAAAAAATTCATCATATAAAATCGGAATCAAAAAATCTAACTCAGCAAAATCTATCATTCAAATGCATAAAGAATGATCTGATAAAAATCCTCCTTTAAGTGTCACGTTGAAGATTTAACTCTCCCTTTTTTACTTTTTATCAAAATATTAAGTGTGACAGCATGCGTTCTATATTTCATAAATAGACAAAACTTACCTTGTCGATCTTATAAAAGAATATTAAAATTTTTTAAAAAAATTATATATAAACATTACAAAGATTTCTTCACAGTTTTAACTACCTTTTGTGGCTTAAGTACTCTTTACAGTGGTTAATAACAGCAATACTTAAAAGCATATATCTGGTTTAATTCATTCATTTCCTCATATTATAAAGTAAAATTTATTTGTAGATTTACAGAATATAAGGCTCTCTCAATATAGAATAAATTTAATATAAAAATACATAATGAGGGCATTCGTAAAAGTAATCCTAAGTAAGTTTATTGCAGATATCTACTTAAAGAGTGATGGAAAAACTGTGATATTTCTTACATAGAATTTTGATGAATTTGAAGTAAAAATTAAAGATTTGAGATAATTTGGTGTTAAATTTTGTATTTAATTTTCATTGATATTTAATGATAAATTTGAATTTAATTAAAAGCTCAAATAAATAACTTATCCTATTAAATAGTTTGAATTTGATGATTTAGAATAATTCAAGAGCATGCCTTAATAAATACAAGCTGATGTTAAAGGTTGTGGGAGATGCTTTATAATTAACAAAGTGATTCAAAGATCCTCGATTTACAAACAGTTCAAGGCTGTTTATATCATTTCACACGAAAGTATCATTATTGTAATAGGTTATGAAAATATAATTGATGAGATTTGTGAGTAATTTCTCCATTAAATTGTACTTTTAATATTTCTATATAAATCTAAGTTTATAATAACGGTTACAATGATGTAATTGATGCGATTATTTAAGGTAAAGATATAAAAACTAAATTAGAAATTTGATTGAATACTTAATCTTAGAATTATAAATGTTTCACAGAATATTATATTTTGCGAAAGAATAAAATAATTTTAATTATTTGTATTTCAATTCTTAAAATTCTATAAACATTTTTCAAAAAATTAATTTATTTTGTTTATTAATATAATAAAATTTTATGTTATTTATTTTTATTTAATTTGAAATTCTAATATTATATAATAAATTATATTATATTTTTAGCAATCTATATGCTTTTTCTTATTTCTTTTTCTTCATAATTTGCTATCATTTATTGAAAAAATTAATTTAAAATGTGAACAATTATAATTATTAATCAAAATTCTTTTCCACAATTAAGATTTTATTACTCTAATGCTTTATTTATAGAGTATTACAATGATTAATATATTATATTTAGTTTTAAATAATTTATATAAAAATGAAAATTTATCAAAAGTTAAGGTCCTAAACTCATTTAAGATAGTTCAGGACATTATCAATATCATGTTATGAAGCTTTACCAGTTAGAGCAAACCGAAATTCTTTAGAATATATATAAAAGTTTTCATTTTCAACTTTTAACAATAAAAATCAAAAATCCGATGAGAAATTAAACACAACAAAAACTAAGTCACCATCTTAAGATTAAAAAGTAAAATCAATTGAACAACATGTACCAAGCGAACCAATCAATTTCAAGAATATTAATATAATAACTTTATTTAGTATTAATTAATTAATATCTGTCATTTGATTTTATAAAAATCATGCTATCGTTTTAATAAAATAAAAATTAATTATTAAAATAACTTATAATCAATTTCAAAAATGGTGAAGATAGATTGCTAATTTTTTCATCAAAAAGAACTTACTTACGAGTTAAACAAATATATGACATTTCTAATGTCACGACAATATTTAGTGGTCTTAATTAAATCCCTTTAATTAAAATGTATAGAGAATTAATTTTTAGAAAAAAGCTTTACATTTAATTAAATTTAAAATTATAAATCCTTTTTAATCAAGTTTTATGTTTAAGAGAAGTCAAATAATATTGCTCAATGATATTTCTATGCAAAATCCTTATAAATGTTAAATTGCAACTCAAAATTTTTACATTAAAA
The DNA here is from genome assembly GCA_000711775.1 of Oxytricha trifallax. Taxonomy (NCBI): domain Eukaryota; phylum Ciliophora; class Spirotrichea; order Sporadotrichida; family Oxytrichidae; genus Oxytricha; species Oxytricha trifallax. Next base: position 117,270 of record ARYC01000061.1, read on the forward strand.
TTACACTTATAACATAGGCAAAGAAATTTGTTTTAATATATATTAATTAAAGTTTATGTTTTAGTATCATATTAGTTTCATTTAAATAATTCATTTTTAATTTAAATTTTTCATATTTTATAATTTTCATCTCTCTATAAGGCTATATTTATAAAGGATATTTGTTTTCAATTCTTTTTCTCTAAACTCTTTTGATATTAATTGAATTGTTTTTTAAGAGGGAATATTTTTCCAAATATGAGATTGAGCATTTTATCATTATTATGAAGTTGTTTGGGAATCACTAAAGAATTAGTTGCTAATTTATGTTTTTAATATCTTTAATTTTTGATTATTTATATACTCTGATAATATAATTTCCTATAATTTCTTTGAAATTACTTGACATTTTACAGAATGAGATTTTATTAGAAAAATATTTTTTTTAAGTTATAGTAAAAAACAAGTTACCAAAGCATTAATTATTCCTTTTACTTATCATTTCCCACAGAATTTTAATAACCATAAAATATATATTAATTTATTTGGATATTTAGAAAAAAATTTATCAAATAGGTATAGGAATTTAAGTATTAACTCTATAGGCATATTTATTTTCTGCAAATCAAATGATAAATAATTATATTAAAGAATTAAGGAATTTAAATGTAGTGTATAAGATCTACATGTAGAATATTTTACATAGTTGTCTTTGGTCATTATCATTCTTAACATTCTATTGAGAGATAACTTTATTATTTATTTTTACAATTCTATAATTGTAAGAATTGATAAGCATTAAATATATTAATAATTAATCTTAAAAGAAAACTTTGTGTATATATTATTAATTATCATTCAGGAAATTTTTATTTAATGTGATTAATATATAAATTAAAATCAAGCCAAAATATTTAATTCTATTTTAATGTGAGAATTATAATTTACTTAAAATAGCACATAAAAGATTCGAAATAATAATTTATATTTATATTTTAAACATTAACTTATTTGGAAATTCAACGACTACATTATATTTTTTTTTAAAATTGATATTTTACAATACACAATCATAACCCTAAAATCTTATTTTATTAAGATTATAATTTGATAAAAAGACTTTACTAAACACTCTTTTAATTTAAATTGTGAATTATTTTTATGTCTAAATAAATCTTATATTAGAAATAATAAGCAATTTCGTTAATACCTTAATTTAAATGAAAACATTAAGGTATTATTTCCTTTTAAATTTTTATTATTAATCATTATTTTAACACTATATATTTCACTGAAAAATAATCCAACAATATTAAAATATATAAGTTATTGTTAAAATTAAAAATGCCTATTATCCATTATGTATATATCATAAGTATCTCTTCACTAGTTTGGAATTAGTTTTATATTTATATTACTGTTTAATACAAACGATCTAAAATTAATTACATAATCTATCGTACTAAACTTTTTTAATATGTATTCTACACAAAATAAACTTAACTTCTAAATAAGATATGAATAATATATATTGAAACTTTATAATAGATAAAATGATGTGAATATATATAATATATTTTCATTTAACAGATTAACATTTATATATTTTTGTGATGAATAATGATTTAAAAGTTAATTTTTGTTTTATCTTAAAGTTATTTCTTATACTTACAAGTATATAAGTCAGAAATAAACTACCATAGTACTTTATTTTCTTAAATTGAAAGAACTAAACTGATAATGATTAATTAAAACAATTAAATAAAATTAAAATTAAAGTCTTTTTCTACACAGTTTATATTTGATTCATCAGTATAAAAAGTATTTTATATAATAGTTTTATGCCTATTTCTCTAAATTTAATTAATTCGGATACTTACAAATAGTTTTTAAGTTTTCAATTCGGATACTAGCTGATAAAGTCCTAACTTCATGTGTTGCTGATATTTACTTAAAGAGAGATGGTAAAAGTGTGATTTTTGTAACTTAGAAGTTTAAAGAATTTGAGTTTGATATAAAAGATCTGAAATAAGTTGGGCATCCAAATTTCATTATTTTCTAATTGATTGCATTTCTTTATTAATTTAGAAAAAGCACTAAATATCAATCCTTATAAATAAGTAGGTCATGATAATTTTTTGAATTTCAAAAGAATGTCTAAGAATAGTTAAGAAGGAGTTAAGGCTTATGGAAGAATAGTTTAAATAACTGACACTTCTAGACCTAAAAGACATTTAATCTTGTACCATCACAATAAATTTATTACTAAATACAAATTTGATTTGTAATTAAAGTATTGTTTCCCATTTATCTGTAATTATATACTTTAGAAATAATTTTTTACATTAAAACTCAATTCTATAATAAGAAATACGATGATGTTGTAGATGCTGCTATTAATGGGAAAGAAATCAAAGTTACAAAGGAAGATTGATATTAAAACTAAGAATAGATATTGTAATTAATGATAAGTTGAACCTTTAATTATCATTTACAATTGAATATTAATAATAACTTGAATTTAGTTTCTTAATTGCTTGCATTTTAATTTCTTAATAGATGATATGATAAAAAGCAACATTAATAGGTAATTTATTAGCATATATTATTAAGTATGGCCAATATTTTATGGAGAAAAATTATAATAAAAACAATATATATTATTATCAAAAATATTGGGGAGGAAGTTTCCTGCCCCAAAATTAAATTTTCAATTTTTTGGCAATCAAAATATTACTAACATATAGGTTCAATCTCAATTTTCATGACCATATACTAATCAACTTATAAGAATATAAAATATTTAAGGTGTATTTTTATTCTTTGTCAAATTACATATTGATAACAATTCTAAACTTTTTGATTTTTATTAGTATATAATGCGATTTACATTGAAAATTGAATTCATTATCAAGATAAAAATGATTTTAGATGCTTTATTTTAAATAAACATATCATAATTAATGATGAAGATTTTAAAAAATTTAAAAGAATTACATATTTTTATGTATGGGGCAGGAAACTTCCCCCCAAAACATTTAATTAACTGAAAATTTAAGTCATACTAATTCATCTATTTTATATAAAATTATGGTCTCGATTAAATTCAATGTTTACATTTGTAATAAAATTATTAATTTCAATTTATATATTTTAAAATCCGAAATATTTATAATTAATATTACAAAAAAATAATACTATAAATAATTTTATTTACTTTTTTTTACATACAATTTTTATAAAATCTCCCTTTAATTGTGAAATTAGGACTATATATAAGAGAAATAACTGTAATTATTATTCAAAACTGTAATAACTTAATTTTTTTAAAATGACATATATTCAAAATAAATTTCAATTTTATTCAACTTATGATTGATATTAGACATTAATATAAAAAAAACTACCTAGAAATTAAAAAATATAATATAGGAGAGCTACTCAAGAATTCTAACAAAGTTTAAATTCTGTTAATCAAGCAATATATTACATTTTGTCTATAGATTAACTGATACTAATTTGATTGAAGTAAATAAATAATATTTATTAAGAAAATATTCTTTACTTTTTACAAACATACACTTTGACTATAAATAATGACAAATTCCTTATTAAGATAATAATTTTATTGAATAAACCATAAATCATAAATTAAATTAAAATTTTACATAAAATACAATAATAATATTAATAATTATGAAAATATATAGCAAAGTAAGACAGCTAAGTCATTTTAGATATACGAGTTTTCCCTCGAATTCCCCTCTTTAACAACAAATATATACGAATGCCTCTAGTCAAGAAACCATATTAATTCATTAAAAAAACCAATTTTCAACAAATAACAATGAAAACTCTTATAATGAATAAGAAACACATTCATCTTCATAACTCTATGATCCGATTAAACCAATTCATTTCCGTTAAATTATATATATATATATTTATAAAAGTATATATTATATTAAATTGCTGTAAATTTAAAACATTAAATTTATAGCAACTTTTAATTGCATTTAATTAATTTTAATTTCAAAAAGGGGGAGTATAATTTACTGATTTTCTAGGCAGAGGACAAATATTATAGATTTAAGCATCTCAGAGACCTTTTCATTGTATCCTCCATTTTTAGTGGATTCAATACTGTATATCATATAAGTATGCAACATTATCTATACGCCTTCTTCTGGTGGTAGTTAGTTCCCACATTCTATTATTAAATTACATAATAATTACATAAAAATAATAAGTAAGAATAATGAATTTTACAATAGGCTTTTCATATTATATAGGGTAAATAAAGCAAAAGGTTTTAAGTAAATTTGTAAAAAAAATTATATTATCAACTGAATTATGATATTAAGTTTCTATGTTTTTTGAGTCATAAATTATGTTCACAGATACATTTATTGAATATTATTTCAATCATTATTTTTATTAGAAGATTTAGTAAGTCATTTCATTAATATCTACTGAGATTGTTCTTTAATAGTATTTTAAACAAATGCATAGCAGATGTGTACTTGAATGACGATGGAAAAACCTTATTATTTGTCAACTAGAGATTTGTATAATTTCAAGTCTAAATTAAAGACTTGTAATAATGACGGGCAAATATTTATTTTATTTATAGTACATCTAAAGCATATAAATATATTTAAAAAAATGTATTAAATGATTATAAATTAAATAATTTAAATTTAATTTATAATTAATTATTATATTCAAATTTTTTGTCTCCTATTTAAATAACTAGAACTAGAGGATTAAGATAAATTCTCATAATTGCCTCTAAACATACAAACTTCAATAAAAAGTCGGAGAAGGTTACTAAAAACTAGTTAAATTGATAGAGGCTAAACTTAAAGTGACTTTATTATCTTGCCAACTAAAAATGAGATTATTGCTATCAAATTAAATTTAATTAATATTTAAGAAAATATTTAATTAAAGTTTCATTAATTTTTTGAGATTAAGGGCTACGAAGATGTTTTAGAAGCTGTAATATTAGGCAAAGAAATCAAAGTTACTAAGGATGATATATAATGAGTACACTTTATTATGAATAATTTTGGTTACATATATCAAAAGACATCATTTAACATTTAATTTATTTAATTTTCATGTGCATTTGCTGAAATAAACATTAATAAAACAATTTTAAAAGAATGGATATATGCATGCTTAATAATTTATTATAAGCTTTCAACTATAAAATTTAATTGAAATATTTGATTCAAAATATATTTTTATTCATAGTTTATTAAAACTTCCATAATGAATTAAATTGTTAATTTTTACTTATAGCTCTTAATAAAATGATACACTGAAATATTTACATAAATATATAGTGCTTGTCATAATTATTTATTATATTTGATTTTATAAATTACAAAAATGATAAAAATAAGTAAATAATTCTTGAGATTTTAGAACAAAAACAGGCTTTTCATTTATATATTATGTTGTTTTTATGATATGAATATAATATTTTTACTTTTTACTTTTTATTAATTTTATTTTTAGCTTTTCTCGGTCTGTTAACTGAATCAAATAAATAATAGCAGTCAACTGATTATTTCAAGAAGTTTTTAATTCAGTTCTGGTAATAATAGCAACAAAAATAGCAATGCTTAAATAAAAAAAATTACAACTTTTTAAATTACAGTTTATTTTTTAATTAAGATTTTATAAGCAATTATAATATACAAAAAAGTATCATCATATTGATAGTATAAATTTATATACTTTTTGAATAAAAAAATAATTCATTAGATATTGAATTTAAATTAAATTTTAATTTTATAACTTTAAAATAATACTGAGACAGATAAATAGCCGGAATAGAAATCTTAAGTAGAATAATACTTTGAAGACTTTGTGATAACAATAATTATTATGTTTTTCTTATTAATTATGATTTTAACTATTTTGTTTACTTAATAGTTGATTAATAATTAGTAATAATTAAATGAATATATGACTTTGAACTACATCAGCCAAGATATCAATTGACTTTTCAACCAGACGAAGAGAGTGTAGTTATATATGAAGACCCAATTAACACTCTAAAACCACTTAGAATTCAAGATTTTATGAGAATATTCACATTGACTAGCACAATTCATACCCTCAGAATGTTTTATAAAGATGTTAGACACATGAAGTTGACAACTTTTATTTAAATATTATAAATAATTACACAGCAATTTCAATTCTAAATATTATAAGTTATAATAATTATTAAAGTTTAGTTTCAGGCTTGTTGGATGGATAACACTTCTTATTCCCACATACTCAATATTCTTTGTGAATAACGCACTTATTAAATATATCATCAAGGAGATTAGGCTTACCAGAGATGGAAAAAACATTTAGATTTAAACTTTAGGGGGAAATCAATATGAAATTAAGATTTAGGATATTGCTACATCTAGGAAGAAAATTCATAAAATATTGATATATTTAATTCAAAGTTATTATCCAATTTATACTTATAAAATTATTTGTATGTAAACACTGATAAATTTAATTTAATTTGTTCTATTTTAATACTATAAGGCCCTAATGTGTCAAGAATAGATTACAACATGATTCAAGGAGTGAACCTATTCTAGATCATAGCAGTAAGAAAAGTGAAAAATAACAAAAGTGTGAGCAAACATGAAAGAATTTAAAGTAATTTCAGAAACAATGAGGATTCAAGTGCTTAAAGCTACTTTTGGAGTAAAGTTGATGCGAGTGAGTAAAATGTGTTTTTGCTTTATGATAGTAAGGAGGCGGATGAAGAGGATGATGCTGAAAATGGCTATGATGAAGATGATCCTAAAATGTTAATAATTATCACAATCAAATTAATAGAATTATAAATATCTTATGATCCAAATCAATTGTATGAGGATGTTGTGAAAGCCATATTAAAAGGAAAAGAGATTAAGGTAACCTATAGTGATAAGGACTTGTCTGACGAAGAGGATCAAAAAGATAAAGATTAAACAAAGTGAAAATTTTGATATATTATAAGCATGATTATTTAATTAATTTAAACCACACTTTTGGCATTTTTGCAATTGCAAGAAGAATACTATTTTATAATTTAAATTAAAATCAAAACTAAAAAATGAAACTGTAATAAAAATATCTGAATACTCTCTCATTCTAATTCAATCCAATAACAGCAAGATCTAAAAATATTTAGTAAAATCACTCATAAATCTATATACAATAACCCCATTAACTAATAAATATCCGCTTTTAACAAATCTCAGATTTTAATAGAAATAAAAGAGGGGCTAATCCTACAAATAAAAGATCTAACTTGAAGAAACCATTTTAAAGGACAATTGAATTTGAATCGAAAGTTGATTAATTATAGATTTATCAGCAATGCTTCTGGTATGAAAATTTAATTATAAATGCTAATAAAATACCTTAATATTGCAGTGCTCTCACTTGGACATGCTTTCTAAGTGCATGCCTTACATTTTAATTTATTCTATTTTTATGCAATGTTTTCTATATAATTATTTAAGATTAAATCATAAATTGACATAATATTTACAAATAATCATTATGAGTAAATAAAATGAGCATAGAAAGTAATTTAAATAAATTTATGATACATTGTACTTAAAATTCAAGATATGTTTAGTGCTCTTTCCAGCTTGGATATTCAGTGCATATTCAAAGTATTTCTATAAAAATTATATCTAAAAGGTATTTATAACCTAAATTCACTTGCAGGCTGATGGGGAAAGAGTAAAACTATAATTGTTTAATGGAGATATTTTAGAAGTACCAATAAAAAATATTAGGGAAGCCAAATTACCTGATTATTTTGACTTCTATCTATATGGGGAAAGGTTTTACTATATAGATATTATAGTATTTTTAATTATCTTAATTAAAAAAGTTAATTATATAATTTTAAATGAGGAATAATTAAATAATTAAATAAATTTGAATGTATTTTGCTATAAGCATTATGCATTACTTTTTTATAAAATTGTGTGATAATTTAAAAATAAATTAACTATGCAAGTTAGATGATGAATGTAAATTTATTAGTGATCGAAGATAAAGAATAAATTCAATTATTAGAAAAAGAGAAGTAAGAAAGCTCTAAACTTGGGAAATAAGGCAGCGCCAAAGTAGAATTCCAAGAAAATAGAAAAATTAAAACCAAAACCAAATAATAAGAACAATTGAAGTCATATTTCTTGATTCATTATGTAAACGGACTTATAAAAATATAAATTTAATTATAAATAATTATATTTTATTAATTGTAGCGATTATGATGATGTTTTTAGGAAGATTATAAAGGGATAAGATATTGATACTTATATTATTGATGATTGAGTATATATTAATCTCAGATTATAAAAAAAGTTATGAAACTGTTATAGATTTAATTCTCAAACCTGTTTTTCATTTAGTACTATACTCATTATGAAATAAAATCTGTAATTTTTTAATGGCATTTTAGTGAATTATAATAGTTGATTAATAAATTATTAAAGATGTTAAAGAATATTTTGAAGCCACTCATAACTCTAAACTAACCCCATCTCCTCGCAAGACACTAATTAAGCCTCCTTCGTTTAAATAGTCACTCAGTCAGCAATTAATATTCATAATTGCACCACAATAGATACTTTTCAACAATTAACAATGAGGAGAAGAAAGAGTAACCAGTTGTCTAACAAGAGAAAGTTGAGTAATAAACTCAGCCACAATCTCAAATATCATTAAGCTTATATAAATTATTAGTTCTTAATTAAAATTATAATAATTTTTTAGAAAGCAAAATATAAAACTTTATAAATATATAATCTATAAAAATAATTTTATTTAAATTCACAAATTAAATAAGTAAAATTGTATTGAACAACCAGCAGTCACTCCAGATAAAGTTGAAGAACCTGTTTAACCAGTCCAATAATAATCATCAGAATAGCAACAGACTCAAACTTAATCACCAGAAGAATAAAAGATCGTACCAAAACCTCCACGTCTCTACAAATAAGAAGATCTATATGACCCAGTGAATAAAGATAAGCTAAAATTCGATCCAACTACCTAAATGGCTTTGATATACAGAGGTCCATTATTGAACCCTGGCTATAAATATTTCACCTATCTTTTAAGGTTTTATTTGTTACAAACATCTCTTTGGACTTTTTGGACTGCTATAACACTTAGTGAAGCTATTTTCTACGTTGGACCTCTGTCTTATCTCTTTATAGAATATTTATCAATAAAATTCAATATACTAAAAGCTAAAAATTAAGTATCTCTTGTATAGAATCAACGATAAGAGAACTATTAGAGTATAGCAATTAGTTCAAGCAGTTTACCTAAACGAAGATGGCCACTCGGTAAAAGTGTAAACTTTAGATGGAAAAACTGAAACTTTCGAAATTACACAATTGAGAGAACCAAAAGGAGAGGAGCTTGCAGAGTTAAAGAAGTTAATGTATAGAAGAGCAAGGAAGTTAAAGAAGGAGACTTATGATAATGCAGACTTCAAATATCAAGTATTCTTTGCTGAGGATGCTACAAATCAAAATAAAATTGGGTAATACCTCGTTCCTAAATCAAATAGGACTATTGTAAGAATTTGTAAATATACTGCAATAAAAATTGAAAATATTTTATTTCAAATGTGTAATAGTGAATTTAACGATGTGTTGAAAGCTGTAGTTCAAGGAAAACCAATCAGAACCCAGTGATTAAGTTAATCACTGAAAAAGTAATTTAATTTAACATAAGTATAATCACATCTATTCTCTTAAATCTCCAGAATTTTTATTGTCTTGATTCAATTTTCAATATTTTTCATGAATTAAAATTATAGAATTCCCATCTTATAATGCGTGTTAGACTCTATTTAAATTTAATTAATTGAATCTTGTAAAGTATTAAAAATTACTAATAGAATAATGCTGTTTAAAATTCAAATTATAAATTTATACTTTAAAATCAGACATTATATCAGAGCAATAAAATGATTAAAAAGAACTTGAAATCAATGCTTACACTTGTGAAGTATAATTCTTAATCTACCAACACTCTGAAGTAGAACTATTACAGTTTGCAGTAACATATCTTCAAAAACTACCAACTTTCATTTTGTGATAGAATTAGGCAGTTTTCAATCAATCCCAAGCAAAATCCACCCAATCAAAATGACACTGAAAAAGAGAGTTTGCACAATGATGCAGCAAACCCAAATCAAATCAGCTATAAAGAATAAAATGAACTCTATCGTCAATGCTATAATGAATTACATTCCTCTTAGATTAATCAAAATTCTAAGGGTTAATATGTCCCACTTTACCCTGAGAAATTCACAAGTGATCAAACTACGATTTTCGAATTATCAGTTTTTGAACTATATTGGAATCGTAAATACTTCTAAGATTGGTTTTTATTCTTTCTTTATCTGAGATATCCCACTTTTTATGATACAGTCTTTTTTAAATTAAAAAATTAAATATAAAATTCTTTTGGAGACTATATGTTTAAGTGCACACTTATAAAAAGAGACTAGTTACAACTATTTACCTTTCAAAGGATGGCAAATCAATCTAAATAAAAATTTATGATGACTCAGTGACTACTTATACTTTTCCAATTTCACACATAAGGGAACCATTAGGTGAAGAGCTGCATTTGTTCTAGGATGTGAAATTGATAAACCTCAAAAATGTACAAATCGATAAGTATCACAGATTTCACTTTAAATATGATATTATTGCTGTTTAAGGCTAATCTTAAGAATCTATTAAATACTATTATATTCCTAAGGAACCAAGAGATATTGTAAATCAAAATATGATCTTAAAATAAAAATATATGACTTTATAAAAAAACACATTGATATTTTTAAAAATGAAGTTTTTAATATTGAATTTGAAGATGTCATAAATGCAGTAATTTAAGGAAAGGAAATTAAAATGCAGTGATCAAATAAATCATAGATTTTCCAAGAAAAACTTAATTTCAGATATTGTATTTTTGTATAATTAACTATTGCAAAGTTAAATTTAATTTGGCAATCTTTGGAGTTTCGTAATCTCTACTGAAATTTTTATTAGAAAATTGTGAATAATAACATTAAGAATTAGCAAAAGTTTAAATTATATTCTTTGTTTTAATCAAAATTTGAAAAGGACTTCTAGAATTTATAATTCAGAATTTTATTTTAAATTTATTAGGAGAAACAGGGATACCAAATCATTTAATAATTAACATATTTACTGTTAATTATAATAAATAAAAAATTCAAAATTTTATAGTAAATGTATTTAGATCCAGATTTGAAAAAATATCTTAAAGGATAAATGGTTTACTATTTATAAGTCTATTAAATTCTTTCAAAATTAAATTATTTTGGTAATAGCTTTATTAATTAATTTACAACCAAAATCTTTTGCAAATCTTAATTATTTAGATAATTAAAAGTCTAAATTAGGGAGTCAGTGTTTAAACCAGATATTATTTTATTATGTTTAAAAATTCCTCAAAATTCTTTTAATTATCAAATTTTTTTTGAATTGACGAATTATAGAAATAAATATTTAAATATATCATTGCTTAACATTAGATTATGAAGAATTATAATAATAAACATTAAAAAAGAGTGTAAGTTATATTAGCAAAAAAGTGGGGCAAAAGTAAGAAAAATTTGCTACTTTTGCCCCACTTTTTTAATGGTTTGAATATGTGATTATTATCTTACATTCTTTAATTTATTTCATTTTTTATATATCTTACTCATATTTATTTAATATTTTAAGTTTTATTACTGTGTTTATTTAAAAAGTCAGTAAATTTAAGTTATTTCTGATTGTCATTATCCTTAATATATATTTAATTACATGTTATAGATTAACTATATAAATCTTCAATTATTCATGATTCAAGATCAGAATAAAAAGAAGAACAGAAATTATCTAAAATTAACTTCTAATTTTTGTAAAAATCACTTAACTTATAATTATTCAATAAAATCTTTACTTATCATATCTTTAATTATCAATTAGATATCACTACTAATAATCAAACAATGTAAAAAAAATGAATGATAAATAAGCATTAGTACTCATGTGTTTTTATAATTTTATTCATTTTTACTAGTACTCAATCATTATTATTACCATTTTTTTCAAATTTACTCATAATATGATTATTTTTATATATGTGATTCATGTATTACATATATTTATACAACTCCCTTATTAAACTTAAATTTGATAAATGCTATAAATTGGTAAAAAAAGAGTAATAAAAAAAAATTTAAAACACATATACTTAGTGTATGCTATTACCTTATGTTAAAATGATCAAAATTATAAATAGAAAACTTTAATATAAATAAGAAATCTTAAATAAATCAAAAATAATGCATTAATTCTTAAAATAGTGTGTTTAAATAATATTCTGAATAAGGAGCAGCCCATATTATTCTTTAATAATTAAAGAATAGCTTACTTTATATATTAATTCAATTCAGTAAATGTAAATCTAAATTGATGCTGTTTAAAATTGAAAATTATAAATTCAAGAAATAAAGATTAAAGTATTTTTACAAAGTTACCAAGATGATCAAAAAGAACTTGAAAACAATGTCTTCACTAGTGAAAAATTGCTACTAACCCCTTGACCACCATCATTTCAGATACTCCAGATTGCAGTCGCCTGTTTTCTAGAACTCTCATCTATTATTTTGTGATAGATTCAGACATTTCTCAAGCAAACTCAATCAGAGGGACACTGAAAATGACATTTTGCGCAAAGAAGCAAAGATTGATCAGATCAACAAGAAAGATGAGGAATTAGTCTATCGCCAATGCTTATTTGAGGATGATTCTTAAATATTCTAAGATTCTTAACACCCAAACCCGATGATTAATAATGTAATTAATAATGAGTAATGTTTGAGAATTAAGTTCATTAAATATACAGGAAATTATAAATCATTAATGTGTAATTATTAATCTATATAAATATTATTTACTATATATCTTAACAAAAATTTTGATAAAAAATTAATTTACAATTTATCCTGAAGTTGGAAAAAGTTTAATTTATAAATAAATTTTAAATTAAAACATCTTTCAAATTATTGCTCGTATATATTTTTTATATAGAAAATGACCTATTGCGAGATTTATTAAAGGCAATAGCGAAAAATGGTAAATATTATGTATTAATTAGTAATTTGAATTAGTAAAAATTCAATTCGAGTTTTTAGATTTATATTCTGAAATTCATACTGATCCATTCACTCTTGATCGAAACCATACTTTAATATTCAAAGCATCTTTCTTGCTGACTATATACAAGTATACTTTCTTCTTTCGTTCAATTTGCTTTTCCTGGCTGCTTTGCATCACAATACCAATGAACTATTCATTCACTTATTTTAAGTTGTTTCATATACTTAATTTAACTTTTTTATCCCATTTTTAATCATTCATGTCGAGATAAGGAGCTTGGAAGGACCGTCTCACTGCCAGGCTCGTAAAGACTATCCATCTCTCCTCTTGTGGCATGTACATTGACTTGAAAACCCTTGAAAATGAGACAAAAACTATCCCAATTTCAAGTTTGAGAGAGCCGTCAAGAAGAGAATTATATCATTTGGAGCATATTAAGATGGTATTTGCCCAAGGACTTGACTTTGAAAAGTATGATAGAGATAACTATAAGTATGATATTGTAGTTGTGGAATCAGATGGGACTGAGAATTTGAATGAGCACTACTTCATTCCCAAGTACCCCAGGATTATTGTAGAATAAATTATAATAAATATCTTGATAAGATAAAACTAATATAACCAAAAGCAATTAATATAATTAAAACTTTTCTTTTTAAATACTGAGTTTGAGAATGTTTTTTAGGCAGTTCTAAAAGGACAAGAAATCAAGAATCAGTGATTTTTTATTAAAGTTGATCAACAGCAACTTTAATAATTTGAGTGCTGAAAGAATATGTAAGATTAACTTATGATTTAAATAATTTGTTTTAACTTATCATAAAATATTTACAATCGTTAATAAATGTCTTATGGGGGAAATGGGGATCAGTTTAATAATAAACATTGATAATTTGTTAGCTTAATTTTGTAAAAAGTTTTATTGAAAAAATAGAATTAATGATGAATAATTATTACAATAACTTATATAATCATTGATTAAATTATATAAATTGAAGGTATAATTTGAAAATTTTGATTATATTATAGTTTAATTTATATTCACAATAATTTTAATAAAAATGAAAAATTCAATGAAGAAGTGTTTACAAAAACATTTATAAGGAAGACAAATATTCCAACTAAATAATTTTAACTACAATTAGCAACAAAATTTTCGTTTATTACCATTTACAAACTTCTCTAGAAGATTATTCTCTATGGATCACATTAGAGAATATAAATTGCAAATTAAAACTAATAATCTTTTATTACATAAATAATTAGAGAACCTGAAGAAAGACCCACTGATGTTTACGTACCCCTCGAAGACCTGAAATTCCCTCATTCCACGAATAGACTCTAAATCTTTTAAAGCGACAATAAACTCTAAAAATTAAGAAATTACTACTATGCATTAAGAATATTCAACTTATTTCCTGCTTATAAAATGTGCATGGCCTTCGTTTATAAATCTTTACTTGGTGGATTTATTTGGATGTTACCAATATCAAGTATATTTTATTATAGATTTATTTCTGCTATGAACATAATAATAGCAATAATATATTACCAACAGCCTTGTTTTGGGCTTGGGGAAATAACATATAGGGACACTCAAACGCATTGATTACAGCGATTGATTTGAAGGGTGATGGAGTGACTGTAGTTATTAAAACTCTAGATAATAAAACCAGGGACTTAAATGTGAGATAGCTTAGAAAGCCAACCGCACAGGAATTTGGAATGTTTTCATCTAATAGTTAGTAAATTGCCAATTAGATCCAATATACTTACATTATATAATGATTAAATATCAGTTAACTATATTAATATTATTGATAGATCCTATCTAAGTATGTCCCAATCATTATGTTGAACAAAGAAGGCAAACCCCTGAGACATTTCTTCCTCCCCAAAATTAACTTGATTGAGTAGCACAATGACCTGGTAAAGGCAGTTGTAACAGGCTGTGAAGTACAGACTGAAGAGTACCAATAGAATTAGATGTACAACCAACCAAGTCATGAATATTAAGAAGTTAAAATTGAAAATGTTGACAGCAAAAGTGACAATTAGAAAAAGTGATTCATTATTTAAGAAATTAATTTAGTTTAAGATATATTACTTCGATAGAATCAAGTTTTAAGAAATGAGTTCCAATAAATGTGATCTGATAAATTATTTGCTATAATTTGCAATTACATTTCAATCAGTGTAATACTATAAAATCAATAGTCATTCACAAATTATTTGATAATTCTCATTTCATATTTATTTCTAAGTGTAATTATAGTTTGATTCTTTATCTTCTTAATGCTCCTATATTATCTCCAGATTGTTTTACTACTATATTTTATTGTTATTTTATGCTTGTTTCTGGTATTACTTCATTGCTGCTTGTCTCTAATGTTAATTGTAAACTATTTGATTTCTGACTTTGTCTGCATTCATTTTTGGGGTTTAATCTTAATCTTCATCGTTTTTTATATATCTCTCTGAGTCTTCCTTCATCTCATCAAATTTATTTATAAAGTTTCAATTTTATTGATAATTTTATTAGTTTAATTTCATGTAAAATATTATTTTAATTATCATATACAGTTATATTTTGAAATATAAAATAAAAATAACATCAAGGATATTATTGAATTTGATTTCCTTGACATATTCATGTGGTTGATATATAATTCCAACTACAAATCCCCCTATATTGATAATTGCCAATGCCATTATTGCAATACTCAAATTCTTAATATGCATCCATTAGTAATCTTTTTTTACTAAATTCAATTGAATTATGTGAATAATTATAAATAAACCTAGTGCCAGATGCCATCCCAAGCGTAGAAATGTCATTATGCAGGTGAAAACACAATCTTTTTAATTTATTGAATCTAGGTTTTACTGTTTTCTTTGCTGTTTAAACAGCAGTGTGTATAAATATAAATATAGAATAATCATATCAAGGAAATGATAAAAATTATAGTTAATTATGTGATAAATTATAATAGATAATTGAAACAAGTTCGAGCAGAAAAACAATAAAGAAAAAGCAAAAGTCAATTGCATTGTTTTAAATGTTTGTGGTTCCAGTGACACCCATCCCTCCAATTGAAATTGAACAAAGTATTGTACTCCAAATTGCTCGCAAAATAAAGGTATATGTGTAGACCTCCACTGACATGTAATCTTTCATTTTTAGAAATTAAATTATCAATTTTAAAAAATTTTAAATCATCATTATGTTTTAGAATTTTATTCATTTATTCTATCAAGTAATAAAAAAGATTCAATATTATGAAATAATATAAAAATGAGTGTTTTAATGAAAGTCTTATGTTTATATATGCAATATTTTTTATTATTTCATTAGCCCAATACATTTGCTATATCTTAATTTTACATCTATTAATTAAACTGATTAATTTAAGTTAATATATCCTTAAAACATTGATGGGAAACGTCTGTGACTTGCATCAGCTGCCAGATAGAACACAGCACCTTCATCTCAAGCCAAAGAAGAATATTACTAAGTCATATTACAATATTTTAATTAACAATTATTAATAATAATATAGTTTATAAGAATAAGGGTTAATACTCTGTGGGAGCTACGCTTATTAGAGATGCTGATTCAGTTGAAATAAGTGTTAGTTTTTGGGATTAATTGTTCATTTTTGGCAAGAAAAACAATCATAAATTATATAAATATGATATTCTTGTTATTAACTATATATTTTATCTAATGGATGGGCTTGTCATGGAAATCAGATGCTGCCCAATGGATGTGAGGGAGGATACGCCGAAGAATTTAATAGTTTTGATGTTTAGGCTTATATCTGCTAAGCTGATGACATAATTATCTGCACTATAGTTATATGCATTCTTTATTATTATATATAGTAATTTTGCATCAAATTATAACTGTTTCAAGAGAATTGAGGAGTAGAAAGAGCTGCCAAAGTGGTTTGGATACTACATCAAGAAAAAAGAAACCATTGAATTGCAGTTTAGTTCTCTTGTTATTATTAGAAATCAGATCAGAGCAAGAGGAATGGATAAACTTGGATAAATATAATATTTAATTTTTATGCCAATAGTGCTTATAAAAGAATTATGATAATAAGATATTTTAATTAATATACTTGGTGGCGAGTTCAGCTTATCTGGTTCATTTACCTATACGTCAGGGGATTTATTAATGAAAATGAAGTACTAGAATCTATACATGCTTGACGTAGTTGCAAAGATAAATTAAGATGCTAAAATCATAAAAGGATCATGGTTTATAGGAAAACAAATTAGAATATTTATAAAAGAATTTTCGTACAATTGTGATAAATTATATAAAATTAAGCTTAACAAAGTGACGTATTAAAGATATCGTTAATGGAAACAAGAGTTAAGCCTTGGAACTTTATCAAAAAAATGGAACCTACTATTAAAGTTGGGAATCATTAATGCAGATTAAAGGGGCCATCAATTAAAAGAAATTCTATTTGTTATTAAAGATTATATTTAAGTATTTTAAATCAATTACTAAGACAGGTTGGGCTTGTGATGGCAGAACTATAATAATTAACCTTTTGCTTATATTTTTATAAACCATTTTTGCATTCAAGTGCTTAGGAGGTATCACAGACTTCAACAAAACAGAAAAAACTCCAAAATACGACTGCAGAGAGTGTGACTTCGACTTGTGTGATACTTGCACAAAATACTCACTCTGGGCAGACCAGTTCCTTGCTAAGAATAAATAAGTGTGGTCTGGCACACTTCAGAAAGATTTGAGTGCACACTAGCATTTCTTCAATAATAAAGACGTTGCGGGGAAGGAGAGAAATGAGAGCTCATAACTTGAGTAGATCGACTAGATTATACTCACCAATATCGTTTTCATTGATAAAATCATTTATATAAAATAACATGAGCATAATTTTACCTAAATCTCATTATATACCAATAATTAATTTACGGGTTTGGTGCTGATAAATTAAATTCAATAATTAGATAAGTTAATGGAAATGATGAAGATTTTGTAATTAATGGAAGACTAAAGAAAAGTACAAAGGAAGTCAGTTTTATCAAATACTACTTGAAAAGCAAAGAAATTCTTAATTTCACTGGAAAGATTAATGAAGAAGGCAATTAAAATAATAAATTATATAAATGAAATCATTAATATTTGTTATAAGTTATGATTAATATTATAAATTATTGGCAATAATATAGAAGGACAGTGGTCTAACTCAAAGACTAAAATTAATGGGAGATTTGAGATAAATTTGATTGAAAAATGAAACATATTAAAGACAATAAGTAGAATAAGATTTATGATTTAAATATATAGCTAATAATAATATCATGATTTCATTAAATTATTTAACGTTAAAAATTTTATAAAAGCTATAGTGTCTATAAGTTAATTTAAACAAAAGCATAGAATTAAGAGAATTTTTATCAATAAATTGGAAAATTGAATAAAAAATATAAATTTAAACTAAGCATTATATCTTTGTTGGATAAATTGAAACTTCATAAAACTAATATATTTATTTAGAAATAATTGAAATAACAAA
Organism: Oxytricha trifallax; assembly: GCA_000711775.1. Lineage (NCBI taxonomy): Eukaryota > Ciliophora > Spirotrichea > Sporadotrichida > Oxytrichidae > Oxytricha > Oxytricha trifallax. Next base: position 136,036 of record ARYC01000061.1, read on the forward strand.
ATAAGAAATTAAAAGCAAAATAAAAACATTAGTACTTTTATTGAAATATAATTATAGAATTTATTATTCTAGAAAAATAATGATCTATTTTTTGATTATATTTATCGAATTTTCAATTTTTATAAATATTATTTTTACTTTTTCAGCAATAATTTCGTATTTATTTATTTTTTAAGTTCAAAATTAACCAATTTAGATCAATTTGATAATTATAATTATTATCAGATTTAAATTTTTATCTATACTTAAGTTTATTGATAAAATTATATAACAATAATAATTTTTTATTATTCCTGATGATAGAGAAAATTAGAATCTATTTTTTAATTTTTATGTTTTATCTTTTTTATTAAGTAAGAATACTTGTTATATTTGCATAATTGACAAATTTATATAAATATCTTGTTCAATTTATTATTTAAGGGAATAAAATAAGTAATTACCTGATTTTATATAATTGTATTGCGAATTTATTTCCAAAAAATAGGAAGTTAAAAATGAAGAATTTATTTTCATTTATGAATTCGACTTCTTAACTCCATATCTTTGATATATAAACAGCTGATTTATATTTAATTATTACACTCAATAAATTTAATATTTTACATGAACAAACTTATTAATGATTATAAAAGTTATTTTATAATTAATTTTCTTCAATAAAGTTATAGAATGGGCATCTGCGGATCAAAAGAGAGTCAATAAACCAACGCTATGGATCATTTCCAACTCAGAAAGAAAGAGTCGGTTAAAATTATATTATTTAGAAATAAGTTTATTTAATAGTCACTATTTTTTATGAAGTAATAATTTAAATAAAAAATAACATAATTATAACTCCAAATACAAAACCAGTGCACCAATAGTAAAAGAGTCAAATGCTTAAGAGAGATCTGTTACTTTCTGGGACACTGAGTTAGTGCTAGGCACAAGAAACAATCATTAAATATTAATTATTTAAATATTATTATACTTATACCACTTCTTTTTATTACTCATTTAGATTAATTAGAAGTAAGAAACTTAATATGTTTAATAGTTAGCTTAACTTTACTAAATAATATTAAATATAAATTACTTGAAGTATTTTTTAGCTAAATTAGTTTTAATGAATGGATGGGCTTGTGATGGTGCAATGATCTTACCAGGGGGTTGTTTAACAGGTTGCGGAATGCCCCAAAGCTCCTTAAATGTCAAAGGCTATTTCGACATGAACGGAGATTTATCTATTTGTACTATTAATTGAAGGAAAATCAAATTATAATAACACATTTATTGAATGGAATACTTACCTATAATAGCTGTGTTGAGAGAATTGAAGATGACGATGAGCTCCCTAATTGGTGTATAAAAATTCATAAAAATAAGAATATTATAATATTTCTATTACAAAATCACTCTATTCATAATAAATAAAAAAATGAGACAGAGAGAGAGCAAACTATTTAAGTATTATCTACTTTTGAATATATTAAAAAACACTAAGTATCTTTGATTGAATATTTTTTAAAGTATAATTCAGTTATTAAAAATTGATATTATATTGGTATGGATATATCTTTCAGGGAGGCTTAAAAGTGCCCTTCACTCTTGATAAATTCGTGATATTGAAAGACAAAATCATTGGCCACGGCAATGAGAAGCAAGGAGGTGACTTTAAGATATCTGGACACATTAACAAAGCAAGCGGGGATGTCTATATGAAACTTAAATACAAAAACTCATATGTAGTCGGTAAAAAAATTTAGAAAAATATCTAAAAAATTTAAATATCATTTATTAAATTATTTATTGGGGAAAATTTAGAAAAGATAATCCCATTTAATAAAAGCAATTTATAAAAAGATATTGACATACAAATTACTCAACTTTTTAAATATGAAAACATTTCGTAATTAATTCAAATTCATTATTCTATTCAAAATCTCTCTTCCTCAATTCTTGTTATATAAAATCCCTTTATTAGTATATAATTAAAATAGTCGACTATAGAGGATTACAAACTGATGATGGCTTGTCTATCAAAGGAAAATGGTATATCGGCAACAAATCTCTTTCATGTAAATATTTATATTTATTGAAATATATAATCTGAGAAGTTTAAGATCACACTCGTACCATTAAGTTTCAACCCTTGGGATAACATCGAACTTCCAGAGGCAGAATTTTAAACTCACATTCACAAATGCGGTGTTAAGGGACCTCAATTCAAAAAAACATAATGGGCTTGTGATTGCAGAACCTACTACTCATTTATTATAAACAAAATTATTCATCTCTAAATTAATAAATAAGTTTTACCATTCAAGTGCTTAGGTGGTATTACAGATTTTGGTCAAGCTTAACACATCGCCCATTACGCATCACTAAAAATAAAATAATGTTTGTCTTTTTATCAATTTATTATAATTTCAGAATTTAATAAAAGAAACATTAACATAAATATAATATCCTCACCATTTCTTTTTTTGCAATAAAATTAGAATTTTTTTATATTTATTCTATAAAATGCAAAGAATGCGACTTTGATATTTGCTTAGCTTGTTCAAAGTATGCTTACTGGATCGAAGAGCAACTCAAAAACCACAAGCAAGTATGGAAAGGATGGTACATGGTTGGCAACGAAAAGACTGAGTTCACTCTTAGCAACATAGTCATGAAGGACAAATACATCTATGGATATGACTCTGATGCTTATGGAGATTTCGTGATCAATCATTCGAAATATTTAATTACCGAAATTATATTATAATTCTGGTATTTTTAAAGCAAAATATATTAAAAAAAAGAGTAAAAGAGACTTTTAATTAGATTATTTGTTAGTTTATATAATTTTAGTAAGCAATTATAGATTAAATTTATGAAATATGTTAGTAAATAAATGATCAAGAGGGAAATATTTCTTCACATTTAATTTAAATACATAATTGATTTATTGACAAAAAATATTTTGAATTTTAAATTCTTTATTGATAAAAAATTTACTATGAAATATATATTTATGATTGTTATTCAATTAAAGAAAAGTTTAAGAATCAAGTATAAATTAAAAAAATTGGTAAATTATGACAAATCATTGTTTACTCTGTATCTCAAATATGTTTTGATAAATCATTTTATATATTTAAATATATTTGATTTTTATAAGTGATATAACGCTTTTTTACCAAATATATCAACAATATATTAAGACGATTTAATAATTTAATCATTAAATAATTACCTATTATTTACTATAAGTTGAAAAAGTTGATAATATTATTTATTTTATTAATAAATTTTTTAAGAATGGAAGACGCAAGAGAGATGGAACTATTATTTTTAATAAGAGATACTATAAAGAGAAAGATATAATCCTATATATTTAATAATATATTTATAATTTAAATTCAATATAATCAAATAATACCAAATTTTATAAATAAAATTGAATTAATTTAATTAATAATTTTATGAAAGAGTTTGAAAGTTTAAATTAGTATCGTATACTCTGGAGTTTTATCAAATAACACTCACATCAAGGGAAGATGGGCAAGAACAAATATTTCTGGGCCTTTCGAAATAACACTAGACCAATGATAAAATCGACACTAAGTTTTAAATTTATTATATAAATTACAATTATTTATAACAAGTTACAATTACTTGATTTTTAAAAGTGAGGTGAAATTTTGAAACATTTCAATTAAAAGATTCAATTTAAGTTGTTAATTTAGTGACAGTTTTAATATCTATTAAAGAACTCATTTTTATTAAGCTGTCACAACATTAAAAAATTTAGTTAATTTATTATTGGAATTTGATAATTTTTATTTTTCTTATCAACTTATTATAATTGCAATTTAAAGACAAATTTTTAAGAAATTAAAATAATATATAAATATATATTGAATTTAAGTATGTGAATTTTAATAATAATAATACATTTTTATAAATATTATCCATAAAAGAATATTTCATTAACATTTCAATAGTAAATTCTTAAAGTTATTTTGTAATTTATCCTACTTTTCTGAAAGAAAATCGCATTAATTTTTCTATTTCAATAATTACAATAAAATCTATTTAATAATTATTAAAAAACATGTAATTTATAAAAACAAATTCTTGAACTTATGAAAACATTATAACAAACAATTTTGAATGTTTTCTATTATAGAGAAAACTTTAAATTTGAACAGAGGCACGATTCAAAACACCACAATTTAATATTTCACATAAGGGGCCCCTCTTATCCATTAAACCAAGCTCTGCTCTTTAATGGACTCTGGTCACTACGACCCCAAGAACTTCAAATACTCCTAAGATTAAAGCAATCAGGATTACATAAATTAACAGCACAAGCTTGATTAAATAACTACTAAGATGATTGATACTAAACGAAAACTAAAACTTGCTTTTGATTAAGACATGAAAGAATCGTCTATTGATTAAAGTTAGATGGTTTAATAGAAATCATTTATGCAACATAAAGCTTCAAGAACTACTTAGAATTCACCGGTGAATGCCAAGAATTAAGCATCATTGAGTGAATAGTCTGTAATCAAGTTAAAAGTAATGAAAGATTAGTATAGAGCTTAAACTTCAACTGCCTTGCCAGATACTATTATGGAGAAGACTAGGGATAAATCGAGTAAAATCATAGCTAATGAAAATAACATTAAGCAGAGTTAAAAATATATTATGTTATTTTACCATTTCTTAAAGACTTAATAGCATATTACCATATTAATGATATTCAATAAATTCTTATAACTCTAAAATTTAAAACTTGATTAATTTTATCAGTTAATATCCTGAAGGTAATTAAAATTGTAGACCAAATTTTAGTAGTCCTTTAAATTAATTACATCATAGCTAACATTCTAATATGCTTCTTATATATATATATATATTAATTTATATTTTTATTTCTAATAAGCAGAGTTCTTAAACAAGTCATGCAATTTAAAGAAGAAGAAATATAATGAATCAAAGTGTTTTGAGTGCTGGCGGGGACAGTCAAAGTACCAGGATGAAATCTATTGATATTTATAAGTAAATGGTTGGAAAATAGTTATATAACCTTCTCGTAATTAGGCTACTTAATTTTTGCATATTTTAGATTTATAAAAACTAAAATTAAGGAGCTCAAATTCATATTTTAAATCAGACTAACTATTGTATATAACCCAGTACCAATATCGCCTTCAAATACAAGTTAATTGTACAACACAAGAGAAAACGTAAACAATTCAACACTTAATATTAGTAAAGCTCTAATGAATAAGTCTCCAAAATCTTTAAATTAAATTTAAAAAGGGAAACATTTGAAGTTAAAACACATCCACGATATTAGTTTTAAAAAACCAGAGAATTTGAATCTGTAAACTCCAATTAGTTTAAGTACTTAAAATAGCCCCATTAGAACATTTTCTAAGCCAAATGAGAGCAATAAAAATAAGGTGATACACTCCCCTTTCTCAAGTGCAAAAATGGATGGACTAAATTCTGCTCATGATAGTCAAAATATTAAATAAATTTTACATGAAAATTAGATTGGAAATGCTGTTGTTCATGGAAAAACTAATTAAGTCAAATTGCATCTTAAGAGATTCAATCACATTTAATAATGAAAAAATGTTTGGGCATAAACTAATGATTAATATTTAATTGACTTTATCACTTCTTGACTAAAATTTAAAATTAAGGTTTTACATTCAATATCTTTAATTAGTTGTTAATTACTAATTTATGAATTTATAAATAACTTAACATAACAATAAAATGGAGAATTTAGGTTTTAAGGAAAATTAGAAGTTAAAGAAAGGATTTAATCATCAAAGAAGGGGCAGTTAGATAGTAGAACCTTAATATAATAACTATTTTAATAAGGATTAAAATGATAGTATGATTGAAGAAGGTCCTTTTTTATTTGATTTAAGAGAGTAAAAGCAGCATAATATATCTTAGAAAGAATAGAGATAAGTTAAATTCAAGAGTAAGAATGAATAACAGACTCAAATTTATCACAATTCTGAATAATAAGCTAAATATTAAAAGAATTCACAAAGTAGCTTGAAAGGTGATCAAAATACATAATAAAAACTCTTTTAACTGTAATAATTGCTTAATAACATGAATGAATCAAAGAATTAAATAGGACAGTCAGCCGAGTATAAAATTGAAAATGTTTAATCTAAATTAAACTCGAATACTAATTTTTAATAAGAAAATACTTCAAATATACTCAGTCAGCCAAACACAAACAATAACACAGGCGTATTAAACCTTACAAATTGTGAGAAAAGGCAACTTTTTCAATAACTTCTGTAAGAAATACGCTTAGATACCGATTCCAATCAACACTAAAATTAGACTGGGAACATTAATGAATCTTAGCAAAATAACATATTCAACAATAGCAACACTGGAAATATGAAACAATAGTTTATAAACTTATTCTCCTCAGCTGAAAATACAGCTTAATAATTCCAGCATTTGCTAAAATTCTAAGATAATCAAAGTCAACCAAATTTTAATAGTTCAAGCTAAAGTCGTTAATAGTTTACTGATAAAACCAATTCGTAGTAACTCTTCAATTGTTAAGTTCAAGACAAAAGTCAAAATAATATATTAGAAAATGCTTAAAATTACAGTACTTAATAAAAGTAGAGTAGAAATTAGACAAGTTAATAGCAAAATTCATTCAATACCAATAAAGCAAGCAGAAAAAGTGAGAATAGTAGACAAGATAAGGAAAATGTAAATTTGGAATATATTGAGAAGAAAAAGAGCAAAATTAACTATAGATAACTTATTGAATAAAATGAATTTTGTGAGGCTATTATAAAAGGTAAATTATCTACATTAGTTAATCTATATTTTATATTTTACAGAGAAGATGAGGATTTTGGAATGCCAAAAAGATTAAGAAATTATGAGTTTACAAAAGCAGCTTTAATAGGAACTAAAAAGCAAAGCAGATTTGCAACAAAAAATTATAAATCATAAAACTGACATTCAAGAATTAAAGGATGGTTTTTCTTTAAAATCCCAAAGATTTCTATATGAAATCGAGTAGTTAAAACAAAACTTAAGTTTTGCGGAAGACTAAAAATTGCAAGAAACTATTAAAAATGAGAAAGCAATGCGAAAATTAAAACATTATAAGAAATCTATACAAGAGTTAGAGCAATTAATCAACTAAAAATAGAGTAATAATCTGAATGTTAATGAGTTAAAAAGTAAATATGAAAGTAAAAATCAATAAATGTTGAGTGAAATTAGTGATTTAAAGAAGATTATATAGAAATATGAGGGACTTATTGGAAAGTATAAAGATCAAAATGATAAATTAAAGAGTGCCTGCAGCTAGCGGAAAAATCAATTAATAATATAAAAAGATCAGCAAATTTATTTTTAAGATCTTTAAAATTAATAAAATAAAATTTTTAAGGACAACACTAAGCAATTTCTTTAGAAATTAACTCTATATCATTAAATTACATTTAAGTTGCTAAAAATAGTTGATAGCAACAAGTTATAAAATATAAGGAAATTTAATTATTTTTTAAATGTCAAACAATTAAAAATACACTCACTTGGTAGATGATGAAAATGCATCCCATCGTAATACATCAGATAATCGTTTATCAATAATTTCTTCACAATAAGATACATTAGCCAGCTCTATATTATTTATAAGGCATTGTTTCACATGATTTCATTTTATCTTATTTACTAAATTAATGTCTCTCACTAAGAATCATTAGATGGAAGCAGCATCACTCCATCGTTAAGCTTAATAAAATCCGACACCCTAACTAATTACTTATCGCAGCCTTAATCATAAATTAACAGTGTAGATGCAACTGACTTGGAGAATGGTACACGAAATTAAGCTGAAAATCGTAATATGATAATAGTTAAAGTTAAGTTGGTAAATAACTAGGAAAAGGAAATTTAAATTGATTATAACTCAAGCATAACAATTGGAGAGTTCAAATACATGGTAAATATAAAGAATTGAGAGATAACTCATTGTTTATAGGCATTTTAAGAGCAAATTGAGAAGAGAAACTATATTATAAAGTTGATATATCAGGGTAAATTGCTTAGTGATGAGAAACTTATGAAGGAGTTAAGTAAGTGCAATTACTTAGTAATTTAATCACATTTTAGACTTGAAAATTAATCCATACATACATGCAAGCATTGTTGAAATTGAGGCAGAACAGGAAGTAGATGAAGAATCTATAAACAACACAGAAGAAATCATGAATAAGTTTATCTTTTTTCATATTAAATCTAAAACAGCGGAAATGCGATGGACTTGACAAATTACTTAGCAATCTTACAAAACTATCAGGACTAAATCAGAGCCACATAAGATAGAATGCGATCAGATATTAGCATTTAAAGACCGAGAAGAAATGTTACTGTTTCTTAAGAAATCTAAAGTAGGCGAAGACCTGGTAATAATAGGCGTGCTTTGAGGTTCAGCAGTTCACTATTTTCCAGAAATAGATAAGAACCGAGAGTTTCGTACAGATCTTAATTAATAAGTGAAGATGGAAATTGCTCCGATTTTGCTTGGGGATTTATTCTAGGCTTCATTTTCCCCTTGCCATTTATTATAATGATATTGCTCTGTAGAACGAAAAGGCTTGCAAAAACTGGATTAATACTGGGTTTTATTGCTCATTTGTATTTCAGTCTAGGAAGTGTAAATCAATAACCAACCACAAATCATAATATTGTTAAAAAGCAATTAATTCAATCTTAAGAGTTTTAAGATATATAGTTTTATGTTTTTTTTTCTCATTAATTTATTTGTTTATTAGTAATACAAGTGGTTAAAGAGCTAGAACTAATAATTGATTAAGATAATATTTTGTATGAGTACATTAAATTAAAAGTGTTTGAGTTGTTAATTAATGCTAACTTAATTACTATAATTTTTAAATTAACAAAACCTACATCAAAATGGGAAATGGATGTGCATGCTCTCGCGATAAATTTGATGAGCAAAAGGAAAAGGCTAAGTTAAACCTTATCAAGGCTAAAGACTACACCACCTACAAGTACTATGAGTCTAAAGCAACCTATGGACCAATCATTTTAAAATGTAAGATTTTTCTATAAATCTGATTATATTGATGACTCTTAAAAAGAATAATTACTCTACATAAATTAAGAGAAGCAAATTTATTATTCTAAAATATTTTTTATCATCGCAGAGAAATATGAGGAGGGAAAGATGAAGCTTTAATCTTATAGACCTGAAATAATCCTAGATAACTCTTAATGCTCGATGGTGACTAAATTTGAGTAAACTTTCCCCCTGAAGTCTATGACGATTGATGAGTATGAGAGACGCATCAAGAAACTTGCAGATCCAAGCTCAAACGACACTATCTCTGAAACCTAGATTTTGGAAAGTTTCAAAGATGTTTACCCAGATATATTGATTGAAGGCAGCTTAATCAGACAACTACTACTCAATCCCGCATTTAAGAAAGATGTTAATGGGTATTGTATCTCTGAGTTACTTTTATTCGGTAATCTTTACTGTGCCAGTACTCCTCTCATTAGATCCAAGAGATTCTTTGAAATTTGCTAAGAAGACTTGCCTCCTTAAATATCAAACAATGACAAAGAATTGGTTGCCTATGTAAAACTTATGTTTGATATCTCCTACGTACACATGATAAACTTGTACAAAGCAGCTAAGGCGCCTGCTGACTCTGCCATCCCAGAAACCTGGCTTTCTTTGAGTAGAGAAGAAATGGAGCGAATCTACGCTGAGCTATTTGTGCAATTTTTGGATGACGTATTCGTCTTAAACACTAAGCACTCAAAAGAAGACTTTATTGAAGTAATGAGAACCTCAAGGAAAGAATGGCTACAACCTCACTATTTGAGACAACAAGTTTTCTTGAAAATCATGTAAGAATTGACCAAGCAACTTAAGTAAATGCAATAAAAACAATGATTATTGGGAGATATGTAGATAACTTGCTTGTATTTAATTTTTGTTCATTAATTTGGAAAAAAACACATCCAGTAAAGCATAAAATATTGCTTTAAACTGCTGAAACAAAAGCCTTATAGGATATAATCTATATTTCTTTGGATTTTGGCACTTTTATAATGAAGAATTTTCCAATTCCTTTCAGAGTCCATTTAATTATTTCATGCAATTCTTCAAACTTCATTTGATTTTTATTTTCTGCATCAATCATTCGATATAGGACTATATATAAAGCATTAAAATATTGACTCCTTACACTCCAATTTTTAGTGTCTATGCGCATAAGAAGTCCATAATATTCCAAGAAAAACTTGATAAAAGTTTATTTTCTCTATATTCATAAGATATTTAAAACTCAACAATAATTTTAAAGAATAATATAATAAAACAATTGAAGAACTTACAAGAACCTTTAATATTAAAATTATCATATATTTTGCAATTAGTAGTGAGACTAAATGGGAGTATTTCATGTAGTGTGCGCTTTGTTACATCTTTATAATTTTTACCATCACAAATTTATAAGAACTTTTCATACATTTTCCTTACATCAATCAGTGACCCTAAAGGAAGAATATTATTATTAAATTATTATTAATAATAAGTAAATATTTTTACAATGCTTTAGTAGATTTAAGTGAGGATTGCTGACTCCAAGAAGTGACAACTCTATATGCCTTGACCCATTATTAAATTTGGCTTCTAAATCATTTAACACAACATTACCCATCTAAATCAATTAATATTATTATTAGTTGTTATATCTTATCATTTTATAATAATTCTATAAATAACAACATATTTTCTTAATTTTAGCTTTTTGTTTCAGCTGATGCTACAAATGATAATAACATAGACTATACTGAATTGGTGAATTGGATAGAATTGAATCAGTAATTTATAAATTTTCTATAAGACTATGAGCCATCTACTCCGATCCACTATGATTAGAAATTATTTAAGAACTTCTATAAAATTGATGTGGGTAACTTCGAATTTGAGCCTTTGCATATAGTAGTCGATACTAATAGATTGGTTAAACATATGACAGCTTCCTCCAAAAATAAAATGAAAGCCTCTACTTAAGTGCTGTAAAAATTTTTAATAAATCTGTTCTAATAGATTTTAAATTTTTAGTAAGTCTTATATTTTTTCTAATGATTATTAAGTGCACTCACCACAGCATACCGCGATAGCTACAACCTAAAGTGACGAATAGCACGACGATAGTGATTAAATAGTAAAAAGAAAACTCTATTTAAGCGGAGGCAAACGTAGAAACGTACTTGCAAGTTTGTAACTTAACGACTTCAAACACTCCAAAATGATAAAAGCTAATCACTAGAAAATTATGAGTAGTCAGAGAAATCTTTTAAGCCCATAAAACAAAGGGGAGAGAGCAGTTAATAATGTTGGGTGGTCTTAACTTGGTAAGGGTAATTTGTTAAGTCATCGAGGATCTATAAATGCAATTAAAGAGTAGGATTAAGAGAATGATTAATCACCTGTAAAAATCAAGAAGAAGGGTTCATTAATGAGTCCAAGTTAACTGAGCTTAATAACTCATTCAAAACGAAAAGCACATTTACATTTTATGTTGATTTAAAAAAAAGAAAAATAAAGTTAAAAATTCTTATATTTTAATATGAATATACTTAGAGAGTTTTAGGAATTCTGGATTGATTATTAAATTATATCAGATATAAAAAATTGAAAAAAAATTGTGTAAATTATGAAGTTATACCTTAATTGCTTACCCTATTTTATTATATATATATTTTTGGGGTTATTATTCTAACTAAAATTCTGTTACAAGAAATTAGACTAGCTATAACTAAAAGCGATATCCTATCACAACTAGAGGATCTCCAAGAAGAATATACTAAGTTTATAATGATTTATACTTTTCTTTAATCTTATAACTTTATTTCTGGTTACTTTTTTATTTTACATTTTTGTAGACTCAACTCATACAATAAATCCCCCGCCCTCTACTAAAAGTAAAGACTCCTAAAACTTAAGAATTTAAGACTTTAAATTTAATGGACAGCAACCAATTCCTCCTCCCTCAGCTCAAAGCTCCTTTCGAGGTAAACTAACAATAAATGTACCATCATCTTCACTTAAAAATAAAAGCAACCAGTAACAACCTCAATCGAGTAGACAATAATAATTGCATATGTCCTCCTCTGAGAACGTACTTTCTCCCAGATTTAATAATTTCGTATCACAAAATACTTTGTTTGATCTTGATGAGGAGCTTTTGGAAGTCATGAATTCAGCTAGTCAAAAGAGAAAAGAATACTTTCAAGATAATTTCATTTCCCTGGTAAGAAAAATAAATCTTCAATCTTATTTAAATCATAGAGAGGTAGAAGTTACTCAAAGAAAAGCATAAGATTAATGAAACAGTACTTTGATTAAATTGATGAAGACAACAAAGGCTACATTACAATAGATGGTAATTTTTAATAATAAATTTATCAATAAATTTTTATATTTAGACTATGTGAGAGCTTGCCAAAACTAGAACTCCTTAAAATTCATATCAATCAGTTTATTCAAGTATTTCGATAGGAAAAGCTGTGGCTCTATAACATTCGTAGACATGATTAAAGCGATGATTCCTGGTCTGTAGAGAATGCACATAGAGAAAATAATCAAATGGGTGAAGTTGAATAATGTTAAGTATAGAGAGATTGATGAGGAAATTAAGAAACCTAATGATAGTCCAAGGGAAAATTTGAGATCTAGATAAACTTAAGTGTAAAATGAATCTGGGAATTTCAGTGCAACTTTGAGATAGAAAACTGGGTTATACGAATAAATATTTATTTGTAGTTTGGAAAAAGGATTTAACCATTTAATTTATCATTTTAATTGAAAGATTTATGGGTTAAATAGTGATGTCTTAAATCAAAACAACAGCAGATTAACCAGTATAAAAAGACGAGTAAGTATGAATCTCAGAGTTTTAAGTCCAGACATGAAATTTATCACCACTGAAGAAATAACAGAATATAGAAATATTTTCGATCTTTATGATAAAAAAGGGAGAGGCATCCTCGATCGAGAATGTTTCATAAAGAATCTTTCATCACTATATAATTACAGTGATTGTATTGAGAGATTAAAGATGAATGGGTATGAAAATGCGAAAGATATAAAGATAGATCAGTTCATATCAATGCTAAAACCCCAAAACACAGTCATCCCAGAGATTGTTCTTAATAATCTTAGAAGTGTTTATGAATAGAAAAATATGAAATACCTGTAGTCCATAGAAATATAGAATAAGAAAAAGACAAATAATAATTAAGGATCATCCCCGAAATTTAAATATCTATTATGATTTTAATTTATGAAATTTAATTAATATTCTATTATAAATATTGAAATTTTTAATTATAAGTAAAGATATTATGGATTTAAAGTCTTTTTATTTTGCAAAATTAATACTAAATAAGGTAGATTCATTTTATATCTAATAATAGATCAATTCTTACATGAACTATCAACGAGAATACAATTATGAGTAATTTAAGCTGCTTATTTTATCTTAGATTATAAATTTAACATATTTACACTGTTATTAGGGGAGACATATAAATATAAAAATCAATGCTATTTTGGAAACATTTTTGGAAAATTAGTTTTAAAAAAAGATAAATTTTGATAATCCCTTCTAGATGTTATTAAGCCATTCAGATATAAAGAGTATCAGGTGATTCTGTTTTTAGTCTCTCACTATTTAAAGCCATAGAATTTATTTCTTTTTTCATCATCGCAGGCTAGTTCCAACACGTCTGCTACTAAATCATGGGCAATGGTTTAAGAAACTATCGAATCTTTTTGATTTAATATAGAGTAAAGAGTATTTAAGATAGATTAGGGTAAGAATATATGAAAACAATTATATACATGATTTAACTTAATTTGAAATGCTTTATCATGACTGAAGAGTTGTAACTTATATATCAAAGCCCCCAAAACTTCCTCTAGGAGAGGGTTAAAACACCATTGATGTCTCAAAGTTAGACCCGCAGTCAGATCTGTCGTTATTCACAGAAGAATCACTCATTAATAAATAATCGAAATCAAAGAGACCTTGTCCAGAGCCACCTTAAAATTCTGATTCATCACCCTAACTGAAAGTGCTAGAATTTTCTCTTGGTGTGTTAGTATTGTTTGTAATTTTGGATCTCACACTGAGATTTTAAGAGTTAAGCCTTAGTGCAGACGGACTTTCATTCTTGTTATATTTAGTCATTTGTTTGTTAGAGGAGTAGGATTTTTTAAAGCTGCTATTGTTCATTTGAGTTTTTTAGGACTTGAATAAACTTGGGACTAAGAAATTATTTCCAGGTTACAAAAGTTAACTCTTGCGAGAATGCTATTGCTAAGATGGAGAATTAATTGAACCTTAAGTATTGTAATTAAATTACATGTTTTGATACTCGGGGTCTTACTGCGATTATTCGTCATCAATGTTTGAAGAAAGCCCGGAAACACTTCGATTGAATGTTCCAAACGAGTTTATTTATAAGTAATTGTTCTTTTGAGGAGATTCACATGTATTAGATTGCTCTATCCCAAGCATCCCTTAATTTAAAGTAAAAAAATCAAAGATTCTCAATTTTCAAACATGTTAAGAACTTATTTATTTTCTTCAAGTGAACTTTTCTTTAGCAACCATTAATTAGTGCCACCCTCTTAGTTTTCCTGATCGAAATCCTAAATTTAAGTCATTGTACTAGATTTCATAAGAGAAAGTCTTTGCCTAAAAAAGTCTCCGATTGGGTCTATCAAGCTATCAACACTGTTATTTATTTCACTAACGTTATCTATTTATATATTATTTACACTTGAGTTTTCAGTAGACATAGTACTCGAACTTTCTAGTTTTTTTTCTCTCAAAAAGTTTACAAATCTTTTCTTTATTTAGCTGGCAGATTTCGTCTTTACATTTACTTAAAAATTAAGTGAAATTGTATTGTAGTTTAAATTTGAATATTAATGGATTTTCCGATATCTTATTCCAATCATGAGGGTATATATCGAAATATTTCATAATCAGATCATCTTCCTCTTCACTGAACTACTCTTTCTTAATGTTATCTTTCTTTTCCAAATAATTTACATATCTTTCTCTAATTTACTTGCCACTTCTTCCAGGCACCTTCTTAGCTATTAAACCCCAATTTCTCCCAAGTTTTTTATACTCTCGCATTATAATACTATCTTCTTCCTATGTCCAAGTGCCTTTGACAGTGGCTTCAGTAAGTCTCTTATATCTGTCTTTGATATCCTCAGCATCTGCTTTTGCTAAGCGCATTTCCATCTAGATTTTTGTCCAGTTATTCTCATACTTCTAAAAGGCTTTGAGCAACTTGTTATCATCTATATTAGACCATCTATGCGAATGTTTTGCATTATCACCGAACTACTCAGGCGTCACTGTAAAGTGACTATTTCGAAAAAGACTGGCAATATTAAAGAACACTGCTACGCTATTTTCATGCTGAGGTATAACTTGAAACAAAGGATCTGACATAACTCCCTCAAATTCTTCGTTTTCACAAACTTCTTCATAAATAGTTGAGAGAACTGAGACTTAATCATCAGAATCATCCGCATATTTAATATTTGGAATTTTCCTTTTATTGTTTAACTCAAATTTCTTCAGATTCTTACTATTTTAAGACTTCGACTTGTCTCTTTAATTAATCTCTTTAAGCTTTTACTCAATATTATCATTTAAAAGACCTTAGAGATTAGGCAATTTCATTGTTTATCTTAATAAATCTTCATTTTCATTCTGATTTCTCGGAGTTTAGAACAATGAACAACTTTTCGAATTATTCACTGATTTTATTCTTAAATTTATTGGTTTTTTTGTTCGCCTATGAGACAATATTGAAAGAATCAAGATGTCTCTCTTGAATAGCAGCATTGCTCAACTATTGATAGTATAGTAGAAATGCATTTTATTTTAAACTAAATTAATTACAACTATTTTGTTTGAAATGTTTTTCCTAACTTTGTCTATATAAAGTCAAGCTTTAATATTGCATTAAAATTGAGTTAGACAGGTTTGATGAAAAATATATTTGCAACATATTCTCAAGCAATTAGCAGAATTTCAAAATGAAATGGATTTAAATTTATATAAAAGAACCTCCTTAAATTCAATGAAAAAAATATTTGAATTAAGATACTTTGAATTCATAATTATAATAAAAAAGGATTAATTTAAATTTCAAATGAAATATAATCCATACAATAATATATGTAATTTCACAAATTAAAACTTAGAAATAATTATTGATGACTGAATTTATAAATTTTATGCATAAATATATTCTAAATTAAAGAGTATTTTCATTACATCAAAGATTATATATTAAATTGAAATTATTACATTAAATTATTATAATTCAATTTTATTTTATTAACTGGCCGCAGACATTGATCATATTCATACTTCCCCTATACCCAATTTATGATTGCTTGTCCTGTGACCTGCAATTATTTTACTCTAATAATCGTTTTTATGAAAATCCTGGGCATCTCCAGCGGAGGCATGTCTCTGATGACTTTTCATAGAGTAACTGTTCTCGTAATTTGTCTGATACTTATAATCCTTGCTTGATTGATTTGCAATGCAATGATTTTCCATGTTATTGTGATAAGAGTTTCTATTGCTTTAATGCCCTTTCAGTATGTCTTTGAATTAATAGAGATTCTTCTTATGGGTGTTGTGGGGTTAATGATCAATGTTCAAGTCGTTGTAGTTTTGTGAGGTATATTCTTTTGTGCTATACTTAGTTATGTCATTTGCTTTATGTGAGTTACTACCACTGTTATTATTGTTTTCATAAGAAGGCTTTTGCTTTTAAATGATTGATTTACTTTGAGCAGATATGTCTTTTGAATGAGAATTTCTTTAATCATGAGTTTACCTAGTATCTTTAGTGTTAATGTAGTTAGCTCTGTTCGTATTTAAATATGATTCTTATTCATATGGCTATAGATAAGTATTCTCAAATTTTTACTATGCTTAAGAGTAATTCCTGCTAATTTGTTTACTGAATGATGCATTTTAGACTGACTTTGTAGTTGAGTTACCTTGCATGTTATATTACGAACTTATTTTATAATTCTGTGGCTTTTCTTAGCCATATTCATTTCTATATCGTGAAGTGTACTATTATTTATGGGGGTCCTGAAACTCGTATTCGTTAGGCTGTTAATTATAGGAGGAACTAGATTGGTTACGTTTATGCTTAATGATGGGAGTGATTTACTTCTCATGTTAGAACTAGTCCACTTCTTTCTTTAAATTGCTAAGAGCAGTGAGGCTTTTCTAGTGAATTTATCTATCGAGAAATTTAGAAGACTGATTATTATTATGAGTGCCATCTCTAAATGTCTCAACTTCATCTTCCACGTTTTTCATTATCAGTGATCTTTCAATAGAAGAGAGTTATTCAGAGTCGTCTTATTAATCCAAATTAAAAGATACATTCTTTGTCTTTAGAATGTTCTTAAATTCTTCGATTTAAGCATACTGTCTATCAACTTGCTTCAGGAGCTATTTTACTTAATTCTTCCGCTAGCTATGACAATTTAAAGTCAATTTTATATGATAGATTTAAGGACTAAAAAATTCTTGTGATCGAATCTTTTTGATAATCAGGATGAGAAAGAACCAATCTTCTCTGGTAGGCAGCGCCAGTCTCATGTTGACCTTTGGCTCTTCCCAACACAAAGTCAAGATATTGATTAACTTTCTCTACTTGATCTTTAGTATGGTTACAGGATCTTAATTAAAGTATAAAATTAAAGAGGAAGTTAGATACTCATAGATTAAGGGGTAGATACCTTTATATCCAATAGATTCTTTGCCTTCTAAGATCTCATATATATACATCTCTTCAAAGATACCGTCCTCATCAGCATCCTCATCACTTTCATCCTTTGATTGAATAAAGTCATGTTACAATTAATAAAGCAATATAAAATTTTAGTTACTCAAGTTTGCATTCTTTGAGGTTTTTGGCTGCATTGTTAAATCTAAACCAAAACTTCTGTTAAGTATAGGCGTCAACTTTCTCAGCTCTTTCCATGTTTTCATCAATTTGAGTGATTGGCATGATGAAATTGACATCGAAGTTATTTATTACATTAAGGATGAGTCCAAGGACAACAATGAATGCTGAATTTTCAAAATCAGTTAGCTAGATGTCCATAGTCCTGAATTCTACTCTCCAGCCTATCTTGCTATCCAACGAGGGAGGTGGCTTGAATCTCATGGAGCACCAATTAGTGGATTGCAAATTTTCAAAGTGCCCAGTGGTTTGTTCATTATCAAATTAAGTTTCGTCATGCTCATTGCTGAAAGTTGGAATTGGATCTCTTACGAACAAAGATGCGATGTGGTAAGCCATTCTCTCATCGAGACCTTAACTTTTCAACAGATCTACATGACTCTAGTCCACTTTTTAGGAATTAAATATAAATTCATATATATTTCCACTTTGTACTGGATTGTGTCAATATATTGGTCCTTAACGTATTTGTGACTGGACAAATAATGATTCTAGGAGCTGTACCTTGATTTTGGTATGTATTGCTCGCTTAATGGATCTCTTTCTTATGTATTTCTGCAATCTACTGACTATGAAATTACAGTCCATCTCATGTCAATATCTTAAAAGTATAAAAATTACCATAATATCTGCTATTTTGCCCTTGAATATAGGCGAATTTGCTGAAAGTGCAGCAAAGATGGGAGTAAATGGTAGCAGTTAGTCATGAATATATCTGGCATGATTAATTGTCTGAGCCTCGAATGTAACCTGTAGACAACTGCACCCCATTCCGAAATGCATGGAATCCATGTAAATGCTTCCTGGAAATGGCTCCTCCTCGGTAGCATCGACCATATTGGTTTTTTCATCTCCAAAGAGAGGCACCAGAATTTTGACTTTTTCTTGTCTTCTTTGTCTAATTGACGTCATTAAGCCTGAAAATCGTGGATGAGGATTCTCGGTTTGGTCTATAGCGAATAGAGATTGGGAGTAATGGTTGCGCTTGTCAAGCTCATTTTCATGCCTCATCTAAATTTAATTTTATCAGTGTAGAATTAATGGCAAAAAATAGTAAATTTCATTAATTAATTCATCACATCATCCATTATATCAGGATCTTCAATTAAAATATGATCTTTTGTGCCCAAGATAATTGGGGTTGCGAAAGTAGTCAATCCCAACTGATAAAAATTGAAGAACTTCTGGAGAGTAGATCGTCTATAACATATATGTTTGGTTAAATCGAATCAAATTTGGATAGAAAAAGGTGAGGGCAAATTTATTATTTCATATTAGGATATTAGTGTCATTGTAATCTTTAATAATTTATCTTTTATTAACAAATTTGATTCCCCATTTGAATTAGTATATACCAGCGCCCCCCCTTTTTTACTTAAAATAATTAAGATTCTTACCTGTTAGCAATTTTTAAATCGCAACTTATGAGATCTTCAATATCCTCAGTTGAGTTATATGGTTGCTTTGGCACAGCTTCTATCATCCAGTTTCCAAATTCTGGTTATAATTGTATATCTGGGTCCTCCATTTGGTTAAATGATTGAATTAAGCTATAACCCTAGTTTGCCAACCAAGCCTTTTTCATGTGTTTAATAATATATAATATTTGATTTTATTAAATAACTCCAAAAGATGTATCATGTATGATATTCTCATACCTACAATGATAATCTTATTATCACATATTATCTTCAATAAAAAAGCTTAAATTGATTAATGTGTTAATCAAGCATGAAGAGGGTATACTCAATCTCTTCTCCCCAGTGCAAATTTTTCCTCTCAATAAATCTGTCCTTGTGTGCATTGTAAATATTCAGGAATTGTTAAAGCCCATTCATTTTATACTTCTAAATCAACTCCTACTGCTTATACTCATTGAATGTCATTTTTCTGCCCTAAACTTCTAGATATAGTAAATTATATAAATAATGGAATTAAATATAAAGTTATAAATTATAACCCATTGTTAATAACTTTTATTGATGTTTCTCTACGTAATATAAAAATATTAATTGATTTCATTTTATAAGCAATTTCAACGAAGATTACACGTAATAGTTTTAATAGACTTAGCTTTTAAATTAATTAACATTCACAAAAATTTATGTGTGAGTGCGTGAAATCTTTTCAATTATACCTTTATTTTATTTGTTTTGTGGATTAAAATCTAATTTTTAAAAGTAGATTCAATCAAGAATATTCTCACTTCTTCTTCTATTTTTAAGCACCACCTGAAACCTGCTTATTCTTCTGCTGCTTCTCTTGTTGTTTCAGTTTTTATTGCTATATCTCATCTTGTTAAGCCTACTTAGCTGCGGCTTGTGCTTTTTGCTAATCTTTTGCTAATTGTATTTCTGGATTGTAAACTGCTTTAGTGTTAAGGCCTTTCATCATGAATAGAGCACCCACGATAATCATCAATAAACTGATTGTCTTTACGCTCTCCATGTTAACTGGTTTGCTCATACTCATTTCGAAATCCATATGAAAGAAGACTATGGAAGCCAAGATCAAAGCAATGAGTGTGTTAATCATGCATCTCATACCCACTAAAACACTCATACATATAGTTAACACAATAAATGCGTAGGTTAAAGATATTTCCTTCTGATGTTTCATGATTTACCTCAAAATTGAGTCCTATTCCACAAATACTAAACGATTGAGTTACTGAATTAAGTATTGAGAGCGCTCTACTATAAGCTTGGGTGTATCCTCATTAACAAGGATTATATCAATTGAGGATTTTAGTAAGGGTGCTAAAACTGCAAATTTAGCTAGTAATTTCAGAAAGCAAGTCACTGCCATTAAATTAATGAATATAATGATTAGTATAAATTAGAGATTGAGAAATTATTATCCCTCGTATTCGCCAAATTCAAGCACAACTATATAAATTACTTTGACAATGTTAATTAAAGTTTTCTCTAGTTCTTGCTGCTTAAGAACATAGGATTTATTCTCTTCAAGCACATTTATATAGTCATTTAGCATGTTTCTATACAAAGCATCATATCTGTCTAATTCTCTGATAAACGACTCATTCTCCCTCTTTAAATTCTAAACTTAATCGAGCATAGGCGTTTGTAATTCACCCAATTTAGTCAGCACTTATTAAATTTATTGCATTACAAAGTTTTTCAAGTTGTCTTAATCAGATTGAAGCTAGTATAAATGATTTTAAGTGACTGATTAATGAGATATCACAGAGGATTAGAGGGGGTTGGGGTAAACTGAATTGGTAAGGAGAGGCGTGTAGTTCTGGGATCTCGCAGAGGATGTTGGGTTATTCTAGAGATCTTGTTAAGTTAAGAATAGCTAGTTTTAAAATTGCTAAGAGTTTGGATCTATAATGATTTTTAAACATTGTATATAATTGAATTCTATTAATTCTTTATATCTTATTCTACTAAAGCATCTTCCTGATTAAGTCTTAACTAGATTTCAGACTTTAAAATTCAACCTCTAGAGATTTCAATTTCACTCTTGTGTAGTCTTTATCTTAATCTTATTTATCTCTCAATTATTTGGATTCTTTTTCTAGTTATAGCTTAATTTTATTCATTTCCTAAAAAGAAAAGATTTAATGAACATTTTTCTTACTTTAATTGAAGACTTCAAGTATTTCTTTTTAAGCTTGTCATCGTAGGTCTCCTGCTCATTTATTTTTAAAGCCATTAAATTGTATTAACGTAATACCTTCAATATTTGGTCCTCATTTTAAGCATGAAAAGTAGTTGATGGTTTCACTTCAGTTTGAGTTAGTTTTATCTATAATAAATAAATGGAAAATTATTTAAACATACCTATTCTTGGAGTTCTTTGAGCTTTTAACTAAAGAGAAAATTTTCTTTCTTTAAGTTATCTAAATCAGTGTTCATCTGGCTTGACATATTCACGCTAATGCCTCTTTTTAAGCCATGCAACCCTCTCCTTCTTGGTGATGACCCTGTAATAATTAAATAAAAGTAATTTAAACATACACTTAGAAGTTCTGCGCATCGATGATGCATTAGACATGAAGTCATTAATCATCATGTTTGCTCCATTAACTGGGGTTCTATCTCTGTCTCTCATAGCACCTGTATGACCTCCACCATTTCCAGGGAATCCTCCACCTATACTTCCACCTGCTGCACCATTGCCTCCATTCACATAAGTAAATTCATATGAATAGAATAAATTGCTTGAATATTTTTATTGTTGCTGATGTTAATCATAAGATCTTGGTTATCATAGTTAGAGCTGCTCTCATGCTGTTTTTACTTCCCTCCGATGTTTATTTTTACTCCAATACTGGGCAGAATTTGCTGCTCATCTGATTGATTATTGTTTGTGTTGGGATTGCTTGAGTCCTTCCTGGGTGAGGGATGAAACTCAGGAATCTTTTGACTTAGTATTGGAGAAATCTTGCTGCTATGGTGTAAATTGAGATATTCTTTATATTATAGTATGTATCACATACTATAATTTAAGATTTAAAAGTCATGTTTTTAACAAAAATGAAAAGAGATTAGCTTCTTAGTTTCCCTTTTTGGAGGAATCTCTTGGAGTAATACTGGACACCATATTCTTGGTGACATTGCTCTAAACTAAACCAAAATCAGCATTTTGAAATCCCAATATATTCTTGAATGTGGACGTAGTTGTAACTTTTGGGCTTAAATGTTATTGTACTTACTCTATTTAAATTAATGAATTATATAGCGATTTATAATGTGTCTAGTACATATGATGATTGTTTTCAAACATGGGAGTATTAATTGATTGCAGCTTCCCTGCTTTATTATTAGTCAAATCGATATTTATCATATTATTAACATCAATGGAGTTTGGCTAATCAATTTTAAGGTCTTTAATAATCTTTTATTTCGTGTTGTTTTTCTTATTTTGAAGATTCTTACTGCTCAGCTTGATGCCACTTGTTTCTATTTTATTTTGGTCCAACTTCGCTTTAAAATATTATATAAATTGTCTAAATCATAGGCATTTAGAAAAATAATATAATACAAGCTTCATCAGATTTATTGGTAGCTTCTCCGTTATTTAGATTTGAGTGGTCCAAATGAATATTTCCGTTTTCATCTCTTGAGAAGTCGCTGCCTCCTCCCTCTTTGACACCAGCTATGGTCATTGAATTTCGACTTGTATTTGCAAATTTAATGTTATTTGTGTGTTCTAGGGCGCTTTTATTGAATTTGCTGTAGTTACCATGCTAACCTACACCACTGCTGTTTTGATGAAAGCTATGGATTGATCTCTCATGATTAAGTAGTAGTTTCTCAGAGTTGTTGACTTAATCCTTAAGTTCCTCTGGGTCAATCTCCTCATCATCATACATAGTGGCGTCTTCATCCTCGTCCTCCTCGCCTTCTCCCACATACATCCCTTCATCCACTATCATCTACAGTCTCTAGAGCTTTTCCATGCACTCCTTGACTGCACTAATATCTGCTTTGTTTCTCTCTAATTGCTCAACATCTGATTACTCAGCCTTCCTCTGCATTTTCTTCTCAATAATCGATTCGTAGTATTAATCAGTGAGGATTTAGTTCAATTTAGACTCATTAACCAGGCATTTCTCCAGTAAATCCGCATACTATCTCTGTGAAGTATATTTGGATGCCTTTTCTTTTAGTTAAAGGTCTAATTCCTCTTTGAATGAAGCCAATTTCTGATTAATAAGGGCGTTTTAATCATTCAATTTCTATTGAAACTGTGCGTTTAAGTGAGAAGTGAGGGTGTCTAGGTAATTTTGGAGTGATTGATTCGTTACTATTTCGTTTGAGTTAGTTAAAATGCTCTACTTGTGAAAATAGTCCTCAAGTGACCGAAGACGCTTTTCAGATGATTCTTACTATAAAATGGAGTTTAGGTTCATTATAATTATCATTTGACGATTTTATAAGTTTAATTGAACAAAAACGACTTACATCTGCTTGAATTCTCTTAAACATTGATTTTAATTCTAAGAAATCGGCGAGGCCGTCACCTCTTCTTTAGTAACCCTTCTTATCGTGAATTTCTATCTAATTTTGTTTTAGATTTAGGTTTTCATAAAATAATAAGTTAACTTTTTACATTTAACAAATAAAGTGCTTTTTACTTCACAATATAAATTAGGTCACTGTTAATCCCTTATTTTTAATTAGCTGAATATTTTGGCTTATTTATATTAGACTGCTGCATTAGGTCTGATACTTTTGGCACATCAGCTAAAATAAGTAAGTGTCTATCGTAACTTACTAAAACTTTCGTTCATTTTGGCTGACTAATCACGTTTTTTTTTAAAAAATAAATAATAAACTGAGATAATTTTATATTAATTATTCTAAAAAATTCTAATGAATATTATTATCATTAAATTTCTCAAAGAGATTTTATTTTAATAAGCAAAAAATCAAGCCAAATAATTCTTTTGAATATATTTGTAATTAAATATTGATTAATGGAGACCAGAATTCAATTGGATACATGTAAGTAGTCAGATTAATTTTCATTTATTGTACATATATTTTATATTATAAGAAATAAAACCATTGATTTTTTAACAATATATAGTATCTTTGTACACTGATTTTGAATTGTCATAGTTGACTTTTGGAGACAAGTGGCTTCTCCTGCTTGAAGCTCTTATGTTTATAGCAGCAAGTTCTTTTATTTTAGCAATTGGATTCAAAGCAAGGAAACAAAATTCTTAAATAATTCAAGTTATAATATTTTGGATTACCATCAAAGTTTATAAATGATAAAATTACATATGCATAATTGTTTTTTTAATTAAATGAGTACGATATGTATTACTATACGAAATACGTGGACAATCAGCAGCAAATATCAAATGGAAACCATTAAGTTCACTAAGACTCACACAATTAATTATAGAAAAATGGCAGAAAAGAACTGTAAGGAAGTGTTAACAAAGGTCTCTATAATTTATTCAATAAAAAGAAAAATGAGAGCCTTAACTCATAAAATAGTCAGAGAGAAGGACTATTCTATAAACAGATTTTCTTCAATTTTATGTGCTTTACCTGCTTGTGTAAGTTATATATGTAATTTACTTATTCAATTCTATAGTTAGAGCGATAAGTTGTTTGATTATATTAGGAACGACCTACAGACCCCATTAAATGTATTGGCTATACATTTTAATGCAGCAACTGCCCTCTCTGTTGTTTTTCAGCGCTTTCTCACTTTTTATATATTTCTTTGCAAGAATTGTGATGGAAGAGGAAAGTGAAACTAATAACTTACTGAAACCTTTCTTTTATACATTCAATGGCCTAACATATGTGTTCTTCTTTGGCATGGCGATTTACAGTAAATATTTCATTTTATATTAACTTTGTAATATTTTAGATAGTGGGTATATTTACTATACTAATCCATAATTCTTGAGAGCAATCTGCGGGCTTTTCGGTGTAATTTACTTGATTTTTGCGATTTGCATGACTAATTACGGAATGCGTTTGACTCTTATACTATCCAATCTCTTGGAAAACGCTTAAGACAAGGAAGAAAAGTAAATTCTTAAGGCTTTAAACATCAGAGTAATTTCGATTACTGTAATTATGTCTCTTGTATTTGCAATCAAAGCAGTCTATAATTTACTGTTTACCTGGGGATTAGTACCTAGATTTTTCCCTGAAACCGTCAACCCTATATTCTGGGAGGCTCTAGTAAGATTTGTAACAATTAATGTATCTTTTGTAATATAGTTCTAAATCATTTATGAGTTCATCCCATGCGTCTTTATTATCCTCATAACAGTCTACCAAAGCGATAGTAAGTTTAAATTAGAGATTATTAACACAATTATTCAATTAGATATTCAGGCTTTGTTGATAAATGGGAGTTTCAAAGATAACAAAGAAGAAAATCAATCGTTTGACTCAGAGGAAAACTTTGGAAATTTTAACCCTAATTTAAATGCTCAGCTACTACCACCCCAATCTAACGAAAGACAAAATCATTATTGAAAATACTAATCAATTTTAATATAATGCTTTTATTTCTTAATTTAATACTTATTTTGTAACTAGAGAAATTTTTAATAACGTTAGAAAATTATGAACATACCATAATTATATATTTATCATAGCACTTAGAATCATATTATTTGATCATTTAAAAAAAAACCAAATCTAAAGTAGCTTTGTCTTATATTATATTATATAATTCAAAAATCTAAAATTATAAATTGATTTTTATGATATTATTAGGAATTATTTTGAAACAATTATAGGTAAAACTATAAAATAACTAGAATTAACATAAATCTTTCATTCGGCATCTATAATTCAATTACTGTAACTCATTAATTTATTAAAGCTATTTGATGTTTTTTCATTAAAATCTCCCCACATTTATTCTACCAGTTGACCCTAAGACCATCATGCCCGGTTCATCATCGTATTGTTCCTTCTCATCTTCAACGACCTCCTCTATATCGTTTTTGACTTAATACACTTTCACTAGTTGAGCAGTTTTCTTCAGTTCCTCATAGCCTTTGTCGAATTCACTTGTATCCTCATAAGGTAAAATGAAATCGAAAGGCAGGAAATAGTCATTAAAGTAGTAGATCATGTTCCAAAACAAGTTTTTATTATCCTGACGCATTTTCATGACATCCAGCTTCATCTCATCTGCTTCTAGAAATTGGATCTCAACCCATTTATGTATCTGTGCTGCATTATAAAAAATGGTGTTCTCTTCTTTAAAGGAGCCTTTAATGTTCTTAATTCTTTTACCTATTGTCACTTGCAAAAATGGAGTGTTTATTTCTTTGCCACAGTAAGTACAAAGTGCAGCTATTTGCTTGCCACCATTTTTCTAAGATTGCAAATGCTGCCTCTCAATAGCTTTCCTTAATTAATTTGCTAGTAATTAACCAGAGCAACTTCCACACTATTCCTGAAGTTTAAGCTTAACTTCATCGAATAATATATTTTAGTCGTCCTTTGTTTTGAAAGTGCGCTTCCTGAAGTTTTATACATTTTTCTGTCGACGGTAAAAATTAGAATTAGGATTTAGATATTGGGCATCTAATTGCTTTTTCTTCTATTCTCTTTCATTTATTATTGATTCTTTCTTTATGGTGCTATTTTGTCCCAGATCTGATCTTAAAGCATTGTAATAAAATAAATCTTCGTAATGTGGTATTTCCAGCAGTAGTGGTTTAATGACTCTGTTAATTATTGCTCGTAGTATTCCCTCTTTTGATATTACCACCTTTCTTTTGCATCGCTTCAATTTTCTTTTAATGAATATTCGAATGTTAAAAGTATCTCTGTTATATCCTGGCATCTGGCTTCAAATCATAATCACTTAGTGTTTAGTAGATAGTTTATGTCATTTTAAAATCTCCATATTAAAAACTAGTTTCTATCAACAGGAAAAACAGATCTAGCTGAGGTCTTTGAATATAGTCATTCTTAAGTCTATTGATAACTTGCAGTACTTGCATTAATCTGAACTATTTTTCTCTGTCATCCTGCATCCAGAGTGTGGCGCACCACATGTAAATCCAAGTAATGTGAACATAAGTGCCTTCATTTCTACTCACATAAGGTATGTTTATCTTTTGTCTCTAAAATAGTGATTTATACTACTGTTTGCTCTCTGTTCTATATTGAGTATTGGTTTGGAGCTAACTCTCTAGATTTGCAGCCAAGTTTTCCATATGAAAAATTCTACTACTCTCATACAGCAATGGATTTAGAATGGGAAAGATTGGATACCTATAGCCTGAATTATTCTCCTCATCTTAATTTTATTCTATGGGAAATAGCATAGGCATATCCATGTTTAATAGATACGAATCTTTCAGTTCTTGCATTGAAAATGTTGTAGTATTTGGCCAAGAAGCGTCAATAGTACGCTAAATTTATTAAGATTTATCTTATAAGAAAGCGTTTGGTCTTTGAACTAAAGCTCCAGCATCACCATCTTGCAAGCGTTAAATTGATTCTTTGAAATGCATTATTGCACATTAAATATTGTTGAAAGAGTTAACTTGTTACTGTGAGATAAAATTCAAAAATAAGCCATTTAAGGTCCTCTCTTGTTTGTCATTAGACTGTTGAAAGAATTGCAGATAAAATTCTCTATAGTTAACAATTAAGCTAAACTTAATTCACTTACCTATATTGCTTATTAGATATTTGCATGAATCTCTTGATATCAAATGTGACATCACCAAATTCATCTTTCCTCACGAACTCATTATAGTATGCAAATAATTCGAGCAAAACTTAATAAAAAGCATTTCTTATTTCATTTATGCTTTCCTTTGGTAAAGCGAAAGTTTTATTCCAATTTTTCAGTGTCTGCTTCAATTTAGTCAAAAGAGTGTTGTAGAGCTTCAAAGGTAGCTTCGGCTCAGTCATATTTTTAGCTTTAACGTGATTTCTTGTTGCAGTGCCATTATCGAGGACTGTATTTGTAGGCTTGAACTACATTATCTATTTGTCTTAATGTATAATAGATTACTTTTTATTGGGAGACTAAAAATTATTGCAATTAAACGAATTTGAATTAGCATAATGAATGAAATCCTCTTTTTAGGGATTAAGAAGGACTACTAATGGCTTTGCTTCGTCATTAAATTCATTAAGTATAAGTTGAGCTTCTTCATAGTCTTTCTCCAAAATACCAGCCATATAAGCGCTTGGGTAACCTCTATAGAAAAACAATATAAATATAAAAATGATTATTACAATAGAGATAAAGCAGTGTTTTCAAGATCAACATTAGGCTATCTCTGAAGAATAGGCATCCATTAAGTCCATTCAAAGGGGTGAATCAGATTTATAAGAGCTTATGCGATTGGAACAAGCATTTCAGGTTCTGGAGCTACAATTACTATCTATAATGATTATTAGAAATTAAGATTATGACTGATAGATAAAAACTTACAGGTCTTTCAACAAGCATGTGAGTAAAAATTGTAACAATTAAGTCTGGTTAAAGCGTCCTGAAGAGCAAATCAAAGAATGAGCGATTAACATATGGGAGTTCATTTATTGGAGGTTAGGTAAGCTCGATAATTTATTACTTCTTGGAATATTTGAAATATCTAACCTATGCCAAACCTCTGGGTGGAGCTGGACACTATAATAGAATAAGCAAATTAAGTTATTCTTACCTCTAGGACTAGTTTATTGATATAAGCTTCGATAATGTTGAATACATGATGTCTGCTTGCATTATAAATATCCTCAAGAATCTCACTGAAATAGTCATAAAAGGGGTATCTCGACAGAATTGCGATGGCCTTGGGAATGAATATCCTCTGATATTTAACTGGAACACTCTATCTGTATTGATTAGATTAAAAAATACTTTATTGCTGAGTTAGCCTTGATTAAGAAGTGCTCCCACCATAACTTTGAGCTTGACCAAGCATCCCACCTCCTGTTCCATTTTAACTTAATATTGTATTATTTGCACTTTCATTTAGCATGTTGGTTATGGATTTATTATTTAAAGGGGTGCTTGGTTACTAGAGATGTTAGGCTAGGTTCAAATTTAATCATATATAAAATATATTTATAAAAATTTAATAACTATATAAATTTACTTATGAAAAACATAACATAAATATTTTCCTTTTGATATATATAATATAACAATAATTCAAAAGTTAAGAAAGTTAAAATTTTCAGTTAAAAATTAAAACATATATATAATTTCTTATTAATTTAATTTTTAAACCATTTTCCAACATTATTATAATCAATTGAATGTTGTTTTGAAATTTATACCCCTAAAAATTGATGTTAATATGCTAAATTATTGCTACTCATTTAACTATTTTGACTATTAATCCATTATTTTTAAATTTGTATAATTTATATTTTACAAAACAATTAAAGAGTTTACCAGTTCTAAGAGTAGGTGTTTAGGATTGCTGATTCAATTGGACAGGCCTGGTGCTGTTTGTATCTAAGGGTGATAAATTTTACCCACCAGATTTACCCAAAGATTTCTTACTTTGCTCCCTTTCTCTGTCAGGAGTTGACATTTCATAAGGATCCTTCTTGTCTTCCTCTTCATTAAATGGCTCTGAATGTCTTTTTTAATCTTTTATAGGGATATCGCCAAATATACCAGTGTTTCTAGCTACATCTAATCCATCTAAACTTCACTAGGCATATAATATTCAAACTAATTATTAATTAAAGCAGGTTTACATGACTATCCCTTGACATCCCAGTTATATTAGTAACTGCAGCCGTGTCTCTATCAACAAATACTTAACTTTAACCTTGCCTAGGCTGTTACTATTACTGCCCACTTCCAGTCGCTCCACTCACTCTCAAATAGTTCTATGAATTCATGGTATCTTAATCTTAACTGCCTCGCATGTTACTACTGCTGTAATTAGCATTATTGTTGTTATTGGCGTGATGCATGTAATTATCGTGTGCTTGTTTGTACTCATCCAGTTCCTCATAAATTATCAAAAATCTGCACAAAAAATAATAAAAAATAAATCATAGATTACTAGACAAAGATTTGTTGTAGGCCTCCTTCAAACATAGCAGTCATTGTTTTTGGCTTAGGTGCTTCAGTTTAAACAAGGATGTTGTATCCCAAGGGAAATGCATACTATAAACAAAGAAATTGAAGTTGGGATTAATAACTTATTGGTGAGTAATTTAATTCAGATTCACATGGGAAAGTGTAATGCAAATTATTAACACTCCCTAAACAGTGATAATTAGAGACTTACATTAGCCATTTGGTCTTCAACATTTTCATCGATCTTCAATCCCTTCTTATCTTTAGGAGGAAACTTACATAGTAACTATGGCTTCATTTATTACAGCTCCTCTGCTATAAACTCTTTAGGTAACTTATCCTGAATCAATTAAGCAATTCGCTATTAATCCAAGCCAACAACACAAAAATAATCCACCAGAGTGTCACTCTCTTCTAAATTTATATAAAATTACTCTTCAATCTGCTTTCTCAACTGCTTTTCCTATTCTTAATTGTATTGCTATTATTACTGCGTTTTATTTGTTTATTGGTCTGAGGGGGTTTGCTATTGAGAAGATTGAAATTATTGGGATTATGGGTTTAGAGTTATTCGGAAATTGCTATAACGCAAATACAATCAAATGCACTAACATAAAATTAATGAAATATTCCTCATAAAACTCTATCAATACTATCATTTTGTGAATCTTAATTTTAAAAGACAGGTAAATGCTTATAAGAAGGTGAATCATCAAAAGACGAAGAACTGAATGGATTATTCATTAATGTTTTCGCATCATTTTTATTCGGTATTTATTTCAAACTACTGTCTGATTGTTAATTCGTTAAAGTGGACTGATGTTTGGATAGTCTGGGTTATTGCTGGGTGAAGTTTTGCAAGTTTGGATCAATTACATAATTGTCATTTAATTTGTTTTCCATTTTAGTTATAAATTAATCCCACTTTAATATTATTAATATACTCTATTATTTCACAATTTCTAAAGAGTAATGATGTGAAATTGTGGCATAAATATAGAATTAAGCAATGAATGATTATTAATTAAATTTGATATAATTATAAGGCATGAAAATAAGTTAAGTGGGGCACAAGAAATTGCAAAAACCATAATAACTTGCTTAAAATAATTAGACATCACCTAATGCCAATTTACAGAGTTCTGATAAATAAAACCTGACAATAAAAACTATAGATAAGTAGAGTGTTCAATATCAATTAGCTATTAATCCTGAGACCACTACATCTGCAGGGTATTATACCAGTACTTAAGGTGATGAAGATCTATGCGTTATTCATCCAAGTGGAAATAATATTGATTTGTTAGAAAATTATTGATAATTTTTTTGATGAATTTAATACAGAGTTAAGAAATAAAATTAATCATATGATTATAAAAAAATGAATTTTTATTAGGATTTATTTGTTGTTGTTTATAATAATTTAAGTCAATAATTAATTCATTAAGCTAATCATTTAGATAATAATTAAATATAGGACATTTATTAAAGTAAATTTATTAGGCGATTAATATCTTAAATTAATATTAACTTTCTACCTCAAAAAATATATAAATTAGTATCAAAAGTAGTCCATTTTTATAATTTATTACTTTTATTTATAACTTCTTCTTTTTATAATTCAAATAAAATAATTAATTTTCATTTTATAATTTAGTATGCTTCTCCAATAATGAAAAGGCATAATTAAATGAAATTTGATAAAAACAAACTGCAACCTCATGTAATAAGAAAAAATAATAAAATCCCTCAATCATATACAGACACATTATATTCAGAGATAAAATTGATAAGTACTAGCAAGAACACACTGATGATTCTTTAATAAATCTAAAATAAAAATCCATCAACCCCAAGACACATGTGAGTAACTATATCAAAGCCATGAAACGATCATACGATTATCAATACAATAATAAAAAGTCTCCTAGTTAAAATAATAAACCCACTGTTCAGTAGATTATGCTCTTAAATACATTAACTGATATAAATAATACGATTGATCATTCTGCACAGAATAGTAGAGCGAAACAAGCTTCTATTATACAATTTGATGAGCTATTTGAAAGTCAGAATAATTAATAAAAAACTTTTTCAAGCCAAAGTTCTCCATCAAAAGTATAATTAAAACCGAGATCTATTAATAAGTCAAGTTAAAATTATACTTCATTATAAGTAGAGAAACATTAAAAGAAAAACATCGATATATAGAGCTACAGCTTTAATAATACTCCCAATTATAACACCACTTTGAATAACTATAATAATCATGATTTGTTTAGAAAAAGCTTCAATAATGAAATCTCACATTAAATTTTTAAAATTGAACCAAGAGTTAATAACTAATCCATAAATTTCGATGAAAATTAATCATTTACAAAAACCAGTAGCAATTTCAATACAATAAGAGAAAGAGTGAGAAGTCTAAATTAATCATTAGTTCAAAGAAAACCAGTTTATTAAGAACCTAATTTTAGTTTTATGCATAAATTTAGTAAAATTAAGGTAGATGCTAAGAAGAGAGAAGTCTAATCAAAGTTGCTCTCTCAAGTGCAAGATTTAAAGATACTTTTTAATAAAACATTTGAATAAAGCTAGAAGAATAATTCTACACAAAGTGGTTAAGGGGAAGTTTTAAATTCTTAACAACCTATACATAGGTAGTAAGACCAAACTTTAAATAAGGATATTAGTACTTCACAAAAGTTTCGAGGATTCCATGTTACTGATAGGCATGTCAAAACAGCTTCAGTAGGATCTAGAATTCATCAATAAATAAGATAAAATCAAGAGACTAACAAGCCTATATTCTTAGATCGTGATTTACATTATCAATAAAATAGTAACAGATAGTTTGGATCAATTGATGGAAATTAACTTAAACTAAAACGAATACTTGGAATAGATAATTATCTGAATTCATAACATTATGGTAATTCTAATGATCCTCACAATTAATTTCATCAAAATTAAATTTCATAAGTACCAAACTTCATATAGCTTCTGTAAACTTAAAGCACCCCGAAACCCTAGAACATCTTGATTAAAAATTCTTAGAGGTAGTAAAAATTAAAGAATTTTTTAATAAACTGTTCAGATATGCCTCACATTTTTGCTCAAAAAGCCAATATAATACAAAGAAAAGAAAACCCAAATCCTTATATAAATTACTAACAGAGAAGACGAAGTCTAATTTAAGATCATATGAATGCAATTAAATAAACTACAAAGAAATTGAATGTCAGCATTGATTTAAGACATTCTTTAGAGAGACAGTCAACATTTAATAATTATAGTCCGAGTGTAATCTCGCAAGTATGAATTTTAATAGTTTAATGAAATTAGCTTAATATCTATTATAAAGTATTATTGTATTTTTATAATTTATCAAACTTTTAGTCACTTGAAATTATGTACATCAAAACTGACTCTCTTTTTCTCTAAATCTCCGCTTCTTTATTAAATCTTCCTAGTCTTTAGTGAACTCCTGCTCTCCACATAATCAACATTTTCAATAGTAAGTAGTTTGTTTCCTATACTCTCTCGAGATTAAATCATTTATAATTCTTCAGTATGCATAGCATTTTATTAATGAGTGTTATCTTTTTCTAAATTAAATGGTAGCGCTTCTATTTTTTTTGCTGAAAATAATTGCTTGAAAGTTGTGGAATTATGATGATGTTCTTTGTGGTTATTCTTGGTTAGATTTATCAAATTGTTTGTGGCCTAGTTTTTGTTAATTAATTTTGATTGTAAATTATTTGGAGAACAGATATCTTTAGCTTTCTTAGCTATGCTTTAATAATTATCAATCATTTTATCTTATTCACCATCATCTAAAGTAATTGAAGACTTTAATTTTTAAGTTAGACTATGAGATTAGTGCTATTTCGGCAGAAATACTGAATCTTTAGAATTTTAAGTTTGAAACTTGGATTCTCTCGAAGATTTCTAGTGTAATCCCTCCTATATTGTATTCATGCCAGTGTAATTCATTATATTTATATTCATTGAATTGCCTTGAGAAGGGTTTCCACCAGGAATAGAGTTTATATAGCTAGCAGCTTTGCTAGAGTTTAAAGTGCGATTAATATCGTATTTTTGGTTTAGATTTGAA
The DNA here is from genome assembly GCA_000711775.1 of Oxytricha trifallax. NCBI lineage: Eukaryota > Ciliophora > Spirotrichea > Sporadotrichida > Oxytrichidae > Oxytricha > Oxytricha trifallax. Next base: position 170,807 of record ARYC01000061.1, read on the forward strand.
CTCACCTTCATTATGCAGAAGCATGTCTGCTGTAATTTAGCACATTGACATTAACAATCGACATTTATGAATTCATTGTCTCTGCAATAAAAATATCATGCTTAATTATATAATATTTTTAACTTTGATTAGTTTTAGTCACAACTAGAAAGCAGGACTGGAGTTGACTAAGTTTTCCTGAAAGCTCCAGTGAGTCGCTCCCCCTTATCATAATTGGCATTATCTTCTGAAGGATTACCTTAGCCTTTAGTTTGACTTAAGAATGTAGATCCCTAATAGTTATTACTGGATGCCTGAGATTCAATTTGCATTTTATCATCATTAACATCGTTATCAGTGAGGTCATCCTAATCACTGTCCTCGTCTGTTTCTTCATCCTCGACGTCCTTCTGCTTTTTGAAGATGCTGCTTCTGGGGAAAAGAATCAAATCTAGGAAATTCCTGAAAGGTCTCTCAACTAACAGATAGAAAGGCACACTGCCGATGTATGCAAAGATGCATGAGGATATTGTTACCATGAAAATATAGGCCATTGAGAGAATTACATCTTGCTGTCTACTTGCAAAAAACCAGACAACTAAATATGATCTAAATAAATATGAATACTATGGACTCACATTTTATAAGTATACCAGGTAATGCAAGATATAAGCGGAAAAGGTGAGTTCTTCAAGGACATGCCAAAGATGACTATCCATTAAAGGTCTAAGATATACTGAACTATTTACCAAACTAGGTAGCAAAATCAATATTATCCCAAAGAAAAAGATAACTTGACCAAAAGCATTATAGAAAGCTGAGGATAGATTTGACCAACAGTAGTCTAACTATTTTAATTCATTTAATGGAATTTCCCTTTTATCAACACACTTGTTATTTGTGATTAAAATCAAAACGCTAAATATTGCTAAAATCAACCCGATTATTTGAGAGAATATTTTATGAGTGGTATTTTTTTTAAAGTGATCAATTATGGGCTTGTGAAAAGGTTTTGAACCATCATTTAATGTTCCCACAAATTTATACTCAAACTTTATTATAGCAAGTGCTATGCCAATTATAAAAGGTGGCATTCTATAGTAAGCTTTCATAAACATATAGTCATAGCCATTACTCAAGAAACCAGGATATGAATTTATTTCATACTTCATTGTCATCCAGAAATTAGGGATTAAGCTTCCACATACTGCTATGATAACAAAACTAGAAATCAAAACTTTTCTATAGGCTTTTTAGTAAATAAAAACGAAAAGTGGTATAAACACTGCAATCATTTAAAATTCATTAGAAATATAAGTTAAGTGATTTCCACATTGGCTTGAGAATTCTCTTGGATAGTAGTTACTTATTAAAATCAAATTTGTCCACCAATAGCTGACACAATTATCCAGAAATATTTGTTTCATTATAGTAGGATAGAGTGGCCCACTACCTAGAAAGGGCATAACGGCAACTATAAGTGATGTACAAAAAGCGACAGGAATTGCATAAAAAATGTAGCATCTAAAAATGAACAGTAGAGTATTGAATTTATGCTATTTCAAGTAAATTGATTAAAGAATTTCATACATAGTTGCAAATCCTGCATAAAAGTAAACTAAGCTGAATCCATAGATTATACCTGAAATCATAAGAGTGCTTGAAATATTTGTCGTAAGTTATGGGTATTAATTGAAATTAACTGGGTATGATTTAAAGCCAATATAAAAACAAGAATCAAAGCAAATCCAAATAAAGCCAACGACTTTCAATATTCTCATAAATCCAATTTTGTATTTTTTCTCAGTATCATAGAATAGTATCAAAGTATTTCTAGGAATTGAAAAGCATAAGAAGAACACAGCCCAGATCTTTTTACGATTTAATAATAATCTGTCTATTTAGGTAAGTAGTTCCACATACTATTGCTTATTAGCATCTTTTTCAGACATACCGACCAATGTAAAATGAACTTTGATTGGCCCTTTAGTCTCTTTAATATTGCCAAAGTTACTGTACTAAACTATTGTCCCTAGCAAGCACAAAAGTAGAGTGAAGCCTAATAGGCATAACATGACAATATAACCAGGTCGGAAATTAGCTTGAATTTTCTGTAAATCATCATCAGGGTTTGAATAGTTATAAGTTGCATTATTTAGAATAAGGTTTGTCAATTGAGTTGGCTAAACTATTTAATCATAGTAGGGCAAAAAGTCTTCTGTGCATTCTTTAACAATGCAGTTGCCAACTACATATACAGGGTTTACGACATCATTACTAAAAACTGAATCTTGTTAGCTAAAACTTGGATTTGAAGGATTCTTAGGCTGAACTGGTATGTAAGTTTAGATTGTTTGCAAAAAGTAGATATTATCCTTATTTTAAGTGCAAAAAACATAGCTCCCAATATTATTTAAATACTGACCACTGTACTCAAGCATGTTGCTCACCAATTTACCATTTGCAAAGCCTCTATTACCTTCATTTGGCACTAGAGTTGTTATGTTTATAGTTACTATAAATTTAGTAGAAAAATCAAGGATATTATAAGGATTTAGGTTTTACCCATTTCTATAATTTTTATAATAACTCAACTTAATTATAATTAAATTAATATCTGAATTACAATGTTAAAGTATAAATTATTCCAATGAAGAAATTAATTTAATTAACTAAATGACTTTTTCACTTCTTCTTTCTGAAGCTGGGTTTATCATAAACAGGTTCAATGCTGCCTTCATCCCCCATTATGTATTTCTTCTCATCGCCTTCTTTATGCTAGAACACAGTCTCCTCAGTGTTTTTATCAATATGCCCGCTCATGACATTGAGGGCATGCTCGTAACTATCAGTAAACTTGCCAAGGCACTTCTCGAAACATGAGAACTCCTACTTATCATTACTGGGATGTTTATCACCTTATAAATCTAAATTCCTTAGGTTTGTAAACATACTGCATTTATCTGCACAGAAAATTGAGTTGTCCAGGACTACACGTCTCATATTAAATTCAAGGAAATCTATCATCATAAATTATTGCATTTTTTTCATTTGTCTCTCTTGTTAGAGATCCTCTTTTAGAGAAGTCGGTGAGGGAGGGAAGTTCATTTTAATTATTTTATGGTTATAATTATTAATTTCAATTATGAATGTTAAATGTTTTATCTGCATAAGCTTTTGCAAGTTGATTGGTAAAATGAAGAAATTCATAAAAACTATAATTGATTGGTGTGTTTGAAATATAAAAAGGGAAAAATTAAATTAATTTCAATAAAATGAACACAAACATTTCACAAGAAAATTAACAACAACAACTCGAGCAAGATTAAACAAATAATCTAGCTTAACAAATTTAAACATAAAACTTAGACCTATAAGAAAATGGAGACATTAAAGAAGATCTGAAAGAAGAGGAAGTTCCAGTGGTGCCATATAGACCTAAATATGGGAGAGGAAAAATTGAAAAAACTACTGATAAGCACATCCCCCTATAAAATATATAGAATTTACATATTTCCATTTTATATTTATACTTAAGATCATTAAAACTGAAGAAAATCAACCTTAAAGGAAGAGATTTTACACTGACATTCTGGTTCTAGAAAACTCAAAATGGATTCATATGGACTTTGACTATAACGTCATGATTACCAGACCAAATCACAGGTATAAATCCACGTTTACTGATAGCAAACATCACTTTTAAAATGAAGGAGAATAACAATTTAATTTGATTACGTACGATTTAAAGAAGTACAGACAAATGAGGCTGTATAAAGTCAATGTGCTAGATCCCTATGAAATTCAAGAAAGTCTTAAAAAGGTAGGAAGTGGCAAGACAAGTCACCAATATTAAGAGATTAGAGTTTTAGATGATTACAAGCAACAAGCTCTACCTGGTATGTCGAAAGTAATATCTCAATATTTTTAAATGCTATTAGCCTAATAATTAGTAATTTTATTTTAATATCAGTTGATGATTTCGTCATCATTTACTATAAAGAAGGAAAGGACTTCTTTAAAACAATCCAAATTGATATGAAAACTGGATAGCAAAGAGACTTTTTCAATGATTTTAATTTGGAGCAAGAAGGCAATTTCGATATGATCACTCTCTGTAATAAAAAGCAAAGAAAAATGGTTTATCTCAGAGATGGAGGCCTATACTTCTACAACAATTTTAAGAAGTAATTGAGACAAAACACTCCCATTGAGGAATCAAGTGGTCTTAAAACTGATGTTTAATACGAGAGATCTTTTAAACTTCAGAAATTAACTTATAAACAGTTCATTGTCTTGAGTCCAAACGCTTATCACGAGGTTTTTGCTAAATCTTCAAATAGCAAGAGAGACCACTTGGTAAAGTTAAAGACCTATAGATTCTAGTCAACTTTTATGATGGCAATCGGGAGTGGGCCAAACAAGAAGTATGCTATATCAATTGAGCAAGATAGTAGAGCTATTAATATTACTAAGGAGTATATATTCCACTTGAGAGTTATGGACATGAAGCGCAAGATTGTTTGTAAACAGGAATTAAGTTGCTTCAGAGGCCAAGCTCTCTATGGAATATTCCAAGCAAAAAACCTTGACGTCACGCTATAAAGATACGATGGTTTCTAAAACAAAAATTTTGGGATTAAAATAAAATTTATATGATAAGATATTTTTTTATTTGCAATTTTTAAAAAAGAAAGATATAATAAAAATTTGATTCTGACAAAAGTTAAATTTTAATAGTAATCAAAAATAGTATAATTTTATTTGAATAGATAATTGTATATATCAATAATTCTTTAATAAACTACTTTCCTTATAATTTCAATGGATTTTTAGTTTGCTACCGCCGTAACTAGGGTGTGTTTCTCATGGTATATGATCTCGACAATATGACAAGCTTCTAATATATCTTAGACATCGATGGCACAAAAGTTCTTGATGTTTATCAATTGAATTAGTACTTGATTTTCACTCTGAAAGCTCAGTAGAAACTAATGTTCGACATTTCCACATAAATTGATTACTTCACTTAATGAAGTAATTACTATTCTATCAGATTTAATCAGACATAATCCTTAATTTATTAATTAATGAATTTACAGTTCAATACTAATTCTTTTATTTATCATGCTCTACTCTTGTTTTAGGAAAATAATAAGCTTTTGTTGTCAATATTGTTAAGTATATATTTTTGATTATTGTATTAAACCTTACTTAAATAAGAACCGTGGAGTCCTGTATTTTACTCTTTGGAAATACATAAAAACTGAAGGGTCTGCAGTAGTACCTCTTCTCCTGCTAGTTCCAGTGAAAAGTGCATATGCCTATTTGAAAAGCCAGGAACTTTGTCACAATATATTTAGTTTTTAAGTATCGTTCCTCTACCGTTTCATAGTTGTGAGGTTTATCATCCATCGAAATTGAGAGACCTAAAAATTCAGGAAATTTGTTTAGATCCAAAAGAGTTAAGTTTATCACAAAAAAGATAAGGGGTGTTTCTCAGTTAACATAGAAATCGTCTTTAAACGAGGAACTTACCTGAAAACTCAGTATCAATCGAAATAAATTCACAGGTTTCAATAGATTCTTGAATTAAAGGCAAATTTGCCTCAAAGTTAGCACTAGTGATTTCCATATTTGTTTGAGCGAGATATACTATCTAGTTGTTTATAATGATTTATGATATTTTGAGCGCGAGAATTTATTTTACTTAATATATTTATAACTTAATAAACTTACTGTAAGATATTACTTTTTCATGGGGCGATATTGATAGTGATAAATTCCAATAATTATAAAACCAATCAAATACTTATTATTATTTACATGCTTATACATCTTCTATACTATTTTATTCTGTTATCAAAGACTGTTACTTTAGAGTGAATAGTTTTCTTGTCTGACCCTGTTAATCCACTCTTGAGAAAGATTTGGCTTTAGCTTGGGTTTCTCTGAGTTCTGGCTATTTTGTGACTCCAAACGAATTGCAAAAAGTGCGAGATCATTTTCAAATTCTGGATCATAACAGTCCATGTCAGTATCTTGAAGATTATCCATATCCAGCTAGTCAAAGTTCTCATCACCCTCAAGCAAACACCTGATTTATTTTTCTTGATTTATAGAACCTTAGATCAAAAGAGAGCTATTCTTGCTCAAATTATCTGTTAGAGGCATTTATGTGATTGATTCAGACTTCTTCTTTTTCTTTTTGTTTCTGCGTTTCTTTTTCTTCTCTTTCTAAGCTGCAGTGTCAGCAGCAGTTTAATTTAAAGGTTGCTCCTAATTTTAAAGTGAACTTATGGATGCTTTCATGGGTTTGAATCCAGATACAGCATCCAATTGCTCTAGAATGCTACTTGTATAAGGCTTTGGAGGTGCTGAGTCTCTGAAAGGTGTACTCTTTGGCTTAATTTCTTAAATCGTGAAAGAACTAGTGGTCTCAGTTTACTGTGTAGATACATCTTTAGCGAGTTTACTTCTGTTTTCTCTTTGAAGTTTCTGCTACTAAATAATTGGCTAGAGCACCATTGAAATTGATTCGAAAGGAACAGGAGTTAAACCGTCATTAGTTGAATTAGATGATTTAATGTTATTTCTAAATTTCATAAATAAATATGGGAATAAGTGTGGAAAAAATTTTCGCTTTGCTTTGAAAATGCTTGTTTAAATTAATAACAGACATAAAGCAATTCGAGATAGATGAGTATAGATACAAATCACTATAAAAAATAATAAGATATAAATAAATACAAGCTAAATTAGTTTAAGAAAAAAAACAATTTAATTAAAATACTAAATTGAGCAAAATGAGTATCGATTTCTGAATAAATTCTTCAGTAAAATATTAAGATTAGTACAAATAAATTCCCTAGAATTAATGCCACTATAAAATAGTTTAACTAACAATGTTATTTCTATCTTTATTTTATCCATGGTTTTCCTCTATTTATTTTGAAGGCAATATTTTTGGTTTCTTAGTCAAGAAAGATTCATAATTCCAATAATTTTATTGAGTGTCTTTAATTTCTATAGCAATCCTTGTAAACTATTGAGTTTCCTTCTTTATAACTATTTTTAGTTTGCAGCTTGCCTTTTTACAATAGCAATTCAATTCATAGTCTAAAATATAAAATTATAACTTAAAATTTTACCTAGATTTGGGGAAGTTTCTCCTATTTTTAATTCTGTTAGGTTCAGCTCCAAAGCTCTCTAAGATAATCCAATGCTTTATAGACATTGATTTATTTCACCATTCAAAGAGCTTAAATAAAGGTGCAAACTGCAGCAGTCTAATTTATTTTTAACATAAGAAATTTAGAGTTACCTTGACAAATGTAGCTTCTAATTGAATCTCTGAATATTCCATATTCAAATGAAGTAGGTGGAAACAATATAGATCTAGTTGATGTCCTAAAGAAATCTATTTCACTCTTGTTTTTCATGCTTTTACTAAAATGAAAAAATTGTAAATTCTTCTTCAATCTTACACTGATAATTAAGTGGCTTTCAAATACGCTTTGAGTCCAAACATCTCCTCTCTAACTCTATCCTCATTTATCTGTATATCCTTGACTTATTTGATGTGCATATTCATGATTTCGTACCACATCGGTTTTGTCCATTAATTGCCAATGCTTACTCTCTCGTAGATCTTATTCTCATTTATAGTGAAATACCACTCAGTCAAAGCCTCTTTTCTGTATTCATTCCACTCATTGATTGTTTTGTCAAACTATCTCAAATCAGAGAGTAAGTTGTGCTTCTTAAGTGACTATGAGCATATTTCGTGATAGAATTGGTAAAAATTGCAAAAAAATATGAGACTGTAGAGATTAATAAAGTGATATATAATGAATAACAAACTATGGAAATTTAATGAATAATTTTAATTGAATAACTTTAATGATATTTTTTGGAAAATGAATAAGAATAATATATATTTAAATCATAGATTTCTTAGTTGTTGAAATTGAGTTCAAAGATGATTCTTGTCTTAAGCTTAAGAAATAAGATTCCTTTTTTACTGAATACATTTAAATATTTTTTTAGCATGAGCAAATGATAGATCATATTGCCCAAAAACTCTCACTATTTTTGTTTATATATTTATTAATTTAAACTTATATTCACAACTATATTTTAAGCAATCATGTTTAATATATAAGGTTTGATTTATAAATAAATCATAATTTAAGTAATAAAAATTTGTGAGGTTTAAAAAGTTATTACTTTTTCATAATATGAATTAAGGTTTATTAAAAATATAATTAATGTTAATAAATCAATTAATAAAGAATAAGTTAAAGATTTTAATTTTATAAACTTAAAATATTCAAGAGATTTTTGTAGGAAATCAAAATGTAAGGCAATCGAGAAATGCTCGATTAAATTTCTCGATTGCCTTACATTCGGCAAATTAATTTTTCAATTCCAATTATTTAAATTTAAATATTTTAATATTATGAACGTAACTTGATTAATCTTTCAAACCACCTGAATATTCAAAATTCTTACCAAATCTTATCAAGGGATCGTTTAAGACATTTATGAAGAAGAAACCCATGAAAAAGTTGCTTGACTTATCTCTCATTTCATCATTCAAGTAGTCATAGTTGTCTTCTCCTCCAAAAAGAGTCTAGTAGATTCCGATTTCATATAGCTTCTAGGTCTTTTCTTTGAATAAAAATTATAGTTGAGAAATAAATCAGGTGGAGAGGATAAAAAATTGAATATTTTATAATTATCCTACATACCAACAGTCAACATCTAAGTGATTCATGTTCATTTACCTCATTACATAAGACATTTAGTTTTTTAAAGCAGGGATAGATAATTTTATGAAATTGGTATAGCAATACAGATTCATTATTTTTTTTAATCTAATCAAATAAATTTTTCTTAAGTAAAACATAAAAGGTATAACTTCTATGTTATGTTCAATAAAAACTTGAAAAATCTCAAGACTCTGCTATAAATAAAAAATCTTATTCTTATCTCAATTTATAAATAACATAATTATGATAATTTTAAATAACTATTTCTAAAACATTTAAATTTCAAAAATATTGAAATAAATATATAAGAATAGTTTATGGAGACTATTGAACGTCTCAATGAAAGTTTTCTTCCTTTTTAGAATCTTAGCCTCCTCCTATTTAGATATGATCTTATCATTCATATTTAGCAACCTTAGAAAAGCAAGATGATCTTATTACGTATCAGGTTGAAAATAGTACAATTTCAATTTATTGAATCCGGCCCCTGTGGAAATATCTAGTATCCTCAAGTTCTTTTGTATTTTATGATAGAGTGAGACTCTGATTTGCTGAGTGAGTAGGATTATAGCATATATAAATTGCTTTCTCTCATTAATATTCCCTTCAAGCTCCACACTCATCAAGTCTAATAAAACCTCCCTCATGTTGTTTTTATGGAGTTTTACGTCAGGACTGAGCAGCAAGTATTCAGAAAGAAGTGTTTCAAACTCAAGATTTGATCTTAGATATTGCATGTTACTCGAAACTGTATATCTCAACCTGTTGACCTCAATTTAGATAAAAATCTCCTTCATTGGCTTCGAGCCATTCACTTAATATACTTTATTTAGCCAATCAATCCATTAAGATCTCTAGGATTCTTAGTACTAATTATCCACAAATAAAATAGAGGGGTGGCTTAGATTTAGAAGCACTTGCTGCTCTCTCATACCCTTTGGCTTGATCAAATTTAGCTTTGATTCTTTAGGTTAATTCTTGAAGGTATTCATATCATTTTGGTATTTGAAGAGGTCTACTTGCTTACTATCTGGCCCAAAGAGTTTATTTGCTATAGACATGCTTAAAATATCTTTTATCTTCTATTCTGAGTCTTTTGACTTTTATTACAACTTAAGATTTCTTATTAAGTCTGAGGCATTAGTAATCTCGCAGCCTACTTCACTGTCTTTGCTTCGCATATTTTTAGTAGTCTAATGACTTGTTGTAGTTTACTGTCCTCTCTTTGATTCTTCAAAATGAGTGATGTTTACTGTGCTGTAATCAAAGCTATCGTCATCATCATCTCTGTTTGAATTTGCATCAAAGTACTCCTCTGAATCATGTCCATTGCCCTCTAAATCACCAATCATATCGCCTTCTATCTCTTCAAAATAGTCACTCTTAGAGGATTGACTGGCACTTCCATCACTGGATGCAGAATAAGTCTCGATAATTTGCTTGTCTTAAAAATAAGCTTCAATGAGTTTATCTCTGGCGTCTTTATGGCCTTAGCCCGAGTCAGACTGTAGATACTCCAGTATTTCTTGAGTAGTGAGCTTACTTTCATCAATGTCGAAATATTTAGCATAGTGAGCGTGCATGTTATGATCATCTTCAGAGGAGATCTTGGATATATGTTTCCCTTCTGTCATATAGTTATTGTGTAATTTCATTCTCTTGTTTTTAATTGAGTTTTCCAAGCTCTTTAAGTTTTAGATTTTTGCAGAGTCAAGATTGTTGCTGCTCTCTACTATACTTATAATCTTTACTTTCTTTCTTATTTAAGTCCCATTATTACTTTTACCTATGACTTTTCTCTCTGGGAAATTCACATTTTCGCTTATATTATTGGCTTTCCAATCTTTACCAGTTGAAATAATGGCGTATTTATTATTCAATTAATGAAGCATGGCCTATTCAAATTGGTCTTTAGATACTATATTGATGTTTTGCCTTCCATTAATGTTATCAGATTGTGAATCAGAGTCATTTTTGTGCCATTCTTAAATTTGCTCTATATGAGATTTGCAGCCTTTCGAGGGATTTGAATGGCTTGTTTATTTAGAATTATCTGAAATTGCTTCGATAAAATTTTTGAAACTTTAATCTTCAAAGTCACTCTGCTTTCCTTTCATAGCAAACATTTGCTTGAATTAATCAACATCAATTAGATCTATTTTGATAATAAATTTATAATAGAAATATAGGAGAAATAGAGATGTTTATAATATGTTTATAAAAAATAACCTTTCATTAGAGAGGTTACTTACTCTATAAATTGTTTGAGTTTTTGAAGAGTTCCTAGTTTAAATTCTCTGCAGCGTCTTCAAGCATTTAAAGCGTGACTTCCTTCCCATTACTCAATTTCTGCCCCAACTATATTTATACAAATATTTACAGAATAATGTAGTTTACCATTTAGGTGAATTTAAGTGATGCTACTGCTGAATAGCAGGCAGTTGTGTCTTGAATTGTAGGTTTCTTGTATTTTTTACCTCCCATTACAAATAGTTCAAAGTTTAATATAATATTCCCTATTTTTATTTAATTACGCTTTATGTTTTATTTTAAAGCACTGTGCAGCAAACATAAAATTGTGCACTTACAATATATTTGAGGAAATAAGTGTGTCTGGATTGAGGAACTTATAATTAAAAATTAAAATTCATTCATTCTTAAGAATAATTTGAAATGGACGGCACTAAGATCCTCGAGAACTTATTTTACTCAATCACCATCGTCTCCACATTCACATGTGTGATTAGATCAGACTACAATTTCGCATTCGGTCTCCTCTGCTACTACATGATCAAGACCAGCAAGGATCAAGTCAAGACAGCCAAACCTGTAAGTATAAATTAATCAAGTTGGTAATTCTAAGATTAAAAAGGGGTTTGGAGGTTTATAATATGATTAATAAATTTTTAGAAATAACAGGCATTAAATGTTAGATATTCTATCTCCTCTTAAGATGAAATATAAAAAATGAGTGGCAAGATGCAGCTATTAGTCAATACATTTGAATATGAGCTTAGTATCTAAGATTATTCACTTTATACGCTAATATTTTATATGTGGCTTAATCTTACGGTAATTTTCTGTAGCTTTTACTGATCAATCATAATAAATATCATCAATTATAGAACAGAAATTATAAAATTTTAGTTAAATATTGGGTTGATTATTTTCGATATCATTTGGTGCATTACTATGAGCAATGTATGGTCAGGCAAGCCACTTCACCACGAGAAGACATGGAAAGCTTTCGAAAATATCAGAACTTTTACAATGATTCTTTCAGTACTCAATATCTTCATCAGGGTAAGTGATTTTGTCCAAATTCTGTATATATTTCACCCTTTCATATCTTCTGTGATTAAATACCTATTAATTATAGGCCGCCGCAGTTTTCTTCTTGTCTATGATTGTCAGAGGATCAAAGTGAGAAATGCATGTGATTACAGATTTTTAAGTTTTAGTTAAAACATGAAATAATCAAAAGTTAACTGTTGCAATAGACTTTTATATATAAATTTTTGTCAAAAGCTCTATTTAAATTATCTACCTCTTACAATTCTCTAATTTACTCTGATACTCGAAGATTGCTTATTATTTTCCTATAGTCGTCTGCAATTAATTTCTTGACAAAGAACCATTTCGACTTCAACAAACTATTCAGCAAGCCTCTAGTAAGTACTATAAATCTGATCAATGCTTGTTAAGTTAGATAATTAAGCAGTTCATACTTGATTTTAACATAAATTCTAATCACTATGTTTTATAGTCATTCTGTTAATTGAGTAGAATCGATGAGATTGAGAATCTTTGCAAATAAAAAGCCAACCGTACGTTAAGCAGTTCCCGCTTTATTTCTTAGTTAAGCGAGCCTAACACCAAACGACTGGAGTAAATACTGGAGGAAATCGATGAGTGGGTGTATGACAGTAATTCTAGTTAATTGAAGCACTATTCAATTGATAGTCTTAGTCTTAGAAAAGCACTTAGCAAGTAAGTTTATCTGTAAAAGTTAATTGTATATTTATCATTAGAGTTAAAATTAATTGAGAATTGATACAAAAATTATTTATATAGGGAGGTAACAAAGAGGTTCATTAAGAAAGGAGTGTTTGTAGATTATGAAAGATTTAGCCCCAAGACCATTCATAAATTATCAAAATGATTTTAATTTTCTAATTTAGAAGATTTCAAAGATTATAAGGAAGAGCAAAAACTTCAAGCAGAGAATGTTTATTAAAGGCTTAGGCTTAATCACAGACACTTAAGATTTATCTTAAGCTGTTCTTGGTTTCTAAGATGAAGAAGAGTCTGAGCCCAGAAACAATGACGATATTACTCACTTGTCAAATACTATTGGAATTTCAGACACTCAGATCAACACTTGTGTCACAAATAACAAAAAGAATGGAAATAATCAAAAGAGCAATAAGAGAAAGGAGAGGGAATAGCCAAGTGATGTTATACTAATCGAGGAAGAAAAGCAATAACAAGGCAGTGGTGAATAAGCTAGCCAGTACACTTAAACTTAATAGTACACTCAATATGACGATGGTCCAAGGACAGAAGAGTAAATTAATGAGGAATATTAGAGATTATGTAATGAGGAGGTTGGTTTCACTAGGGTAATTGGTACAATGGTTAAAAGCAAGAAGCCAATCGTTGGTCATAATTTGATGTTTGATATTTGCTTTATCTACAATATAATTTAATAGCATATTATATACAATCAGTTCTGTGGCGACTTGCCTGATTCATTCAAAGATTTTTACACTTTATGGAAACTATTTTTCCCAGAAACATACGATACTAAAGTTCTTGCAGAATCAACAACACTTTTCCCGAAATCCGAACTTCAAAACGTTTATAGGAAATGCTAATGTGACAAAAAACTAAACAACAATTTAGATATAAAATTTGATGTCAAAGCAGATTCCTCATTTGGGGTTTATCAGATCTTTGACGAGAATGCCTCATAAAGTTAAGTAGTTGACAAGGGACATGATGCTGGTTTTGATGCTTATATGACAGGTTATAGCTTTCTCACTGTAGCTAAGTATATTGAGATTGGAAAAATACTGTAAGTATCAGAAGACATAAAAATGTCTCAATCCCAGCAAGCAATTAAGGATGATATGAAGGCTGGAAAATCAAGATCTAAGGGTGGATCTGTAACTCCTATTAAAAAAAGTGTGTCAAAAACTAACGGTAAAGTTTAGCCTGCTTAAAACAAGGAAGAGTATAATGGCAAGAGAGGTGGGAAAAAAACTCCACTAAGGAAAGACTCTTAGATTGAAATTAACCTGGATGACTTGCTATCAGATTACGACAACGGTATACATAAAGGCGTTAAAACAAGCAACGAAAGAAACGGAAAAAAATCAGCTGTTCGATCTAAAGTCAAAGAGAGCGTAAATCAGCTACAACAAATCAAATTAGATAAGCAGTGCTCATCACCATAATAAAAGAGAGTAAAGCACTACTTTTAAGTATAAAACAAACCCGTGTTTTACTCTGATTTGAAGGAGTGGGTAAACAAGGTTAATATGAACAAAGAGGTACCACGCTACTTTCCACTTGATGGTAATACATTTTAAAGCTTAAGGTTTTATAGGGAAACTTACAAATGCCGAGGTAGAATATGAAAAGAGACTATAAGAGGAAGTTTTATATTTGGAGTTTAAAGAGGGAATCACAATGACAGAACTTGCCAAAATTTTCAGTTTTTATGGTGATGTTAATGTAAGTTATCATGTTAGACATCATTCTTAATAGGTTGTGAAATATACTTAGAACAGAGGTTACGTAGAGTTTACTTTCATAGACCCTGCAAAGATCAAGGATGGAAAGTTATCAAGTGTGGTGAATATAAACTCATGTTTTATTGTTACTTATTATTTGCATATTATTTTAGTGTGTTTTGATATTTTTAAGAATGTAGTTAAATAAAGAGAAAACAACAGACTTTTCAAATTAATAAAAATACGGTTGATGGTAAGTTCTCAAATCTTTGTATTTTGTTAGTAGCTGTTTTATTCCTAAAAAAAATAGTTGCTCAAATGATAGGTTTATAATTCTAAATTTTATCTTAAGATTCTAACACCAATTTTAATTAATTTATACTTAAAAATATTTATTATTTAATAATAGGAAATTTTGTTACAGATAAAAAAGAAAATAGTTTAAAAAAATTGGAAAAATTAGACCATAATAAATTAATTAAATAACTCAAATCAATTTAAAAATAAAGTTCTTGAATTTTATATTTATACTACCAAATTAAGATAACTAAGAAGACTGTTATTTTTAAAGAGTATATAAAATTAACGATAAATAATGAAAAAGAACTTAGGTTTAAAAATGAAGTGAAAAAGCAAATGAAAACTAAACTTAAGAATGTCATTTTAAAGATTGACACTTACTCAAATGCAATAAGATTCACTGACCACAAACAAAGCAATATTGTATAATCAACTGAAAAAGACATTTGAACAAGAATTGCTACAAAAGCAAAATTAAGAATAATAATAGCAAAGTATTTATTTATTAACAATTATAAAAACAATATAAAAACAGATTAATAGTTTGTAACTGTGTTATATGTTTATAAGTATTAAATTGACCTTAGATTTTTATCAGTAATCATTCCTATTATCATTAATCATTATATTTTAATTAATTAATTCTAATAAATTTTAATGGAAGACAGCTTAAAACCCCTAAAACACTTCACTAATCTTATTCTAACACCTAAAGCGTAGCTGCTCTTAGGTGCATCGAGTGCAGCTTTATTTTCACTTATGCTTTATAATTTCTACAAGTTATATGAGCATAAGCAAATCGAATTAGTAAACAGTTTAGAGTAAAAGTATGATCAAACCCTTAAATACGAATAATTTGATGATAATTTCAAAGGCCTACTGGGTGTATTCTCAAATGAGGTTGAAGATCAAATAAAACTGCAAACTTCTTAAAAACGAAAATACTACATGTCTTATGGACTGCCAAATCTAGGAAATACGTGCTATATGAACTCACTATTGCAAGTACTAGCAGGGTCTCCTTTGTTTATGGAATACGCTAACAAAATATGGAAGCACATAAATATGATCACTACAGACAATGATTCTATTATAACCATGACACTGATAAACTAATTAATTGAGATGAGTAGAGGTGGAGAAGACCTCAATCCTAGCCATCTGTTTTCTTTGATATGCATGGAAAGTAATACAATTAACGCCTTTGAATAGTAAGACTCACATGAATTATTGGTTTATTTACAAGAGAGAATAACCAAAGTTACTGCATAATACTTGAGAAAAATGACTTTTGATTAGGGACTTGCTTCACCCGAATTGTTAAGCATATCTACTGAAGCTTCTATCAGTGATTCTCCAGATCGTTTAAAGTAAAAAATGGAACAAGATATCATAAGCAGTTTGCAATTAAAAGATTCTCAACACTTAGAATTATAGCAATCAAGTCAGGAATTCAAAGAATTAGTAAATCTAGAAAAATAAAGTAATATCATCGATTTTAATTGTGATCTATCAACTAATATCTCTGCTATTCTGATAGAAAATATTGGTCAAATACCTTCATTGCAGAATTCTATTTTTGAAATCAAACCATCTAGCTATTCTGGAGGCAGACTCTTGAAAGGCATTCAGTCAAAATAGTAGAAAAATCTTGAATATAGAAATCTTTAAATAAAAAAAACTATATATTATATTTGCTTAAAAGTTTGTTTAATTTATTTAAATGAAATATGACTGATTTACAATAGAATGTTATATAATTGTGAATTCATGCATTAAAGCTTTTTATTTTTGTTGTTCGAGGCAAATATTTTTATTAATATAAAGTAAAATTTATTACTCACTTTAAACTTGAGTAATTATTATATAATTTTCCATCAAAAGTATCAAATCTTTAAATAATAATATTTTTCTGTATTAAGCAAATAATTTTACAATTTATATAAATAATTATGAGTAAATAAAATTTAATTTATGAGAAAAGTAATATCTTTTCAAATAAAAATTATAGTTATAAATAAGTTGAAATATTATAATAATATAATAAAATGGGCTCAAGTAGTAAAAATATATAAATTTACTACTTGAGCCTATATTAAATATAATAATAAAAAAATCAACAATCTTATAAAAAATAATAATAATAATGTTTGAATAATTCTTTAATTTATAATTAGTAATATATTTAGATTATAAATATTCGCGATTCTTATAGTATTTTGAATGATTCTATAAATAAAAGACCTAAGCACCAACAAAAAGATAGGTTTAAATCCTTTCGCTGGTGTATACCTCAGTACAATTAAATGCTTAAGATGTGGTAATGACCAGGAATTGCATAGATGGGAAGTTTTCTATGACTTGAGTGTGGAAGTAAAATCAGATATCTATTAGAGTTTGGAGTAGTACTTTTAAAGTGAATAGATTCAAGATTTTACATGCATGAAGTGCAGTTTGAGAACTTATATATCAAATGAAAGTGCGAAACTAAGGGGACCTGCAAATACAAGTACAAATGAATATACTAATGAATAAATTGAAGAAGTTCTTGATGCGCTAAGAGTCATGTTGAAGATTCCTGATTTAGATGAAGAAATGTTTGGTAAATTAAAATTTAGTCATTTTTATTTTTAGTTCGAGAGTGGAAGGCATTTAAAGCTAAATCTCTAAGTTAAGTAGTTTTGAAAATAGATAAAATTCAGTCAACAATTTCAAAGAAATTTTCAGTTGCTAACCCACCAGTAGGTTTTGCTATTTGTTTACATATTTTTTAGAAAATTTTATGCCTTCATATTAAAAGAGTAGTTTATTCTAACACAGGAGACATTGTGCTAAATCGATAATAAGTCTAATATCCTGATGTTCTTGATTTATCAAAGATAGTAAGGAATCTTAGTACCTAAACTATTTTTTTCCATTTTAGTCATCAATTAAATAAAACGGGTATCAAGTGGATGTGAAATATAGACTATCAGGGGTTATTGAACATTTTGGTTCAGCCTTTGGTGGGCATTATGTCTCCTACAAAAAGCTTTTCCCATCCAATGATTAAGTGAAATAATATCACAAAGATAAGTGGGTGTTGTGTGATGATTTAAATACTACAATCATCACCTAGCAAGAGTTAATGAATAGAAATCCTTATATGCTATTTTATGAGAGAATTCAGGATCATAATTGAAATACTAAAAGATTAATGATTTATGAATCAAATGACTTTCTTAGTGTTTGTGAATCAAAATAATAATTATAATTAGAGTTTATTCATAATTTTAAATTTAAAAGTATAATTTCTAAAAATGTTGAAGTCGGGAAACTTTTATAAATTAGGAGAAGGACCAATTAACTATGGATGGAATTTACGTTTTTTCGTTCTTGATGGTAATCAATTACTAATATTTTATATTTTACTCTAGAAACTAATTAAGACTTGACTTATTATCAATCCGAAGAAGAAGTGAAGGCCAACGGTTCTATTAGTTTGACTGATGCACTGATAAGTAACATAACTCTTGTAAAAGAGAGAGAAAATTCCTTATCAATTCAAACTGCTCCACCCAACGGCAAAACTTACTTCCTGAGCTTCAATAATTTAAGCGAGGCAATTGAATGGAGAGAGTCTATAATCGCAGCTACTCATAAACATAAAGTTCCGCTTGCATCTTTTCCTCCCTCTGGTTCAAGTACTGCGAAGAAGGAACCGTCTGGAAGTAGCAATAACTTAACTAACGTGGGTATTTAATCATCAACTACGCCCAATAATATAAATAACGTTAATTCAGTCATGAATAATAGCAATGCCTTATTCAATCCAACTACAGTTGATAGAGTGTTTTTTAAACATTATTATTATTAAGTGTCTCTTCTGGCGGATAGAAAGAGTCACTATGCTCAACCTTAGAATTGGTAAAAAGTTGAGGAGGAGTAGTTTGATGAAAACGAGCTTTTTCAAGATGATCGGAACTTCGTTGAAATCGAGGAATTTAAACGAATGACAATCGGGGCCCATCATAATATGGGATCAACTGCTGGAGGTCAAACAAGATTAATGGGAGGATCTATGAGTGCGATGTTTGCTTAAGGTGGCTCTCCAGATTAACCTTTAAGATTAGGTAAGAATCACAGATCACCTACAAGATTTACACCGGAAGGAATGGACTAGTTTGACAATATAGATTAAAAAGTAGAAAGTTCATAAAAGAAACCAATAAAAAGACGTATCTATTAATAGAGTAAATAGGACTATAAAATTGAAATGGGATAAATGACGCAAGATTAACAAGACTTTCTAACATAGATTTAAAATCTGGTTTAAAGTGATTTAAGTGATAAAACTCCATGTCAAAATTGGGAAACTGTGACTGTTTAAAATGGCTTAACCATTTAAGCTCTTAATTCTTAATCAAATAGAATAAATATTGATAAAAAGGTACTTAAAAATTAGATCAAATTACTAACTTTATTGTTTGGAGTGTTTTATGTTCTAAGAAACTATATTGACTTCTAAATAGATTACTTTTACTTAGGTTTGATCTTACAACTGATTAATTTCAGGAATTCAGAGACATTTTTCTCAATAAAACAAAAGTATTCTATGTTAAAGGCAAGAGCCCAAGTACCAGGTGATTCGTTGTCTGTAGGAGAGGGCATACTAAAAAGCTATAAAGATTCTCATTACGATTCCTTCGATTTTATGACAGTTAATGTTCGAGAAATTAATCGTGATGAAGAAAAGCATATTTTAACTACTGAAGAGACTTTGGATTTACCGACAGACTACCTAGCGAGATAATTCATCCAAAGACGTCATGTTAAAATGTTAACATACTGGTGCTAAGACTAGAACGGATACTTCTATGTATTGAGAAAGAGTCTTCCATTATCAGGCTAAAACGATACTTATCTGAGCAATGTGAAAGAGGCTTTCGTTTGTGTACCAATTGACAATAATAATCATGGCAGTGGATTGTCAGAAAAATCTCTAGTTTATTTTTTCTCTGAATTCAATTACGGTGCTCAGGGACCTAAAGTCATTGTTAACAGCTACTTTTAGGATTAAATCAAGCTACTCAGAATGAATATTCTTTCTTCACTTACACAGTACCAAAAGTATAAAAATTATAACTTTACTTAATTATTTAGTATCTTGCTGAAAGATTAATGATTGAGACTTTGAAATCTCAGTAATAAGCAGAGATTAAAAATGTTTAAACTAAACCTGTCATTAGAGACGATAAAATGAACATGAGTGAGTTAGAGTACAGTCAATCACGAAATGGATCGTTGAAGAAACAGTCAATTACAAGTAATAACCAGGGAGAATATTAATAATTTGTGGATTAAACCGGATCTCAAGCTTATCAATAGAGATGAGCAGCACAGTTATAATTGGAAAAAATTAATAATTACAGACAATATTTTCTGTTAACATCTTTTTAATGTCCATAATAAAACAAATAAGATAGAAATATGTGAGATAATAGAATCTCTAAATTGGAATAATATAAGGTTAACAATAATTTATAAGTTTATAGTAGTTCAAATGCTCATCTCAGCTCCTCCTCTCATAGTTTTGTAGATCTCAGCAAATTCCTCAAATGACTTGACCTCCTTGATTTCACTACCATAGTGTATTATAATATAAATATAGTGCTGTTCAATCTTCTTGATCATTGAGATGTTGAAGCCATCAATGTCATCTTCGATCAGGGTTAAAGCAAGACCGTCTGTACCGAATCTACCGGTTCTGCCTACTCTGTGCAGGTAGTTGGCGTAGTCTGGCTCCTTCCAACCTTCATCTTGGGTTATAGGCACGTCAAAGTTAATCACAATATTTAATATAAAATATTTAAGAATTAATATCTACTTCTGGGACATCAATTCCTCTTGCAAGTACATTTGTGCAGATCAATGCATTCAATCAACAATATAAATCTGTAATAATATCCCATTTATATTTATGAAAATATTGCAAGATGTCTCTCTGAACATAATTATTATAATATTAAGTTATTTAATTTATTTATTAGAATTTAAGCATTGATTCAATAAAAAATTATTTATATTCTTTCTTATTATTGTTTAAAATGCTTTTTCTTGTAATGTCAAATAAATTAAATTAAAATTAAACATATCGATGATTCTATCTCTTTCATTGAAAGGCAATCCACCGATAATGATCTCAGGCTTGTGGTTCTCTTTAATCAATCTCTCCTTCAAGTAATTAGCAGTTGCTTTGGTATTTGTGAACAGCATAGCTTGGACTCTGGAGTTCTTTTTATAGAACTCTTCCACAAATTAGCACTTGCTATTCAGATTCAAATAAAAAAAAACAAAGAACAATATATTTGTCTAATATATTTATTGTTATCAAGAATGATGTAGTACTGCTTGACTCCCTTAAGATTAAGTGACTCCTTTTTCACTCTAAATGAAGTGAATTCTCCCACAATCTTAGAGAACTGATCAATGATGTCCTGTTCAAAGGTAGCTGAAAAGATGAGGTACTGAGGACTCACTCCACGTTTCTTTAGCTCCTTATCAATAAGAGATTGGATCACTTCACGGTTGTTCTCTTGCTTAAAGATTTCATCAGCCTCATCGAAAACCACCATGGTCACATGTCTGAAGTCCAAATTAGAGCCTCTTCCTGCTAACTTGTTGGTGAAATAGTTTGGACTTGTGATCAGGATCTGAGCCTTCTTGATAATTGAACCTTCGCCGATCTCAATAGAGATGTTCATCTTTGTTCATTAACAATCATTTAAGCGAGAAATTTTAAGAAAATTTAAGGATTTTATGAGTTGCAAGTCTGTCTAGCACACCCTTGATCTGTCTAATAAGTTCCCTTGTATTAGCAAAGATAATGACTTAAGTTTCCTGAATGTTAGGGTTCACTCTCAAAATGGCTGGGATTCCAAATGCACCAGTCTTGCCACTGCCGTTTCCAGCTTGAAACAAGTAGCTCTCGCTAGAGTTTTGCATGATCTTGGGGATAGCATGAGCTTAGATTTGAGATGGCTTGGAGTAATCCATTTCACTGAGTCCATTTTGAACCATAATGTCAGGGACTTCAATGTCTTTCCACATCACTTTCTTCGATTGCAAATCAGTAATGATGTTCTTAAACTCCAGTGACCTCATACCCTTGATTATTTAAAATACAAAAAACATTTCAATTAATTTCACTCATAAATTTTCATGATCAACTACTTCTGTTGGTCTTCTTTCTTCTCTTCCTCACTAAAATAACATTAGTTAGAAAATTCGCACTTACTTTTAGGAAGTGAGATTGGATGCTGATTCAGTTTACTTTGATACCATAATTACTTTTTAAATAGATTATATCTAATTAACAAAAAATACTTTTTATCAATTATCATTACATCTACTTAATATTTGTTCAGCTTAATTAATATATTTTATATTTTAAGCAATAGATAAATACGGTATTTATATAATAAAGCGGCTATTGCTTTATTATTTAAGTAAATTTTAAAAGAAATATCTATTCTTTTAATATTATATTTAAATATTAGCTTAATGATTATATTTTAATCTTTTTTTAGTAATTGAATTTTTATTATACCTTAGATATATAAATTTACAAATCGAAGTCAGCAAAACTGTATAAAATATAATTCAAAATTTTGAAAATAGATTAAAATATTGATATTTTTTCCAGTTTTTCTTTTATATATTTATTTTAATTCGGATATTTTTTTAATCTGATCTCATAATCCTAAAGTATATTTTATCATTCAAGATAATAATTAATTAAGCCATTAATACATTTTTAATTATTAATCATATAAAAATATTTAAATATGCAATCTTTAATCGCAAAAAAGCTTCTTCTTGCTTCATCAAGACAAGCCTTGAGTCATAGAGCTACTAATTTTTATAAAATACTAGCATCGAACTAATTGTATCAAAGTCAATAAAACTTGATTAATGTCAGATACTTTAGCTCATATGATTAGGAACAACCATTGTCTAAATCTGGATCTCAACAATTTGATGAAGATAATCCTATAGAAAAATAATTGAAATTTACTTAATTTTAATTGTTTTAAGGTCTACCAATCAAGTTGAGCAGATTAACAACAGAGCCTTTAATATCGCTCAATAGTAATATGCTAGCGATCAGTACATAAACAACATTATGAATGAGTACTTTCAGGTTAATCAACTTCAATCTTACTATAACTTGCATGCCAAGCACTTCAACTTGAATCATTACTCTTTCTTGCTGTATAAGATCAATTACATAGTAAAAGAACAAGGGAAATACGCCACTATGACTTAAGAAGAGAAGGCAGAGTACTTGAATAAGTATGGAGATCCCAGTTCCAACTCCCCAGAAGCAGCTAACAATCTCTTCAAAATGATTGTCTCCCATCTGGCTTTAAATGTCAAGGACATTCCAGTGCAGACTATAGTACCTGTAGTCAGAGTACTTTCAGACACTAAACTAGATAAGAGTGATTTCACTGAAAGTCAATTAAATGCTCTTGAGAAGAGAGTTCTTGATAACTATGCAAGATTCATCTCAATGGACATGGCCAGTATTATTCACTCTTTCTTAAATATGAATCATGTTCCAAACTCGCTTTTAAACGAACTAAACTTAATGAGTTCTTTGACTACTTTCAACAAGTTTTCCTCTATTTTGATTTTAGAGGGTCTCCTCAAAGTTAAATACACTGAAAGACAAGACCTGTACGAGAAGCTTTTCAACTAATTGAGGAAGATCTCATCATTCATGAATTAAATAATTTCATACAGAGCTCTGAATTGTGTGAATTTAGTTAAGGATCTATTCCCCCAGAAGGATTATACTGACTTGGCTTAATTCTTCATTGATAAATAAGTTGAATATATTAGACACAAAGATGCCTTAGTTCAATCAGATATCCTCTATGAAACTATTAAAGTCGTCAAGGAATTGGAAACATACACTAGAGTAGTCAAAAATAATCAATTAAACATTGAGAAATTCTCAGATAACTATCTTAGAATCTAAATTGACAAAATTGAAAAGTCAACTCCCAACTATTCAATCTATAAATATTTTATGAAAAAATCATATTAATAGATATTTAAGGGAGCTATATTTTTAGAGGTTAAAATTTTACGGAAACTAATGAATGATTAAGGGATAATTTGATTTAATATTAAAGTTTAGTCATCTCTGTTAAAGGTTATTTCATGATGAAAATATAGCATAGGAATTTCTCACAATAAATTTAGATCTCATTAATTAAATCTAAGATTTGCAAGTAGTTTAAAAAATTATTTAGCATTAGAATATAATAAATTCTAGCAATATCTTATAAATAATACATATAATTTATAAATAAATTAGTTTATAAATTAATTTTTATCTTTTCATAGTGTATGAGAGTCTAATTTCAGCAAGTGACAGAAAGAGATACGTAGATCAAATCTTACAAAGCTTAAAAGACTAGAGGACAGATATCAGGAAATTCGACTTGAAGCAGCTCGATTCAATCATCACCATAGTCAACGACCACTCGTAAGTAGTTCCTGCCCAATCTAACCATTTGTTTATAGTAAAAAAGACATAATTGTTTTCTACAAATATTTGGAGCAATGCCTAGATGCAGGAGTGTTTTCATAGAAACATTTCACTTCAAATTTCGATGCAGTTTCAAGAATGCTTCACTTATTCGTCAAGGAGGGATATATCAATGCGCAAATGCAAACTCAATTCTACTACAGATATCTCATGCAACTTAAGGACAATATGGATCTGATCAAAAATGATGAACTCATTCATGTTATTTGGAGTTTAATCGTTGCTGATGATGAATAATTTTATGAATAGATAAGATTTTAATGATAAAAATACCATACAAAATATTACTTTGCTTCAATTGATGTCATAATTCAAGTGATCTTAATAAATATACTAGGTCTTCACTCTTTTTAAAAGTATAGTTGTAAAATGATAAATAAGTCAGCTAATTATAAATAGGTTTGCATATTTATTATTGACAATTATAACTCTCATTAAATAGCTATTAAATTTTTAAACTTAACTATTCTTCCATAAAATTAACAATTAATAAATAATTGTAAAGCCCATTAATTCCAAGAGTATACGAAAAACTTGCTGGATTTGAGAGAGACTAGCCCTTGACAAGAGAAGAAAAATTGGAGCTCCATCAAATCGTAATCTACTGCAATGAATTAATCAAAGCAAACTAATGGGTAAAATTATATGAAATTATTTATTTTATTTTAGCCAAGAGAATTCAAGGATGTAGTCCCAAGAAAAGTGAAGGATATTTGTGAAGAAGAATTCAACATTTTCGACAAGAATCACTATCAAGAAGTGCAGATGGATATTGCCAAGAAATTACTTAAGTTGAGAGTGACTTTCCAGGAAAATGCCAAGATCAACAAGTCTTATAGAGTTGATTTCAAGCTCAATGATGTCAATGTAAGAACTAATTACAAGTAAATTAACTTCTGTTTTAGAAATTCATTATCCTCAAGGGACCAGACATGATTAATTAGAAGAACAACGAGCTCCTAGGCATCTAATCACTTAAATTCAAGCATCTTCAGAGTAAAGTCAAGGACCATACAGCAATGATAATCGATACCGAGAAGTGGAAGAATATGTCTGATGACTAACAGTACGAATATTTGTTCGCACTGTCTAGAAGCAAAGATTCAAGTCTTAACAGAGACTCATTTGATTACGGTATTTGATGAGTAGGCACTAGATTCACAACTGCCTGGAGAATTAGGAGTAGTTTTATTTAAATCAATTCATTACTTATTTAAACAAACCTACATTTGTTATTAAAGAAACTCTATATGTTCAATTTATTATGATAATATTCAATTATGATTAATTAATAAATAACTGTTAATTAGGTATTTTGAGTAATTTCTCCATTTCATTGTTTATGTCTCTTCTCTTTCTTGTCCTTGTTCTTTTTGACGTTTTTCTCTAAATCTTCCACATCTTCTTCATTGTCCCTCTTTTTCTTCTCAATACTGACAATATTGAGGTTTCCTTTGCCATGAGTAGCTTTCTTGAAATCTTCATCAGTCTGCTTGATTTCGTGCTTTTTGAACTTCTTAATAAAGTCCTCCTTCTCTTGTCTCATTTTCTTTGTCAATTAGTGGTCACTAGCATCCAATTCCTCAGTTAAACTCTGCTTTATTTGACCAGTTGACTCTTTGAGATTCTTTTTCAATTATTCGTGGCCTTTTTGAGTTTCATAGTCCACTTGCTTTGCAATCTCTCTTTCAAAAACTTCTCTGAAAACTCTTGTAAACTTTCTGATACCTTTGTTGAAGAGAGGAAGCAACTGATTGGCTTGTAGGTTTAAGTCTACTTGCAATTCCTCAACACTCTTGTGTTGAAGTCCCATACCTAACAATATAGCACTCTGAGTGTAAGATAGAGTGACAGCTGACTTAGGCAAGACATTAGCCGGAGTGGAGTTGTTGTTGGAAGATCTGGTGTAGTAAAGTTTAGCTAAAGTTGGCACTAAATCCATAATCAAATGGAAGTCAACGAGATTCTTTGAGTAGGATTCTAAACGCTTCAAATCGAACAGAGTCACATAAATCTCCAAGTTTTCCTAATAAAAATAATTGAGATAAGCAAAGATTTCGTTACCTTTTAGATAGCATTGATAGCTTATTCATAAATGTGAAAGTTATAAGAAAGATAAGTTGCAATTAAATAATAAGGAAAATGAATGAAAATATAAAATAAAGTATAAATATAAACATAGGAAGAGCAAAGACTAAACTAATACGCTTTGACTCTTTCATTAATAATTTTGCTACTTGCAGACAACTTATAGAGTTTTAAGACCAGCACTTGGATTGAGACTGTTGCTTCCGAAGAACATCTTCTTGAATTCCTTTTTAAACTTTCTGATCTTGACTCTGTTAATGGGAGCATCTTAGCCAAATAAATCAGCATGTTTTTTCTTTGCCATCATTCATATTAATTATAATTAAAAATTATTTTAATTAATATTAATGTATCTTAAATTAGGAGTTCTCTCTCTTAGACTCTTTAGTCCCTACGTTCAATCTTTCTTCGGTAAGAATCGGATTCACCTGGATGTACTCTGCTTGCATGACCTCCCAAAGCCCATCCTGAATGGAAAACTTCTTTGCATTTAGGGCAAATAAATTTGGAGTTTTTGTTGGACAAAATAAACTCCCCTTAGATAGCTGATTTAGATTTCCTAATTGACTTTGATTTCTTGGATTTGCTTTATAAAATTAATGAAAATATTTATCACGCTATTTCTGCCATTTGGGTTTGATCCCAGGAATTTACGATTATTTTATGCAAAATTAGCTTTTGATACAGTTTGTGGTCTTGCTCTCTTCCTAGCTTGGTTTGAAAAGGCACTATACAACTTTCTTCTGACTATTTTTCTCTTGCCAAGCTTGCTTAGAGAAAAGTTCTCATCTCCCTAGTCATCTTCGTTGTGGATTTCGCAATCATCTTGCTCCACATTGCCCATATCTTCATCATCATTTTCTTACTTTGTATGTCCTCTATGACGATCATCATTGCTGCTTTTGCTTTAACGATCACTTGAACCCTTGAATTAGATGTTACCTTAAAAGCTTCTTTACAAACTTTATGATGTTTAGATTGAGTCTGGTACTTCGTGCTCGGATTCAAAATCGGAAGGTAAGTCCTCGCTGATAATTACAATTCCTCTGGTTACTTTTTCTTTGATGATTTCTTAAGAGTACTTTGGAATGTTTAAAGGGTAACTGTTCACTTTGTTACTTTGATGTGAGAGCAAATTTTTGGGGACCTCAATTTTATCTTTGGTTTGAGACTTCTTTGGTCTTTGCCCCTAATTTTAGGTGGGTCTCTAGTTGAGAGGAGTTTAATTTTTAGGAGTTGATGGCTTATTTAACTAAAGATTATTTGGGAAAATGTTCATTACAAGAGGATTAGTGTCCTTTTAATTTGTTCTTATCACCATCTCTTCAACTGAACCATGATTAATTTGGGAGTTAAAAGTGTTTGAGGACATATCCATTTAGTGCTGGTCATCATCATCATAGTAAACAAAGCCCTCTCTCTGCTTTTGGAGCGCATTTTTTATTACAACAAGAGTTTCAGCTGGCTTTCTGATATCTAAGTCAAAGTTCTTAATAGTCTTTTTGCCAGCACCTCTGGAAAACAAAATAATTAAAAAGGAATTCTGAAAGCCTTGATTGTTGCCAAAAGATTAGTTTCTAGTTGATTGAGCTTCAGTTTCAGGCATTTATCTGTGGTTTTGATGATCATTTATATCCTAAAGCATTAAATTATTTTTTTTAAAATTAAGATTGTTTATACTTCTATATCTTGGAAATTAATGTATAAATGTGAAAATTTCATTTACATTTTCTAATCATATTTTCCTAATAATGATTTGCTTAATTTTACTTATGTGCATAAATTTCTGGACAACCCAAAGAATGAAAATAATTAAAAAAATAATTAAGAAATTTAATCTTATATACAGAGAAATTCAATCATTATTAATTTACAGTTATACATTAAATTTTAATGATAAGTTAATAAAATTTTTCATATTTTTCATTTATTTCATTGCATTAATTATTAGAAATCAAAAGTTAATAAAGAGAATTCATTTAATTATTTTGAAGGAGTGTTTATTTTTATTTGATTATTTTTAATATAAGGAGTTTATCATTCATATTTTTACATATATAAGTATAATTTAGGGTTAATTTAGAAATATAGAATTATATTCTATAATTAAAATTGAAGTTTCATTTATTATTGGTATTAATTGTAGTCTTGGTTTTCATCAAAACTTTCATTTAAATCCTGTTGCATAAAGCGATTCCCTTGATAATGTTTGTTAGCTCCATCTTTAAATGGGTTCATCATCATCATTCTCTGTATCATGGCAGCATGATTGAAGTTGGTGTTTGAAGGATGCTTGAAGGAGCTGTTGCATCGAAGTTCATCAAAGATATCTGATTCCTCAGAGAACTGCTCGATTCTCTCATATAATTTGCGGCTTGTTTCAATTAAATCAACAGTTTAAATGGCGTCTTCTCCCATAAAGTTTCTGAGCTCCTCAACCATCATCATGTACATTTGTTGTTGAGGTCTCTCGTGAGATCTTTCACTCTGAGAACCCTTTTGCCTTGCTTAGGCGCCTGTGTTCATTTGATGTGTGTTGTCTTCAGAATCCTGGGCGTGTGCTTAATCTTCAATTTTGTGGCAAAACTTCAGGAAGATTCCATTAAAGATGTGCATTTGTTCGACAAGATCAAGCACTCTCTTGATCTGGTCCTTGAGCTTGGCATTTGCAGCTATTGCCTCTGAAAAGAAGCCCATTTAGTGTTTGAACAACTCAATGACCTCACTGTTGCTTTGTGCTTGCTGTTAGTGCTCATTCTAGTCATTAGAGTTGGATGGGTGGTAAGATGCCATTGTTGATTTTAAAGAGCTTCCTCTAAAAAATGGCGACAAAGTGCTCTGAAAAGCATGCTGTGGTTGACCAAAAGTTGAACCTGATGGCTGAAAAGCCTGATGATTTGCATTTACAATCCTAAAAGTTTTAACATATTTTCATAGAATTGGTAAATTAACATGGATATCAAGATAACTATATAGCGAGTAAAAACTATAATTTTATTTTAAGTTTTAATTTTAATTTTATAATCATTATATTTAAATTACAGAATGAAAATAAATCGAAGATAATCTTCCTTCAGATTATATTCAACTCATCCTTGCTTTATTTACTTTATTGATAGCTTCCTTGGTGATTATGAATAAATTATTACATTTTGGGCTGATATTCAGGTAAAAAAAGTTCTTTAATCTTTAAATGGTAATTGCTTAAAAATTTTCTTATATTTATTATTGATCTTACTAATAAAACTCTATATTATTAAAAATTTGATCGAAAAATAGATTAAAAAGGTTTAAATTGTCATCGTACTGTTAGTGGACGGAAGGCTTGTTTTGGCTCATTCCCAAGAGTTCTCTCTGCCAGTATCCAAAGCCATTCTTCAAAGCAGTTGATTTTTACCCGAAGATTGACTTGTTATCACTTAGGTTAGTTGCCTTGAACGACAAAGCTGACTGATTATACCTCGAAGAATGTGGATTCTAGAGACTTTCAGAAGCATACTGGGCTTAGGGTCTACTCAAGCTGACTTCTGCTCTTACTATGAGCGATAAAATGTGAAAAAATTGCTTACTTTATCTTTGTTGAGCTGTAGGATTGACATGATCGTCGCCATTTTAGAGATGTTGTTGGGATGATGTCTTGAAACCTGAGTTGCGTATCTTGGTAACATTAAAGGGACTTGGATTAACCAGACCAGGACTGTGATTTAAAATGCCCACATCCGAGGCACGTTGGTAGCCTCTCTCATTATAAGCCTACTTAACAGAAGTGTTAGGGTTTAAGAACTGAAATTAAGATAGACTTACCTCTTGCATGGGGTAAACTGAAAATTAGGAATTAGGGTTTCGGTTCATTTGAAGTGTAGATTTGATTTAATAATTATATTACGCAAATAATCTCTGAATTTATAATCAAGCAAATAATCTCTGAATGATTCTTATCAGACTAACTGGACCTCATAGATATGAAATCTTAATACTTCTAAGTTAATCATTCCATTCTATTTTCATCAGACTTGTCTTCATAATAGAAATAAATGGAGTCATGAGAATTTTATAATTATTAATTTAGAATACTTAAGTCATTAGATTTATGGAGGGTAAACAATTAGAGTAAAAAATGAAGTCCTCAAATGAATTAGGGAGTGCAAAATATTAAGGAGAAGATAGTTTAAATGAGCAAAATGAAGACTAGTATTATGATTAGAATCAAAATAATGTTCAGGACTAAGATTTTGATAATAATAGCAAGTCTTCCTCAAAGAAAAAGAATTAATCTGCCATTAAAATTAAAGGTAAGCTAAATTACCAAAAGTTATAATTATGTTCTAGGTATTGATGAAGGAGACGAGTTTTTGAAGCCAATTCCAGTCAGTAAAACTAAGATGCTGCAAAAGAAACAATTAATGAGTGATGAGAAATCAAAATCAGGGAACTAGTCTGAAATTTAAGCAATTTCAGAGAGTCCTGATGACTCAGGCAAAAAAGGAAAGAAAAGATATAACAAAAAGTAATCTAGTTCTGCATAACAAGACGGGACAGAGCCTAGAAGCTTGAAATCATAACTTAGTAACTTATCTGGTGGTTTTTCTGGAGAAAAATCT
The DNA here is from genome assembly GCA_000711775.1 of Oxytricha trifallax. NCBI lineage: Eukaryota > Ciliophora > Spirotrichea > Sporadotrichida > Oxytrichidae > Oxytricha > Oxytricha trifallax. The sequence continues at coordinate 201,888 of ARYC01000061.1, forward strand.
TACAAAAGACCTAAGCTTCAATCGGGTGAAAACCTAATTATAGATTCAAACTTAGTAAGCAATAACAATGATGGAGATGAAACCAATCCAAATGAAGACTCTAAAGTATAGGAAGATGGAAAGAAAGATGCGAATTAGAGCTCAAAGACTGATATTGATAAGAAAGAAGATTTCTCCAAGAAACCCGTCAGGAAATGGGAGAAAAGATGGGTACTTCAGCCCAACGTAATTGAATATGGAAATGACATATGGATTCAGAAGTGGATATGTGTTGATAATTTGAACACAGTGACAATAGCAGCAGAACCGCCAAAAGTAAACGTATAGTATTACGAGAAAGTAAATGGTTTGAGTTCTTTTCCAATAGTTGAATTAATTTTTAAAAATTGAAGCTTTGACTAGAGACGTGACTGACAAAACAGAGCAGGAAAAGTAAGTTCCTGCTTAACCATAGCAAGAAGAAATTACTCTGCAAGAACACATATAATATGAAAAGGCAGCTCAACAGACTCTAGACTTATTCACTCCTCTATAAAACGCAGAGATGGATATGGAATCAGTTTCCAAGAAATATGTCTGCTAGGAAGATGATTGTGGGAAAGTATTCTATGATTAAGGTATTCATAAATTATAAGAATAATTTTCATTTTAGGATCTTATAGAAAGCATTAGATGACTCATGGAGAAAGAATGTACATTCACGAAAATATCAAATTAAAAAAATAATGCTTTCAATTTTGATTTTTTTAGTTCCAGTAATTAAAAAACTTAATAAGATTATTTATTATATATTAAACCAATAAATCGATAATCTGATAAAATAATTCATTGATTTTCATTGATTATAAATGTTTTTTTAACAAATTAATATATTTGAATTTGCAAGGTACCTACTTGTGGGAAGAAGTTCTTAGATAATTCTAAGCTAAAAAGACAAGAAATTGAATTTATTATTATTTTTACATCAGTTGGTGCACACTGGAGAGAAGCCTTATAAATGTGACATTTGCAGCAAGAAGTTCTCCCTGGACTTCAACTTAAGAACTCATCTGCGAACTCACACCGGTGAAAAGCCCTATGTATGTTCTTACCCCAGTTGCCACAAGAGATTCACTCAATCGTCTAATTTGACAGCACATGAGAGAACTCATTCCATGCGAGATGCTAATGGTTAGTTTATAAATTCACAGGGTGGCCAGATGATAATGGACGAGGATGGAAATATGATACCTGCGCCAATGTACGCACCTGATGGATCACTACTCATGATGTGCAGTGAGGAGCAGTAAATCCTTGATGAAAAGCTACTGGCTGAAAACCCAGAACTATATCACTAGTAAATGATGCAACTTCAAATGCAGCAGTAACAACAAATACAATTGTTTCAAACTGAGAGGTCACATTTTAACTCGAACAATGGAAATGGTGGCTAGATTTTTGCAGTTAACTACAATCCCAATTACTAATAGCACAATAGGGTTGAGTATGGGATGATGCAGTAAAATTATGAAGGGGAAGACATTGAGGATGAGGAGGAAGAAGAAGAGTTGGAAGATCCTAATCTCATTCTGGATTAAGATTAGTAAAAAATGTTCTTAGAAGACAACACTCAATACTATTCTTATAAAAATTATTAATCAAATTACACACAATTAATATTTTTTATTATTTGTTTGTATTTTAACTGGTTTTAATTAACAACAATTTTGAAGAGGAAGATTTGAAAATTTACAGTGTTTTAAATTGTTTATTTTATTTCTTAATCCCATATTACCTCTTAAATAATTTCTTGAATTAAAACACGGTGAAAATTAAAACATAATATTAAAATGTATTTTATTTTTCCTATTGTGACATTTATCTAATTTTGAGACTCCTGCATAAGCCTTATCTCAAATAACTCTCTTATTCTCTAGGAAATTTTTGATGTGATAGACTTGTGCGAAACATATGGCGATAAATGCCAATGACTCAAGTGCCACCATATACAAATTGTATCTACTGTTGTCCTCTACAGCATCATTATGAGTGTATTATCTGTAGCTGGAGAATTTAGCTTCCATGGAAATATGACGCAAATCTGAGAAGATAGTCTTGAGGTATTAACGAATGCTGCGAATATCATCATCTTCCACCACACCTTCTTGGATCAAAGCTTGTTCGGAGTCTGAGAGTGGTTGGTTGTCTAGTGATTCTTTAGTTCCATCTAGAAGTTCATTTAATTCGTCATTGCCTGGAGTGTGGATTGCTAAAGTCACATCCTTAGTTCCTCTTCTGTCCTAAATTAACAAAGCGTGTCAAAAAATCAATTGCTAACAAGTTGAATAATATACATACCTTCATATTTGAGAAGACAAAGGTGTAAGTTCCTGGAATTGTAGTGTTAAATCTAAATATACCCTCTTCTGCCTTTCTTCTACTGAATACTACTTTATTGTTGGGGTCAAGTACAAAGAAATCAATGAATTTATTCTTTCCATTAGACTATCCCACGAAATATGCTCCTCTAATGTATATTGAATCTTATCCCACATCTTCATAAAAACTCTAAACAAACCATTTAGACCTTTATATTTGGAGTAATTTATCTTCATATTATTAGCTATATCTATTACATATTCTTACCACTTCTTGCTTAGGTTCTATAACAATAGTAGTCATATCTTCAGGTACGAAATCATGCATATATTACTCCCATTCCTTCATGAGCTGAGCATCTTCAACGCTATTATTATCTTTAAGTGTTGCATCTGCTGCGATTTATTCTATTTGATCTGGAGTAACACCTCTGTCAATTTGCACGTTCTCATTGTGATTGGGTTCTGCTACCTGTCCAAAAGTAAACAAATTCTTTGAAGTTAATAAAACTAAAACAATAAGTGAGATTAGGGAAAGAGTGTAAGATTACCAAGGGATAATAAAAGTGCTTTCATTATTTTTAATATTCTACTTTAATTATAATTACAATTCAGATTATACAATAGAGTTTTAATGATTAATTTTAAATCAGGTGCTGAAACTGTCGACTCAGTCAAATCCAAACTCAAGTCAAACAGAGGTGGTTCAAAGTGCAAGAGAGAGCACTGCTGCCACAAAAGAGCTCCAGTTACCACTCCATGAACAGTCACACAATTAAAAGATATTTGACTTGAAGTATTTAAATGACTCATTATTTAACATGCTTAACAATAATTAACTCATTATTATACTTTAATTCAAACTATGATCACACTATTTTCAAATATGAAACCACTTCCTTTCGTTCTCAGGTTTATCCCAATGCTTGGCTTATTTGATAAGTTTAAGTATTTCTTTTTGTCTCTTAGAAACTTCCTTCAAATTCACATCTTAATTGTAGTAGTGCTCAATGACTTCTAGGTCTTTAACATTCATAGTCTAAAGTCCTTCTCTCACATCTGCCTCATTGTCATTTTCAAGGTTCTTTTAAAGCAGAAGTTCCTGTCTTAGAAGTTTACTCAGACGTTCTTCTATTAAGTCAACTGAGGTTTAATTGAAAGATTACTGACCACCAATACTACCATATACCCAGAATAAACCACTTAATTAATGAAGGGATAAACTTGGGATTTCATTATTGAAAACTAAATTATTGGTGAATTAGATCAGCTGCTAAGTATCCACTTATTCCATAATTTAAGGGTTTGCTCTCATAAACTGTACATATAGCTCAAGAAAGATTAAAGTATCCTGGAAACTTAATTTATTTACTGGATCTTGGGTCCTCTTCACATATGAATTAAGGAATCTGTTCAGCAAATCTAATTTGAATACTGCATCTCCAGTAAGTGTCATACCTTAGAATAAACCTAGAAATTATCGATTATCTACATTTTCAACGTTATCTCTTATTTTCATCAAAATTGGATAGTAAAATCTCTCTCTTAGCCTGCTTAAGTCAACTTCGCTCTTCCAAATGACATGTGGGAAATAATTGAGTATTAATTCCACCTCTGTCATATTGTACTCTTCCTATCTTTTTAACATGCATTCAATAAGTTTGATAATCAGCGTGTTTGTTCCTTCCTGAGCAATGCAGTAACTTACCAATATATCTAAAGCTTCTTTGGGAAATATTTATTGAGGCTGCATGTTCAGCATGTCATTTACTCTTACCTCCAAGTTTTAATACAGTTCAATGTAACTGGCCAGCACATCAAAGATACTAAGCTTGGTTTTACTTTCCTATTCATCATCAAACTGAGTGAATAAATTTCTGAAGAAACCTTTACTTAGATTTTAATACACGAAATTCACCATATCACCTGGTACTGTTCTAAATGACTCAGACTTTACACTGATTATTTCTTTGTGTCTAGTTGATATCCTATCATCTTATATCTCACTTTTAGTCAATAGATCTTGTGACTTTCTTTATTTATCAAGAATCTCCTCATCTTTAGGCCTAAAATGATTTAATTCATCAAGAATTTTCAAGATTTATGGCTTTCTTATGTTAGAGTTGCGTTCTGTTGCTAAATTGTTAATTCTTTCTAGACATGCATGATAGAAGGCATTAGATTACTTTCCATAGGTTTATTCAGTACGAACACGCTTTAAAATGGCTAAAATTTCATCAATGTCCAGGTTGTATATCAAATCGGATCTCATGATAAACTTAAGGATATAAAAAGATATAGTATGGCTATTTAGATTGGTTTATCACTGCCATATGTCTTGTAATGAGAATATCTTTGTTGAGGTATTTCTTCTTCATCCAGAGTGCCACCACTTGCTTTAATTACAGTCTATCCATATTATTCTTTATATTGATTTTTCTCTGCTTTTTACCCACTTGAAGACTATTTATAGAATTTAATTAAAAGTAATTATGAATAATACATTGAAAACTTCCTTTTTTACATTTTATAATTCTTTTAATAATATTGATTGACAGATTGTTAAGTTGTCTCATCTTGTTATTTAATTGCTTATCTCAACTCTCGAAGTCTCTTTGCAAACAAATCATTAGAAGAGAATTATCTTAAATTAACCAGTTAGTTCAGTCTTTAAGTATTTATTTTATCTTTGTTTTTAAGCAATACTCTGGAAAGAAGTGTTTGTAATTTTGTGGCTGATTTATTCATTTTATCTTTTACTAATTAATTTATATTATTTTATGAATTTTAAATAATAAAATTATTTATCATATATTTAGTATTTATAAGTTTTGTTGCATAGCTTCGTGGTAGGTCAAAACAGCAGCTGAGTTCATTTGACCAGCAACAGCCTTTACGATGTTGTCCTTAATGAAGAAAGCAACGAATTTACTATCTGCTAAACTGCCTTGGATGTAAACTTCATCATATTCAGTGGCATATCCAGCATATTAAAATTTAAAATTATAAAAATCATATTGGATTGACTTGTTGTAATGTCTAGTCCAGTAAAAGGGAACTCCACCGAAGGGCACAAGTTTACCTAGCATGTTGAAAGCAGCGTATGAACCTTGGTCCATAGTCAATTAATTGTCTAAACATTTTTTCTATGAAAGCTGATTAATTTATGAATTTACATAGCAGAGATGTAATGCTCAACTCTGTGGGTCTTTCCAGTGACCCAGTAGGGGTATGAGGCAATATCTCCAGCAGCGTAGACATCCTTGATGCTTGATTAGAGGTATGGATCAACTAAAACACCTCCCATTGGGTCCAAGTTAACTCCAGTTCCTGAGAGGAACTTGGTAGCTGGCAAGACACCAGTACCAATAAGGACAAGATCGGCTTCGAGGACAGTACCATCATCGAGCACAACGTGAGTGGCATTCTTACCGTCTCCCTTGAATTCCATTGTCTTTCTGTTCTTGTGAAGAGTCACACCATTCTTTTCATGTTCGGAAGCCAAGTAAGCACCGATTTCAGCACCGAGGACTCTCTCCATTGGGAAGTTCTCTAAGAAGACCATGTCTACTGATTGAGCATCTTTATATTGCATAAAAGTAAAAGAAATATGCATTTATATTGATTATACTTAAGCTTGAGTCCTGAAGCTGACTCTGATCCGATGAAGCCACCTCCAATGATAACAACTTTTTTAGCAGTCTCTGCTCTTCTCTTAATTTCCTCTTGATCTTTAGCACTTCTCAAGACAAGAACGTTTTCTTGATCGATACCTGGGATTCTTGGTCTGAATGGTGCTGTTCCAGTAGCAATACATAGTTTATCATAGGACTATTAAATCAATTAATTTGATTATATCTTACCAAAGTTGTTCCGTCATGAAGGGTCAAAGTTTTTTCAATGGTATTAACTCCTTCAACTCTTGAGTTTAGTCTAACATCAATCACTAATTAACCACTTTAAATGGTTTAAATTAATAGCAATCAAATTTTCAAGTAAATTTTAAATTAAACTTGACTTTTTAATTAAATATAGTAATTTTATAAATAAAATATATTTAAACAACAACTTTTTTATTTAAATTGTGATATTTATTTTATTATTAAATAATAAAAAATTAAGTAAAAAATATAATGATTTATAATTATAGCAAAACAAAAATTATTTTAAATTATTATCATAAAGATAAAATGATTTTATTTTTTTACAGAATAATATTGTTTATATAGCCTAAGCTATTAAAATTCATTTTTTAAATATAAAATAAATATGATACTTTTATTTATTAATAAAAACGTTTATATAATTAAAATAATTGTGAATGTCAGCATTTTAGAGGAAGGCCTCATCTCTAAGCTTAAATTTAGTAGCGTCACCAGTGGCAAGAACCTTGGTCAAAAGAGTTCTGTCATAAGGAACGAGGTCTTCAGCTGATAGAAGGATGACTTCGCCAGTGAAGTCGGATTATCTAAGGGTCTCAGCGCACATCAAACCAGCTGGGCCACCTCCAACAATCACGTATCTAGTCTTGTTGTTTGGGTCTCTCTTTGCCATTGGAGCTACGTGCTTTCTTGGCAAGGTTGAGGGAACTTGAACGAAGTATTTTCCTTCCTTCTCAACAATCTATAAGGCATATTATAATATTCTGTATATTAAAATGGTAGATATCAATTGAATGGTGAAAACAGGGAGTCCATCAGTACTAGGAGCACCTTCAAGTGCACCAGTGACGACTGAGAAAGCAGCAGCGTGCCATGGGCAGACAACTTTATCATCGAACATTTGTCCAGTGTTCATGGGAGCACCGAAATGAGTGCAATAGTTACCAACAGCATATAATTTACCCTGATATCTTGAGATAAGAACCTTGTCTTCTTCTCCAGTTCCCACCTTCAAATCCTTCATTTCACCGTCCTTAAGTGAATCAGCGAAATCAATCTCAATTTCATTCAAGTTTGATTCCATCTGGGCAGTCTTTTAGTTGTAAGTTTGATAAGTTAAGAGTGCTGCACCTCCAAGCAAGAGCATATAAGCGTTCATGTTGTATTTTTATTGGTTTCCATTCTATAAAAATTTGTACGTAATTAGCATCAAACATTTCTGTATGCTTAGTGCAAATAAATGTCCAAAAATATAAGAAACTCAATATTCTTAAATTCTAACCTTGATTATTACTTTATACTTACCTTGTAGCTGTTATATTGAGAATATTGAGCAGTTCTGGTGTTAATGAGTTGAACTTGTCTTGAAACTTGCTATTGAGCAACGAGTCTCTTTGAGAGATATCTTCTTAATTGGTTTTGCATCTTTTAATATAGATTTAAGGTAATATAATTATAATACTATACATCATTAATCGATCATCATCAATCAATACAAATATACATCTGATTTAATGTCTGAGGCTGGTGGCATGTTATTTTGTTGCATAAATTTGCAATAATAAAAATTTAATTTATTCAGACATATCATTAAACACAAAAATATAGAATAATATAAAAAAGCATAGATATCATTAATCCTAAGTTGACTTTACATTTAGTCTAATAATTGATCTTTAAATTATATATATTTTGATTATAATTACTTATGGCAGCACGATTCGGTGTTGGTGGAGAGCCAATCAATATTATACATATTTATATTAATATATACTTTCTTAATTATAGTTTTATGAATAATAGAAGATCTTCAAACGCTATGTTTATTATGAACCGTAAACCAAAGGACAAACTTATTGGTGGAATGGACAAGAGAGCAAGTAAAATAACTTTAACAAAAACGAGAAGCAGTGAATCCTATCCAGATGAGCACCTCCCTCTATAGTTATTAATGGAAAAACGCTTCTCCACTGATGATTAACATTTAGTTGCAAATTAATAATTCAGGAGAGTATCCCGGGCTGGGGATGGTAAAAACAAACAGCCATGATAAACTACAAGTTCAAGTGAAAATAAAAACTAGATGTAGTCAAATAACGACCATTAACTCTCACAATTTGCTGGTAATGCTGCTTTGAATGGATAAAATGGTAATCTTGGAAGTAATGCAAATAACCCCTAGACATAAAACAATAGAAGGTATGATAGCTTTATAAATAATTAAAACCACTCAAGGCCCAGACTTTCAAATTTAAAGGGAGAAGCCAAGAACTAATCACTCAGGTAGCTACAATAGCTTGATTTCAAAATAAAACCTAAACTAAAAGATATCCCAAAAACGGGAAGTAAGAAATTGTTTGAGTTTAAAGGTAAGAGCGATGAGTATGATGTATAAGTTGAAAAGCCAAATTTATCATCAAGACTTGATTGATCACGACATGTTCCTCTGATTCTAGTATCCGCACTTCAAGAATCCAAAGTTAAAATTGAATCAGCAAGAAACCCAGTACTTCGAAAACTAGGTGACTATCTCAAAAACACAATCAAAGAAAAGATTGCGAAATAAATCATGAATATAGGAATCCTCATGCAACAACAGCAAAATCATATTAATGACAAGGAAGTGGATTAAAGATAAATTACGAGCAAAGTTAGTAATTTGGTTAAAACTAAGCTTCTGTAAATGACTTTATAAGAATACAAAAAATACAGAGAGTAGGAAGTAATCAGAATTAAATAGCTTATTCAGAAGATTAAATAGGCCTAAAAGCAAAGTAAAAAGAAGACTAAAATTCAATAACAGTCAAGAAATAGTAATTCAATTCCCAAAGCTTAAACAGAAATTCTGAATTAAAATTCAGTAAATTCCTCTTAAATTATTTAAATGATTAAGGAAAATAAAGCCATAATTTTCATGATTGATTCACATAATAAAGATAACTCATCTGTTGAAAATTAATCGATAAACAATAAATAACAATTCAACAACTAATCTTTTAAGAAAATAATAAAGAAAGCATAAATAACATAACTATCACTTAATAATGTTAACTTACAACCTATATCTAATTAAAGTCAAAGTACTTAGCATATTAAGAGGCCACCATTACCACCAATAAATCAAGTTTTTTAATAGCAAAGCACATTTGGTATGAAAAGAAACTCATTAACAAACAAAATATCCTCGCCTATTGATAATCTTGTGAATAACTAGAGATAGTCAGAGATTAATAATTAATAAACGAAATTCATTCAGAAAATACCTAAGACTAAACAATCTGCTTCTTAGCTATTATAGAATAATTTAGAAATTTAACAGAAAAATTGAAGAGATAGTGAAAGAGTAAAGCTAGACTTAGTGAAAGTGAACTAAGACGCATCTATTAATAAAGGTTATGATGAAAATTCTAAATTATCGCATACATTAAACTCTCAATCAATTTAGGTTTCTAATAAAAACAAAAGTTAAAGTAGCAGTTAATCAAATACCTCTTCTTCTTAAAGCTCTTCATCCTCGTATTCTTCATAATCTCAATCATAAGATTAAAATTAAAAAGGCAAATTGTCAAGAGTTTAAGCTTTAAGGGAAACTATGAAAGTCAATCTAGATATAATCGATACGAGTACTCCTTCATCAAATTTACTAAGAAATACTCCGTAAATTCTAAAGAAAAATACCACTGATCTACCCTCATTTATGCGTAAATAAGAAAATCTTGGAGCAAATTTATCAGTTTCAAGACTCTCAAATTAAAAGTTTTTCGGTCGTAGAAGCTCGGCCATAGTAAGCAAGTTAGGTGGGTCGCCACTAGCACTAGGGTCATTTAGAGGAAGTATTGGAGCTTAAAATAAGGTGAATAATTAAACTCCCTTGGGTCCAGCTAAACCTCAAGAAAAGACTCAGTCAGTATACATGAAAAGTATGTACATGAAGAATTTTATGACACCTTCACAAGTTAATAACTAAAAAATTAAGGAGTTAGATGCCATAAATTAGACTGTTGTAAGTAAGTTTGGTCAAACTCACACAAGAAATTACAAAGACTTTATCAGATAAGCCTCAAATAACTCAGTAAATTTGAATGAAAGCACAAATTTACACAATTCTCACCACCATCACCACAATCATTAAAATCACCACAACCACTATCATAGTCATAATAATAATCTTAATCATTAATAATTAAAGGAAGATCATTAAAGCTTCAATTAAAAAGCCCTTCGTCTTAACCTAAACACAAGCAACTTAAAAATAAACCATAACTGCACTAATAGCCAAACAGTTAAAAACTCAAGCAGAAAGATTAGCATAACTAGTGGAAATGCTAATAATAGTGGGCAGCTATCAAGATTCAAATTATTTAATGTTGTTAATTAGCATGTTATGACTCATGCAGTTAAATCGAGTTTAAATATCATTTAACAATTTTTAATTGAGTGCCAATGGTCCAACACCTTCCGCAAATAATAATCAAACAAAAAGAACAGCTCTTTAGTTTTATTTTTAAATATATATTTAGCACAAGTTTAACCTAAATTCTGATATCAACGACATAAAATATAAACAATTTAATAAAAGACTAATAATGTAAGTTTAATTATCTATAAGAACACCTACTTGGGTATTTTTTACAATTTCATTCTAAATATGTATAAATAATTGTAAAATTAAATTATATATTCTCGTTAATGTTATTTTTTTAATCAATTTCGTTTTAAACTTAGATTATTAGAAGAAATATAGGTTTGATTAGTGTTTTTAATAAAAATATAATATAAATTTTTTGATATATCGTAAGATAATAAAAATTAACCATATAAGTTTATTAATAAAACACAATTTAATTATAAATATAAAATTTTTATTAATAAAGCTGATTAAAAAATCGACTTAAATTGATTAAAAAACACTTCTACCTTCTTGAAGAAATGAAAAGCTATAATACTATACTTATGTTTTGAAAATAATTTTTGGAATTTATATAATCATAAATACCCATTTAGCTTATATTATGAAAATTATTTTTAAAATTAGAAATTATTATTTCTAATTTTAAAAACGCCAATAACGGATTATTTGAAATATTATAGTTTAATTTTTACCTGATTATTTACTTAATTGCATTGTTAATTAATAATAATAGTGAAATTTGAGTAGCACTTCACTATAATTTTATTATACCTCCAAAGATTTTAATTTCTGGAAAATAAAAATGATATTAATAAATTGTTTTAGAAATTTTAAATTTAAATATTTTATTATAATTACATTTTAAATGATGTGATAATTTTTTCTGTCTTTATAATGGATGCCTTTATATTTTAAATTAATTTCTTATGAAAAATAAAAATATAATCTATATCTCTTAATAAAATTCTCATATTATAGTTTATAAATTAATTACATCTGTGAAATAGTTGAAAATATTAAGTCGGATTTGTTTTTAAAAAATATTTTAATTATATAATAATATACAGACCAAGCATTGCTAATAACCCATTAAGTAATTGCTTAGTCGATTATAATATGCTATTATTAATACGATTTTAATGTAATCCATAAGTAATTGTTACAATCCTTCTTCCTCCTGCTTTTGTTAATTGATCACTAGAAAGCGCTTGACTTTCTAGAATTTGTACTAGTCTTAAAAATATTTTATTTCATTATTGATTGATTGAATATTCCCTACAGCTTTCGCACTTTCTTCTCATGTGATGCTGGTGAAAATATTGTTTAATTATTTTAGGGAGATTTCATAATTATTAAGGGATCTAATGAAACTATTGGCAATGAATCTTTCTTCAATTTTAAATGTAAAAATAAAAAGTAAAGGTAGCATCAAATAGATTCAAGCCTTGAATTATAATAAATGCCTTATACGGCTTGGGATACTTTCTACTTTGCATTAAAATAGTATTATTGTATTTAAAAATGAAAGCAACAAATATTTGCTATTAAATTAATTTGAGAGAAAATTTTACAGAGAAAAAATAAATTTAGGAGATTAAAATTGGCAGAAAATTCTTGTTATGATAAAAAAAAGTGGTGATATCTTTGGTATTAATGAAGATTATTTAGATTTTAATTGAATTTGTATATAAACTTATTGTGGATAAAATAATAATCAATTTTATTGTGTTAATGGTATTAAATTGCTGGTTTGATTAATTTAATGAGCTGTTTTGTTTAAATATTTGGTTGATTTTGACATTAAGTTATCTATTTTATAATATTTAAGAGATGCTATTAAAACTACACTAAGACTTCTGAAGATTTCCTTAAAAAATATGGCAAGAATAGCTAAAATAATAAATAAAAAAATGGCTAGAAAAAGGCTCTTGAAAATTTGTAGACTCTACAGTACTAGTACTTATAGGAATTAATTTGATTTTAAATCCGGATTATTAATAAATATATACATTTTTATTATTTCCCATGTACTTGATCCTTAATCTCAATTTTATTATTTTATAGTTAGTTAGCTTTTGTTTATTTATGTGAAACGTTCAATATTTTGATAATTTAGGAAAGTATCTTTATAATCTTAAGAAAATTAAACAATTAAATTTAGCGATCAAAGAAATAAAATAATGAAGTGAACAAACAAAATTTTTTAATTTAATTTTATCATATAATTATTTGGTTGAAATAGTGGATCTGCCTATTAATTATTAAGAATGATGAATTGCATTTTATTTTTAGTTAAGCGATTTATTTTCCTATAGCCTTATTTTATTTTTTAATATTTTCTAGGTAGCTGTAGTATTGATGTTAAGAGGAACTATTAACGATTTTTAAAATTAATCTGATCCATTTTCCTATTCTGATTAAATTAATTAAAAAAAGAAATAAAATTTTCATTTAAAAATGATTGTAAATCCTGTTTTTATTCACTGCAGCTTTAAGACCTAATCTTCTTTAAAATAGATTTTTCAATTATGTTTTTTGTATTTCTCATTGAATTAGTTAAAATAAATAATATTTTGAAGCAGGCGAATCTAAAAGGTTTTTCGCAAGTTCATTATTTGGTAGGTGATAAGTTTCATCAGATTTGGGTTTATAAATAGGAGGGAGGCCACTATTGGGAGAATCACTGGATATATCAAATCTGAATTTTACCCTAAGCTTGGTGTGTGGGGATTTATTAGAGCCAATTGATGCTAATATGCTTGAATTTAAATACAAACTTGAGTAAAAATAATTCGAAGTGCTAGTTGTAGTCTAGATTGATTCGGAAGATTCCTTTGTTGAGAGGTTACTTTGTTTAAATGCTTGAGTTTGCTGTTTTTCTAAGTTTAGTTCGTATGGTTCATTTTTGCATTCTAAAATCTGATCAGTCATTTTTAGCAGCTTTCTAATCATTCTTCTTTGAGAAACTAGCTTTCTAACTATATCGTTTTTAAAATCGCTATTTTATTTCATCATATCTTCTTTTACATTTAAAATAAAACTTTAAGTTTTTTTAAGTATTATTTGCAGAAAGAGATCTTAACTTTTAAGAAAGTAGAGGTAGCGACATAGGGGTGCACTTTTTTTTAATGGTTGTTATATTTAATTTTATTAAAATAGATTTTATGTTTATAAAATAATAATAGATGATAGCAAACTAAGATTCATAATAACAATGCTTATTTTAAAATTTCATACACTATTTACCGAGAATAAACTTTTTTATCTAAAATAATCATGCTTTCATTTTATCGAAAATATAAAAACAAAAATCTCCAATTTATTAAGAGCTTTAATGTATTTCGAACAAAAACATTATTTATGGATGTTACTAATTATTTTACTTTGTAAAACATTCCTTATAAATAAGTGAATAGTGGCAACTACAACTAATATTATTAAATATTGATATAAAATATTTAATTAGAGGTAAATTCAAAGTGCGCATAGTATTAATAGTAAGCTATAGTTTTACAAAAGATTAGTTTATCATTTTATTATCATTATAATTTTTCTATATCAAATAAAAATGGTAAATGATTAAATGATGATAATAAAATGCTATAAGAAATCTAATTATAAAGAAATTTGCACCTAATTACAGAAACTTTTATATTAAAAATTTAATTTATAGTTTTTACTACATTTATAATTATTTCTATTTTATTAAAAATTATTGCAAATCATTTTAACATTATAAACTCTTTAAGTTAATTACCTAAAAATTTGAAGAAAAAACTTTTTCACAAAATAAATAAATACGATTAAGAAAGTTGTAAAATTAAACCATAACAATCAGACTAGAAATTTAAAGAATTAGAAAATACCTATTTAAATATTAATCTTCTTGTATTTATATGATAAATAGAAATTATACTTTTTTAAATAATAAAGAAGATTATTTTATAAAAATGTTGATTTAAACAAATACAGTATAGTTAAAATGTTCAAATTATACTCAAACAAAAATATTTAAAAAATCATATAAGAATATAATAACCCCAATTTAATATTCTTCGTTGATCTTTAATTGTAATTCTTAATTTTTTTTTTAAATCTGTTTTTTATAAAGTATATTAGTTATTACATATTCTCGATATTTTATCATTAAAATTAATAATTTTTTAAATATGTTTCTAAAAATTTAATGAATATTATTACTTTAAAATAAATAAAAATAATTACAGAAGTTTATTAATAATGACTTAATATTATAAGAATTAGGTCAGTTATGGAAGTTTTTGACATTTTCTTAAAAAATTTAAATCAACTTTAATGATATCATAATAATAATTTGGCATTAATAAATTAGGATAAATTTTAATTAAAAATTTAATCTATTTTGAGCCAACTAAATATACTTTCAATTAAGGCAAAATAGAATACCCATTATAATTAATAATATTTCTATACAAAGGAAATTTCAAAAAATATTTATCTAAAACAGTGGAATATATATCTAGAATGGAAAGATAGAAGATTATTAATTTAAATTAGAATTTACTAATAATAAATATGCTTAATGCTAGGAACATATTAATTATTTATTGATACTGAGAACTGCTATAATCTCAAATATTATTATTATATCACTATTCTTATTTATTTAGGTATTTTAAAAAATGATTCTCTATTAAGGATTTAAAAAGTATTTAAGAAAAAAGAGCATTTATTAATTGTTGAAAGTCAATTAAATCTGCAAATTTCAGTTTCATAAAATTTAAATAATAAAAGACGATAAATTAATAATATTTTTGAATAATATTCTTACATTTTAAAAAATTTATGTATTAAAAGCAAACTTTATGAATCATAGTATTTTTTATGAATAAATATCAATATAATAAGTGAAGAAAATTATTAAAATATTTTAGAAGTATTTCAAGGATTAATTAAAAAATTCTAATTGTTTTACATTTAGCGCTAGTATACTGAGGAGAGATATATCTCTGTATATCTAATAAATCCCTATAGCAAATAACTAATACTATACTACTTATATTAATGTAATCCAAATGTATCTTAGTTTGCCTCAACCAACCTTCGTTTATCACTAACAAGCACTTGACTTTCTTGACTTCGAGGCAGTCTTTAAAATATTTTATTTCATTATAGATTGAGAAAATATACCCTGTAATTTAATGCCGTTAGTTGGCAGGGTGGATACAGTCTAACAAGGCTGGCAAGAAGGTAGGCAGGCGGGGGGAAGAAGTGGGACTGCATTCCACACAGTGATGAATGGCGGACGTCAGGAGCACAGAGGAGCCGAGCAATTGCTAGTCGTTTTCCAGCTTTTCCTCTTGTGAGGTTTTTTGGTTTTTTGGGGGCTCAAGGTTATGTGCCACGTCATTTACACCAGCAACGTCATGACCCAAGGATGCAAATATTGAGTCATGTTATGACCCAGAATATCTCGTTATTAATTTAACTTAAACTATTCACTATTCACTACCCTGTAATTTTCGCACTTTTTTCTCATGTGATGCTGTGTCTGGAGTTAGTAATATTTATTTTCTTGAATTAGAGTTCAGCAAAATTGTTTAATCCTAAAAACCTACTGGCAAAGACTCACGCTTCAATAAATATAGACATTCATAAATTTATTAAAAATATTTAGTCAATTTTACTATCCTTATGCAATTCAATTATTCCGATTGCTCAAGTGAATCATTCAGTAAATTACATAGACTTTATGGAGAATGAGTAATTTATAAAAATATAAATATATTATATTTGAATATATTTATATTTAGAAATTATTTTGCTCGCAATAAATATTATTGTAAGTAATATATATTAGTGCGCTATGAATAAATTAACTATAAGACAAAGTTTACAATTTCAATATAGCAAACTTACATTATCGTATAATAAAAATCTTTACAATTATAAGAAAAAAATTTAAACTAAATTTGAGCTATCTATTGTAGGAATCCATTCAAAATTGGGAAGTTAATTATTATTTTAATTACTATAACTAAAAATAGTCGCAGTTAAATTTTGCAAATTTAAACGATCTTGGGTTCATTCGATAGTGAACTCAAAATTAGCTGGACTTTACTAATGGCGGTACTATTTTATTGCATCCTTGGAGCGAGATAACTTCACTTTAATTGGACCCTTTAAATTCATTAAATCACACCCCCATATTAAAGTGAAGTTATCTCGCTCCAAGGATGCAATAAAATAGTACCGCCATTAGTAAAGTCCAGCTAATTTTGAGTTCACTATCGAATGAACCCAAGATCGTTTAAATTTGCAAAATTTAACTGCGACTATTTTTAGTTATAGTAATTAAAATAATAATTAACTTCCCAATTTTGAATGGATTCCTACAATATTAGAATTTGTATAGAATTTGCAAATCAATTATAGGAATATTATAATCAAATCATTTAATTATTTTACATTCAAGATTTATGCTATGCTACTTATCAAAATTTTGAGTATTTACTAATTCAGTGGACTGTGTTGCTTCGTTATTTTATTAAGTTTTACATTTAAAAATTTACTCCTTAATATTCCTGGAATGCCTTAAAAATTTCATTGAGATTACTAGAGACTTCCTGAGATAAATGAGCTTTAAAATTTATATAATTTAAAAAAATAAGCTTTACTTAGAATCTGAATAATTATTACAATCTAAAGTGTTCGGGGAGCAAATAGGAATCAATTTGATTTTAAACTGAGATTATTTATTAATATTTTATATATTTTTCATAATATTTGGACTGTAACTGCTCTTGCTTCTCAATTTTATTATAATATTATGTTTTAGCTCTCCTAATAATAATAATTTAATCTCATCCATTACATTATAATCTATTATAACTCCCATTTATAAGATAAGTAAAAACTAGATTCATAATTAGATAATTAAGTATTTTTCTTTTATGAGATTTAAGCATATCTTAAAATAGGATAATATTTATAAAATAATATTATAGAGGTATTATTGAGGATCTACTACTTATTTATTAGGAATGCATATTGTTTTCTTTTATCAAGGGCTACTTATTTTTCTATCTCTTTATTATATATTTTTAAATATTCTAATGAGCTGTGCTTTCGAAATCTACTGCTCTATTTATTTAGCTTTCTCTTAAATCCATTCCAAAATTTTATTCTGATTAAAAGTTAAATAATAACAAATTATGATTATTCTGATTAAGAATCCTGTCTATTATCTTTACCTGCACAGCTTTAAGATCTATTATTATTATTTTCTCTAGTTTTTTATTTATTTATTTTGAATTTTCTCACTGAAGTAATTAAATTGATAAGTTAAAAAATAATATTCCAAAGTGTTAGTAGCAGAAGCTTGAGCTGAAATCTCACCATCGACTCTGTTATTTGCTAGGTGAGACATTTCCTGCGACTTGTATTTATAAATAGGAGGGAGGCCACTGTTAGGAGTCACTTTGGATAAATCTAGTCTCAAATTCACTTTACGTTTGGTGTTTGTGGATTTATTGGAGATATCTGAATCCTTTTGACTTTAATTTAAATAAAACATATATTTTAATGGCTAAAGTGACAAACACTCACTCCCCCATAAGGAGTACTTATGAAATTATATTCTGATAGATCTCAACTTCCTGGGCAAAGTTTTCTTAAGAACTAGTAGTACCCTATATGATAGTTTTTTTAGATAAACCACTTCCTAAGTCAAATAATTTTATAAAAAATTGTAAAATTTTGCATAAAAAATTATGACAATTAATTAAAAAGAAACATCATTTTTGCACTATCTGATAATTTTATGTGTTTTAAATAATTAATCATGATACAAATCAACATTTTCTTCATTTTAAATTTGAAGCAAATTTATAGTTCTTTACTAAATATCAATATATAATCAATTTTAGGAAATTATCAATTATTATAAATGAAATATAAATTTGCTTCAAATTTAAAATGAAGAAAATGTTGATTTGTATCATGATTAATTATTTAAAACACATAAAATTATCAGATAGTGCAAAAATGATGTTTCTTTTTAATTAATTGTCATAATTTTTAATGCAAAATTTTATAATTTTATATAAAATTATTTGACTTAGGAAGTGGTTTATCTAAAAAACTTTCATATAGGGTACTACTAGTTCTTAAGAAAACTTTGCTCAGAAAGAGTCTATCATAATACAGTTTCATGAATGTTTGTCACTCTATCCATTTTAATTAATTCGTGGTGTCAGTTGTTTCAATAGAGTCCGTTGATCCTAAAGTTGAGAGCGCAAATTTTTTCTATGCTGGGAGCTTTTATTTTTGCTCAAATTCTTATTTGATTTATTGGTTGCACCCCAAAATCTGATCTGTAATTTTTAGTAACTTTTTAATGGATCTTCTTTAATCAAACAAGGTAGAAAAGATATCACTATTTAGATTATTATGATTGTCACTTGGCTCTTCTCTAACATTTAAAAAATAAAATAAAATTACAGAAATATTTGCTGAGAGTGATCTTAAATTTTAGAAAATATTTGGTAAGGTCATCGATATATTTGTTATTTATTGAAATTTATATTAAGATTTTTAAGAATTTATAAATTAATAATTATAATTAGCATTAAAACTACAATTATTATTTTAGTAAAGCAATCATACCTTCATGAAAAGGTATTTATTTCCCTGCAAACATTTCTTTTGATTTAAGAAGAATTGAACACTTGCATTAAAAATATATCATGAAACATTTCAATTTTTTCAGATTGTGAAATAAATTTCGGAATATTTAAAATCAAACTATATTTTTTATAATCTCTTAACGTAATATTCAAACTAAAAAGTTCTAGAATATTGTATAATTATTTATGAAGTTAATAAAAAGTTCAATAAATCGCTAAATAAATACTTATAATATAAAATTAGTTAATTTTGAAGTGCGTATTACCTAAATAAATAAACTAATGTTTTCTGTCTGATCAATATCATTTTATAATCTTTCTTTTTATGCTTGACTTTTTTAAATTTAAATTTGTTTAAACACCAAATTAGTATAAAATTTTTAATTTTTTATATATTTTTTGTTAATGTTAAAATTCTAAAATATAATTAAAAAGGATAATATTATAAGTAAAAAAATAATTATTTATTATAAGATATTGAGAAGTTTTATTATTATAGTTAGTGATTAATTTTTTATTAAAAGCTCATTAAATTAATAAAATTTATAAAATTTGTATATCTAGTTTTTATTCTAATAATTTCAAAATTATAAGGCTTTAAATATTTTGAATTAAATTTTATTTTTAAAAAAAAATTAAATTAAAATCAACCCTTTAATTCAAAAATTAATTATAAAATAGATATTGAAATTACTCAAAAATTGTGAAATCTCATAATAAAAAGAGTTTTATGGCCAATTTTTATACTCCTGACAAAAAATAATTTCTTTAACTTAAAAAATGCATTATAAGTAAGTTATTATTGGGAACTTTTAAGAAAATGTAGCATATCTCATTTATTAATAATATATGACTTTATTACACTTAATAACAATATGCTTTATTTATGAATAAAGTTGTTATATTTTTAAAAGTCATTATTAAGTATTAATTTTTAAAATACATTAAAAAATGAAGCTTTAAGAGTAAATTTATCTTTCCATTTAATTTATTAATATTAATTAGTTTTATTCTAAATGATATGATTTTTTAGAAAAATCTTCAAAAATTTTCACAATTAATAATTGATAAATATTAAGATTCGATAAATAGAAATGAAATAAAGATTTGATTATATCTATAATTATTAATGCCTAAAAATATTTTTATTGAATTATAATAATTATTAAAATGAGGTTGTACTATAAACCTCAATTAATAATTTATTAAGTTATTCATACTTCTATAATTCCTAATTGTTAACTTAAAAGAAGGTGAGAATGATTTTCTAAATCATGGTCTTCCTAATACTTTACTTTATTTTAATTTACTATTTGAATTTCCATTCCTCATGCACATAAATGACTTAGCGAATATACTATGCAATTTGAAAACATTTTTTTCAGAGTCCACCCTGTTCAAGCTTTCATAAATTTATTTTATTTTAATTTTATTTTTTTTTATTAAATAAACTTATACAAATTTCATATGTTATTCTCTTTACGCTATTGGACTCTGTACAAAAAATAAATGAGATAAAGCTGTATAAAATATATAATTATAGAGTCTTTAGTTATTAATTTTATGATATTAGAATTTTTCTGAGAATATCCCGCTTTGTTAATAAATTAGGGAATATTCTCAAAGTGGCAAGCATCTTAAACCGAAGCGAATTTCTTTTTATTAAATGCTTATCTTTTAGCACCTGAAATGGAGATTTTGCCTTTCAATAATGGTGTAGGAATCAGATTTATCTTAAAAGCATTATTTACGCTTTGCTTTATTCCAGAAATCTCATTTTTATCATTTATTAAATTAAATAATAAAATTATGAAAATTTTATCAATATTGCTTATCATTATTTTCTTTTAGTTTATCAAAAATATTTTATTTATAAGTGGAGATGTTAAATTCAAATTAATCAAACTTAAGACAAAATTTTACATAAATTATAAAATTGAACCTTCCATTTTTAAATTTTGCATTGAATACCTTAATTTAATATAAACCTTTATTAGGCAATTTAATTTTGTAATTTAGCTTTTTTCATTTATTAATTTATCGTTAATCAAAATTCAATTTAAACCCATATCATTAATTTAAATTTAAACTAATAAATGTACTTATACTTTTTAATTTGATGTATAAGAATATTGCTCTAGGTAGATATATTAGGTAGTATATAATTATTATCTAGTTTATTTTCTATCATGGGAACATGACTGGTTGAGGGTGCTTATAGCAACTTCTTTTCCTTATTACAAGAACAATTTTAACAATAAAGAAAATATTTTATTAATTTTAAAGTTAGAAAAATAATTTTAATACAGCAAATACCATAAAATGTTAATACTTTTATCAGTTTTTTTTCTTTTTATATTAAAATTATAGGAAATAAAATAGTTTCAAAAACCTCCAAATATATTTTAAAAAAATTTTAAATGTGATTTTATTTGCATTTGGAGTAATTATTATAACATGATAAATGAGCTCAGATATTTTTTACAAAAATTTCATTTTTTTTAAAGAAATTGGATCGAATAAATATTTAAATAAATTTATAATTATTTTACTTTTCAGACAAAATATAATTAATTATATATCACAAGATTTTAAATAAACTTTTTATCATTGAGGCATCCATTGTTTTTCTAAATAAATAATTTTATTTTCCTCATGAGTTAAGCTTATTAATTAATATCTTACTAAAAATTTATGTTAACAATTAATATTTTATATCTAGAGAAAAACTATATAGAATTCCTTCCCATTCTAAACTTAAACTACTTCCATATGTGCATAAAAATTACCTAAGAAGTTTAGTTTTTAATTGTTACAAAAAAGGATAATTTATATTTTTAGAGTGAAAAATATTTCAGTAATAAAAATAGGTAATGCTGAATTTTAGTTGATAGAATTTTCATGATAATTATTTATTTTTGATAAATCTAATTTCAGTTCAATTTCAGGTTTGTCCAATTTTTTCTTTATTATTTTTATATTAAAGAATAGAAATAATTTAATAAATTAGCTTAAAGAAAATTTTTAATAAAATAACATTTAAATAATCTTCTTCTTTCCTTTATATTAATAATAATCATCAAAGAATAACAAGAAATTACAGAAAAATTTTAGAGTTTTTTTATCATCTAAATTTGTCTCTTAACAAACAAAATACATTAAAATTAAAGATTAAATGATTTGGAAAAATAATAATTATGGCAACTTTCTTTTTGGATTTGTTTTTATTAATATTGTAGGAATACATTTGATTTGGGAAATTAAAATAGAAATAAATTAATAAATATATAAATTCGTGGCAGTCAACTTTCTTGAAACCTAGACAATATCTTACTTGTTTGAAAGAGAATCAAAATCATCTGAACTTTAATATTGGCGGTACCCTCTGTCGTATCCCTGGAGCGAGATAACGGGACTTTAATTTTAACATTAAAATCAACTAAACAAATCACCAAAAATTAAAGTCCCGTTATCTCGCTCCAGGGATACGACAGAGGGTACCGCCAATATTAAAGTTCAGATGATTTTGATTCTCTTTCAAACAAGTACTATATTTTCTAGGTTTCAAGAAAGTTGACTGCCACGAATTTACATATTTATTTATTTATTTTTATTTTAATTTCCCAAATCAAATGTACCTCTACAATACTTACTGAAATAATTTATAATAGAATGATTCAAAAGAATAAGTATTCTAATAATATTCTTTATTTAAACACCAAAAAATAATATAATTATTTAATTTAATTTTAAGAATAATAGTTTAAATAATATCATTTTATCTTCGGTTACACTTTATTTAGTATTAGTATTTTGTGCTTTAAATTGATAGTTATTTTTCATTAACTATTTATCTTATTATTTAAGATAAATAGTTTTTTATTAATTGGTTGTCTCTTTTTTAAACATCTTTCAGAATTTTAATTAATATGCGAGATATTTTTAAAATCAAAAATTATAGCAATAAATTATGACAATAAAAATAGTCTTAAAATAAAATTGTACAGAGAGATATGAAATAAAACCAACCAAATAATCCTCTTTGAATTATGTATTGTATATGTAAATTGAAACAAGATTTAATTAAAAATTCATTAAAAGATTTATATACATTTTAAAGTGTTTATTGCTAACTTGTTTTCTTTATCTAAAATTTTATTAACATTAGCTTCATTACTAATAAGCTAAAATAAATATAAAATTTATTTGAGGCTATCCTTGTTGTAATTTGATTAAATTTCCTTTTCCATTTAAATCCCCCTTTTCTGTTGATTCTTAGTTTACCTAGCTTAATAATTATTCTTCCTACCCTACCTAAAATTTGAATTTAGTTTGCATATCCTTTTTTGTAATTATTTTTGTAATTTTTTCATTGCTCAAATCACTATATGGCGACTGATCGAAGTCATGATCTTTTTGCTTTAGATCCACTACTTATAATTCTTAATTTTTTTGAATGACATCGTTTGTAAATTTAATTAAATGCCTTATATCTCATCTGTGCTTGAAGATAGTCTCAAATATATTCTGATCTGCGCTTGACTATGAGTATTTTTAAATTTCAAAAATACTATTATCAATTTTATATTTAATTAACTTGGGGTTACAATACAATTTAGAAAATACATTTTATTAGTAATTAATTATTCATTTCATTTTTACAATTTAAGGTCATTTGCAAATAAAAGTTAACCATTTTTAAAAATAATGACCCATAAGATAGTTTATGTAATTGTTTCAAACTTATGTTAGAAAGTATATTTAAATTCTATCAAAATAATATCATGAATATTTTATACAAATAAATTTTAAGAGTTTTAATTGTTTATTTTTCCATCTGCATAGAAGGTTATCAGCAGTAGAGTTAGTTGCTGGGTAAGAATCAATAAGCATTAATTATAATTATTAATGATAAAGTTTATGTCACTATTAATTAATTAAATTTAATTAGAAAATTGATTAGTTAATAAATATTTAAAAACAATTTTGGAATTTATAGCAATAATTATAGTGAAATTTAATAAAATTTAGAATCACTCTATTGAGATTAATTATTAATATAATGAACATTTTAAAGACAAAAAATAAATATATTTTTCTCATTTCATAATTAAATTAAATATGAGCTCTTAAAAAAATATACTATCATGAATGAAGCTTAAACGTTACTTTCATTTATTTGTTGAATAAACTAAACTTAATACTTTATAGCACTAATATAAACTCACTTGATTTAATGAACTTATCTATTTTATTCAAGCAGTTTAATTTGTAATATGCTTCAATGTAAATTCATGGGGTGTTTCCTGCCCCGTTGCAATTTTCTGCCATCTTCAATATTATCATCCCCTCTACATTAAAATTTATACTATTTTTACAATAAAAAAGATATATACAAACAAAAATTTCAATAACAATCACCAAATGTTAATTAATAAATAATTAATTTTATTGTCATTTTTGAAAACTATCCATAATATAAAACAATTTTAAAAGTTCTAATATAAATAATATATCATAATTGATATAAAAAATTTTGAGATATTTTAATTTACATAATTTTATGTATTGGGATGGAAACTTACTTAGATAGAGAGAAACTAAATTTTGGGCAGTATACTCTCCCCCCTTAGGTACATATAGAATTGTAGGAACCTTTCCAACCGAAATTTATTAATGATGAAAAATTTATATTTTATTTTGATAAAGTTATCTACTATTTTGAGAGAGTGTTTGAATGATAGAGATTTTATCAGTTGTATTAAAAACATTAAGGATTACAAAAAATTATAGTTTAATATATACTTCTTAAATATCTCAAATATTTCAATGTTTAAATCTATTTCTCTTTAAATCATACAAAATCAAGATTTGTATAAACACAATTGAAAGGCAGTGTGTTTATTCAATTGCATAAATAAATGAAAAGCTCACAATAATGTAAAGAATTTAATAAGTTGTGCTGACAATTGATATAACAAATGATACAAATTATAAATTCCTCAAATTGAAGATATGACCTAAAAATTATTAGCTAAAAATATTAAAAGCTATATTTGGAAATTATTTAATTTAATTTTTTATGATTCCTTATCTTTGATTCGAAATCTAAAGGGAAATTATTTATTAAAAATAAATTATATTAATTCATAAATGATGGGTTAAGCATTTTTTTTAATTTAGGTACTTAAATTATAATAATAAAATTTAAGCATTTTTATTTTCCTTGCTATTTCATTTTTATCAATTTAGTTTCTCCTATTGTATGATTTTTTATTATAAAATAGTGATATGATAAATTTATTAATTTAATCATTTAAAAATTTCATTAGGAAAATAATCTTAAAATTATAATACTACTTATGATATCAAATAATTAAAAAAAATATATTTTGCATTAATTTTATTGTTTCAAATTTCTAATGTTTTCTTTTACTTTTTGATAACTACTAAAGATTATAAAAATGAGTTTTTAAATTGATTTATGAAAGTTTGAATTTAATATATTTTGAGTCTGTTATTAAATATGTAATATACTGCCATTTTATATACATCCTTCATCACAAGATAAGAATACTTATAATTGTATATTATAATAAAAAATAAGGCTGTTATTGGTTCTGATTAATGGGGATCTAACTTATTTGAGATGTCTAGACATAAAAGATTGTCTAAATATTTTCCTTAACTTAATATCTTTTCTGTCCACTATTTATTTTGGAGATTTTATTTCAAGTCTTCCTAATCTTAAAATATCAGAATCAATGGTTTAAAAACAAAAATTTAATAAATTAGGGTTTTATTTTAAGCATTTAAATAGTGACTAAAATTAATTTGAATCAATTTTTGACTTTTTAGTAGAACCCCAATGCTGTTATTTACAAGATTTGGGTGACGTATTAAATTAATCAAGAGTGAAATATTATAATAATTAATTTTGGTAGCTTTAGTAATTTAAAAGAGGGTCTGTAGTAGTAGTAGTAGTATAGTAGTAGTAGTAGTAGTAGTATAGTAGTAGTAGTAGTAGTAGTAGTAGTAGTAGTAGTAGTAGTAGTAGTAGTAGTAGTAGTAGTAGTAGTAGTAGTAGTAGTAGTAGTAGTAGTAGTAGTAGTAGTGGCTATTCTACTAAAGCTACCAAAATGACGAATTGGATATTTAATTATTATAAACTGCTACCCCTCTATAATTATACTTAAGAATCCTTAAGAAAGTCACAAATCCAACAGATGAACTAACTGCTCCTTGATTCTAACGCCCCGCTCAGCCAGCAAGACGACCCATAGCTGCTGGAGGACCCCTCAGAGGATCTGGTGCTTGACCATCTTGAGTTTGACGATCCACTACTAACAAGGACATCTTTCAAACAGCGTTTGGGCATTCTCCTGAGCAACATTCAGAAGGCGAACAGAAGCCGGGGACCACTCTGACGAGTGGTTAGCAGTATTCTTGGCTTGCGCTCCACGCTCTCTTATTCGACATTGGTGGACGAGGCTTTAGATAGCGTTTGTAGTATTGAGAAGGAAGATGGCGGGCGCCATATTGGATGTTCTCATGATGATTCGACACACCACCAAACCATGGGTGACTTCTTGGATCCCACCACGGATGTCTCTGCACCTCTATTAAGGTAAGATTCCAGCCTTAGTTGTTCACACCATATGTAGGGAAGGAGCACAACGTAACCTATTACCTAAGATAAGCGATCAGATGGCGAGTCCCAGCAATTATCTCAAGAACGCCTGCTGTCCAGATACCGTTGGCTCAGCCACCAAGCCAGTTGGCATCCTGAATACTCATGAGTAGCCAAAGGCACTAAACTCTTATGCCAAAGCACGAAGCTCTAGTGCATTGCGCCTTAGTGAAATTCATACCACTCTAGTGCTAAAGTGTACCAGAATAAACCCTTCTAAATCAGGATTCTTGGCACCCTAGTCTATGACAGTCAAACTGGCCTGTTTGGGGGCAGCACTCTACATGCATTGGCTTAAGGTTGCATACATTAGGACACTCACTGCATGGAGCCGACTTATGAGGACTCTGAGAGTCGAGTGATTTTGAATATTCCAACTACCTGGCGTCATCAGCAAAAGTATTCCTCGGATAATCTTAGTATGGTAAACAGCTGCCTGTCCAGTTATTTGTAACTCGCTAGCTCGGGCTGTGCTCTCTCGATCGAGGTACGATACGACTAATGTTGATTGCTGAAATCATTCGAATTCGCCTGCAACAAGCTCACTGTCAAATTCAACGATTTGAAAAATCCCAATGTGAAGTTCTCCGAAGCTAGACATTCTGAGTGCCTCCCACCAACTAAGACCCAATCAAGAATAATGAGACTGTAGACAACATCATGAACCGAGCTGCTGACAGAGACAAGAGACCCCTGTCAATAAGCAAGGAAAGGCAGAGAAGAGATAGCGTCATGAAGAGATTCAAGAAGGACCTGGCCATGCTGATGCAGAGCGCCCCCCACCTCCCCCCTCAGTTCCTGCAGAGATTCAAGCCCGCCCTCACCAAGGACACCGTGGATTCGTTGATGAAGGAAGCATTGAAATTCAGACCTAAGGATGGAGAATGCGAAGAGATCAAGAACCTGGACCGGGAGAGGCAAGAGCAGCTCAAGACCTTGAGAGAGAAGATCTAGAAATTGTGAAGTGAGTTATATTATATTAAGTTTCAAGTTATTACATTTTGATTAATATCTATCGTCTACAAAAAATTGTAAATAACAGCATTGGGGTTTTAATAGATTTTACTTTACTAATTAATAATCTTGATTAGGTGAAAGAAATTTAATAAAATAATATTTTAAATAAAATCTTAAAATTTATATTGTTTAAACTGTGTAACTCATTCATCTTAATTATTTAATAATATGGGTTCTTATCTTAATTGGAAGAAATATCAGTTCTACTCACTTCGATTAATTTCTTATAAAATTATCTGACGGAATGATTCTAAATCCAGTTATAATTACTAACTAGCTTAAGCCTCATTAATTAATTTACGGATGAATTAAATAATCATTTAATACTCTCCATTCTTTAATTAATTTAAGTCATTTCTTCTTAACATTCTCTCTCAATTTATATTTTCCACAAGAAAATCTATTTTAAATACTTTCTTTTTCTCTGGGAAATAAAGAAATTTAAAAGACCTAAATAATATTTTATCCTACTAAGGAAGATAAATACGTATTAGAGATATGCATTTACATTTTGCATTATATTTTTAATTAACAAGGAAATCAAAAAAAAATTAACCTAAAATTTCTAAACGAGGATATTTATTTTTATTATTAAATGTTTGGCATTTTAGATTGATGATATAAAAGTTTTAAAATTAAAATAAGTGTCCGCTTTGTGGTTGAAATTGCTTAGAGCTAATAATTTACTTATATTTATAGTTGGAAGTTAATAGGCTATTTCTGGAATTAGTTTTTATATTGATTTAAGTAGTATTTTATTCATTTTCAATCGGTGGAGAAATTATAAGAAATAAAAAATATTAGCGTAAAATTTTATAAAGTTTTATTAATTTAGTTGATTAATTTTGTCTTTGAATTAAAGATGGTAGAGCAATTTTTACCTGATCGTTTTCCCTTTGTGGCTCTTAATATGATTATGGAATTTATTTTCTCAGTCTGAATTTATGTAATATATAATAAAAAATTATAATTCGAGTCTTCTCTCTTTATTTGTTTTAGTTAGTTTAATTTAGACAAAAATGACACCAACTATGAATAACAATTATAAATTCGATAAAGACATAAAGATTTTTAAATAATTTGTTTTTAATTGCATTTCAATAAGGTTCAACTTAAACTACTATTGCTTTTAACATCCTTATCCATCAATAGTGGGAAAGAAAATTGTAGTATTTTTATAATTTTGCTATTTATGTGGAGTTATCTATAAGCCATATTCATCATAACTATTTTAATAACACAATTATATTACAAATTAAAAATACTGTAACTATAAGTTATTTAATCATATTAATTAAGAAAATTATTACTAAATTATGAGTCAATATGCTATTTAGATTAATTATCTTTAACTTTATGTTGTCTCTGAAAATTCAACTTTGGTGTTTCATGATTAATTTGTTGCTCTATTGGTAAAATAAGCGATATAAAAAATAAAGTAATGACAATTAAAGAGAAGGGTCAAATAAAGTCTCTGTAGAATGATGAATAATGCCTTATAAGCTAGGATGCTATCTGATTATTTTATATTAAGTTTTTTTTCCATATTCATTCTCAATAATGAGCTATTATCTTTAAGTTTCAAATTCTTAATTTTATAACTCCTACTTTACGGCATTTTAAAATCATAATATTATATTTTTATTTAATTAAAATATTATAAATTAATACACGAGCATTCACATCTTTTTCAGATTAAATAAAAACCCTAATTTATTTAATTTAAAAATTTAATAAATTTACTCACTATTTTTTAAAAATAAGTCTTATAAAATATTTATAAAGTAATGATGTTAGGACATACCATAGTCCACTCTAAAATACAAAGTCAAAGATGAAGTCATAAGTCCCAGAGTAGTCAGAAAATCCTTAATGGCCTAAAGTCTGGTCTCCTATTCAAAACCCCAAAACCCCTTAGTGAGGTTTATAAGTGCTTAGATTTGTAGGGTATAGTTGGGGTCTTATTGGGGTTAGTAGAAAAAAAGCAGGTTTTATGTGAATTTTTTTGTATATTTAATGATTATTAGTTGATTTAATTCAAACAAATTTAATCTGCTTGTCTTTGTTGTATCTCTTGAATCTTGCTCTATATAGTGGCTCAAGCATGTCAACTAAGGATTATCTAGGATAGGAAGGAGCTCTCACGATTATCATCTCTACTATACTTTTTATTTCTTCGCAGACATCTTCTTACTTTACATGCTTCAAAGCTAAGCTAATTGATTGTTTTTCATGCTTAGTATCAAAGTAAGACATGCTTTCCATGTAACTTTCTAGTATAATACCAGCAACTGCCCATACATCCCACTAAACTGAGCCATTTGTCCACTTCTCTCTGATTGGGAAGTAGCCTGGTGTCCCAAGTACCTTTGCTAATGTTACAATCTTTTATCTTAAGGCTCTATTGAAATCGATAACTAAAACTTCTAAAGGACAGAGGTTGAGCATCACATTTTTAGGCTTCAAATCTCTATGAATATATCCAAGTTTATGCAGCTCCTAGACACCCTTAATCATATCTGAAAGTATATCATTCAAATCATCCGGATATCTGTTTTGATAGAGATAGTCTCTTAGAGTGATTTCATATTTCTTTAGCCTTAGTTTCGATGAGCCCAAAGCCTAAAATAACACCGTCTAGCTTAAGCAAGTTCTTAAAATCTCTTTTTTAAGCTTCTCTAAGAACGATATATTCGTTAGCAAACTCATTCTAATACTGTTCATTATTAATGAGATAGCTGAAAGGATATACCTTGTATGCAAACTCGTCGACTACTATAAGTTATGCCTTGCTAGGCACGTTTATATTTAAGTAGTTTTCTATACAACTTCTAAGATCAACCGCATTTAATGCAGGAATATACATAGCTCTCACTTAGAAGCATGCTAAAAATGTATTGCCTGCAGGTTGATTCATTGACTCATATCGTTTCTGCCTCTTGAGCTTTTCTAACTACTCTCTTACAGATTCAAGAGTTTTAGACTTTCTCTTGGCAGGTATAAGTTTTTAAGTCTCTTAATGTTACATTAAAAACTCGCTTAAATGATGCTTTTGCTTGTGTCTTTTAACCTTAGCTGAGTGAGTGTAAGACTTCATGCAAGTCATGCACTAATACCTGCAATCGACCTTATCATGCTTGAAATATATCTTCGCTTTGCAAGAATGTATTTCTTTAATATGCCTCTTCAAGCTCCTCTCAGTTGAGAAGAAGTTTTAACAATCATTGCATTCAAAGTGTTTTTATTTTTATATTGGTTGCTGTTCTTTTAGCTCCTCAAAATATTCAATTTATGTTTAAAGTCCTATCTCTGCTCTCCCCTTCTAGTTAGATACTTCAATTTTGAAAATTTCTGCTTCAAACTCAAGAGCTTTTAACTCTACCTCCCTCTCAACATAAATAGCTTCTTGCTTTTTTGTGATGCCAAAGTTTAGCTATGATTAACCATTTCCAATAGAGATTACCTTGCGATTTAAGTTAGCCGCAATATTTAAATTCAAATTTAAATTTTTATTATAAAGCTCTAATAAACTCTCCAGTTATAGCAACTATGTATAGGAGTTGGCACTGCAACAATAATGGTTGATTTTTAAGTGTTAGAGCTCAAATTTATACTTAGTTTATAACTATAATTTTTCTTATTTCATGCTTAATAATTTTGATTTTGGTATCAACTTTGATAATATTCAAGTTGGTACTGGTACCAATAAGGTTTTTAACCATTTTGGAACTTTTCCATTAAAACCTCATTAGTTTAAAACTATATACTAATTAAGTTTTGGTACTATTAAGTTGGTACCTATTAAAATTAAACTAATTTAATGGAACTAAATTGATAAAAATGTAGCTCCATCTCTGAAGTTTGTTATAGCTTCTGCCAGCTTTCTCCACGTATCTTTACTAGGTTGACCTCTATAAGATGCCATATTTAATACTTAGATTTTAAGTAGTAGGATCCAGAACTCTATCTATTAAAAATTGAAATTCAATAAGAAGTGAAGGAGCAAGGATGGAATCTATAAGTACTGCAATGAAGAGGGTTGAAGCTTAAGAAATTATCTCAAGATTTAAAAGCAAAGCAAGATCTCTATCGACACCTCAATCAGCATGGTAAGCATGTGACATATACTTAATCATATACTATAGTGGGTTTATTCCTTTCAACGATGGAAGGTACCAAAATCTCATTCTTAAAAGCGATACTCTGTGATGAGATGAAAGCCTTCAAAAAAAATGAAATTAAGTTGATAGAAATACCAAAATACCCAGAGATTTCAGTCACTAATCTTTACGATGATGCGATGAAAGATAAAGAGTTGGAAGTTTATCTTCATACCAAGAAACAACTCTCCAACAGACTTTCAGAAAGGAGCTTCTTCTTTAATGTTCTTGGCACTTTAAGAGAGAGCTTTCTCAGAGAGATCATTGAAGAAGCTCACAAGAAACGCTCCTCTATTCTCCTGAAGATTAAAAAAAAATCAAGGCATACTAATAAGCGAGAACTGGCTTGCGGAGCTTAAGAAGCATCCATACCTATCTAATTATGCTTTGACACTTAACTTTGTAGGGAAACCTGCAACTGGTATATTCCTAATGAAAGAACATACAAAGGTTCACAGAGAGAGAAAGTCATAGACTATTCATGAAGTGAGCAAGAGACTTTATAAAGATTTTTTAAAAGCCAGATGATATGAACATAGATGCAGCAGGAGCTGCCACTAAGTGAAGAAATATTGGCCCAAGCAAGCCATAAGAAGAGGAGAAGAAGGAGAAGCCTAATCCCTTTCTGGGTTAATTTAATATGTGAACTTATTCATTCATTTAAATCTAAAACTTATTTATAAACATTCATTCTTCCTTCTCTCGCGCAAACTGTTGTCTTATCTATGCTTACTCTCTTGCAGCTACTATGAATAAAGTCTACTGTATCGATGGGCAAGTCTTGCATAAGGTGATACAGCAGCAGTTTTCTTGAAGTGAGCCTTAATTTAACTCTAATAGAATTCGATTCCATTAAACTGTGGGTATAGGGAACAACTGAGGGCTATAGGGAACGTTATATACAGGAGTTATGATTAACTCTTCATAAGCTTTCTTAGACTCTTTAGTCTTATAAACTGAGAGGTTGTCAACAAACAAGATGATCTCCTAATCGTTGTATTTATCTCTCTACTTATGTAGGAACTCTATGTACTACTCTTGGTTAATAGAACGAAGATGAATAACATAACTTTCTAAGCCAGAGTCTTCACTAATACCTGCTAAAATTGCATGGGTTACAACCTTTACTTTCTAATCGTAGACTTCTATATTATCATACTTCTTATACCAAGACTTATTAATAAAGGTGTTTGAAGGTAAACTCAGCTCCACTCTGTTGACAGTCTTGAAAGAAATACTATTTCTTCTATAAATATTGGCTATAGTCTAAGGAGAGATACGCATGTCAGGAAACCTACGATGAAACATGACAGCTCGCTAGTCAAAAGGAAAGTGTGCCCAGTACTTTAAAGTCTTAGAGTCACAGAGGTAGTCGATATGGATCTGAGTGAATTTTTATTTTCTTACTGGATGTCTTCAAGTACCAGAATTAAAATGTTAAACAGCCAACAATCAATGATACCTAACTGTTGAGGCAATCTTGCAAAGGAACTTTGCTATAGCTGCATGATTCAGTACTGGTTTGACTTAGTCTATATTAATACTCGTATCATACCTAAGCTTAAGCAGTAAATCTAAATATTTCTCATAATAAATAGACCCTAAATTTCGCTAATTTCTATTTATCATTTTTTAAATTGGGAAAAAATTTCTCTACTAACCCCAATAAGACCCCAACTATACCCTAAAAATCAAAGCACTTATAAACCTCACTAAAAGGTTTTGGGGATTTGATTACAATTTGTGAATATTAAAATATTAAAATTTATAATAAATTTGATTTTTATTTAACAGTTATTTTATAATGATCTTACTTAATTGCATATTTTTCCTCATATTTTCATATTCAAATTTAAGAGTTAAATAATTTTTAAATTAAATAAAGTAGATTTTTGATTTTTTTTATTATTAACATGCATAGCATTTGTATTATCAATCAATTTTTTATAAATATTATAAAATTGTTATTAAGGAGATTGATTATAGATATAGAATGTTAAAATTTTTATAAATTTTATCAAAAATAATAACTGAACTAAACATTGAATTTTATTAATAATTTATTTTAAGAACTTACAATTTTATCAAGAAGTACTACAAGATTTATCCTTTATGCCTTTTAAAACATTAATAAAAAGATTCTGGAGAAATCTAATATTAAGGTTAAATTATTAAGCAGTATCTGAAACTATTTCTCTATATTGCTCACAAAAGCAGTCAATATAACATCATAAATTCACATAGCCTATAACACCACCTGGGTCATCCTTACGTCATATAGGACATTCTGACATATTTGGGAAGTTCTGGCGTAAGTATATTTATTTGATATTATTTTAAATAAAAATTTTGAATATTTAAAGATTTATAATCCTCTTTGAAGGGATATATGGTAGATGGAGCTGTGTTTTAAGGGATTAACATTAAATAACCATTTCGGTGTTTCTTATTTTTGTTTTAGATAGAGATTCAAATTCATCATTGATATTTATATAGATCTCTTAATTTTATTATTCCGTGTTGCAAGATTTCTAGGCAAATACTTAAATATCTTTATTATTTCTAAAGTCTTCTTATTGATTTTTCAAAATTTTATTGGTTTCTCTTAAAAGGCGTCTGATAAAAAATATTAAAAAATATTTTTATATAAATTAGATTTTTTTCTTTTGGTTGATCAAAAGTGAAAACAAATCCTGAGAGTCTTAGAGCATTTAAATTTTTGAGATATTGTAGAAATACATTTGAATTTGGAAAATTAATTATAATTAAATTAAATATAAATCAAAATCGTGGCAGTTAAAGTTGGCCAATTTAAACGATCTTGAGCTTATTCGATAGAGAATTCAAAATTAGCTGGACTTTGTTATTGGGGGTACTATTTTATCGCATCCCTGGAGCTAAATAACTCAACTTTAATGTGAGGGCACAATTTATTGAATTAAGATGCATTTAATTAAAGTTGAGTTATTTCGCTCCAGGGATGCGATAAAATAGTACCGCCAATAACAAAGTCCAGCTAATTTTGAATTCTCTATCGAATAAGCTCAAGATCGTTTAAATTGGCCAACTTTAACTGCCACGATTTTGATTTATATTTAATTTAATTATAATTAATTTTCCAAATTCAAATGTATTTCTACAATAGAAGTCGCGTAATTATTTTTAATGGGATATTTAAGTTGTAAATTAATTATAAACTATAATAGGATAAATACTAAATTATATAACTATTAATAACGAATCCTAATTACTGAATATTCTATTATTAAATTAAGTAATTTGAGATATCAATTATTTTTGTTATAAATATCAAATACTGCTTGAATAATGAATAAGACTGGGGTGATTAAAATAATATATATGAAAAATTGAATAAATTAGGATTATAAAATGTTAAATGGGCCAATTTAAAGTGCTCCAGTAAATAAACAACTTGCTTATTTATAGCAAAATTTGAAAACAAACTCAATAGGTTAAAATACGACACTCCCATCCATTTATAACAAAACTGTTTATTAGGGGAAATTTCCTGCCCTTAAATGACATATATATCCATAATGAGGTTTTATGCTCAAAAGTAAATTTCCTTTTATCAAAAAATTATGAGTAATGAAAAGTTTGGACAAAATATATTCAATATGTTATAATTAAAACAAATGAAAATTATTTTTTTATTTTAATTTAAATTATCTGTCTTACTTATAAGTTAGCAGAATTTAATATTAGACCTTAAATATTAATGATAAAGAAATATAGTAAAGGAAATTCTCACTTTTTATGGATTTCATTTTTCAATAATAATCATTGAGAGCTATATACTTTAATTTTGGGCAGAAAACTTCATATGTGGCATAAATCCCTTTTCCTGTTTTTAATACTCCCGAATAAAATAAAAGATCTACATCAAAAGATCCTTGAAAATTTCGGCAGTCATTTAAAATAATATCTGAACCTGAATCCGAAGAAGTAGGAGCGACGCCTATGATAGTAGAATTCCAAAAAAGAAACGTAATACATGAATTAGCTTCATAAAGATAGTAATTGATATAATTGACACATAGAATGGAAAATATAGTTGCCCCTCCTTAATGAAGCTATAAAATTTTGATAAAAATAATAGATTTTACAATTCAATATATATAAAATGATGATTATATCTTGAGTAAAATCTAAATGAAGAATATTTCAATAGTCTTTGTCTATAAATCTTCGTTTTTATTATTTAAATTAATATAATAAGTTTTATTTAAATTAAAATAATTTATTTTTTTCAAAGTAGTGATATTAATGAATATTCTTTGCTATCAATAGTATGATTCTCATAGCTCAAATATGATAAAAGTTCTTTTTCATAAATAACACTATTTTTAAGCATTTTATATCTAGGTTATCGTTTGTTTGCAACCGTGTATTATAATTCTTTTTTTTCTAAGTTTATTTAAATATAATAAATATTTTTTAATGAATAAATATGAAATTTCAAATAAAAAATTAAATAATATATGCAATATGAACTACCTAATAATTTAATAAATTTATAGAGAAAAAAAATACTAGAATATCCTTTAACACTAATTTATTGTCTAGTTTATAATATTTTTCCTTATTTTATTATAGTATTTAATAGAGAAATCATTTAATATGTGTAATTATTGTTAAGTTTGAATTTCCTCAATAATATCAATTTAATTGGATTTTTCCCTATTTTATAAATATTGTTTTATGTAGAATCAATCCTTTTGCTTGAAATTGTTTTATTTTTAATAGGAAACATAGTCCCAAAAAATGAATAAAAGATAGATCCATTTGATGCTATTGCTCCTTTTAACAAAAAGAAAATTTACATTTAAATTAAATTTAAAATGAGCATCAACATAGATGGTAAAAAATTCAATATTATATCGAAGAGTTCAAACGGAATGAATAACGATTTAGCTAGTCTTAGATAATTTGTTTAAAAACCGAAAATGGAACAAGCAGTAGACTAAAAGGGATTAATATTGATTAAATAAATGAGTAATTGTGAAATCATATATTACATTTTAAAGTCAGTTTATGTTAGATTTTATTTATTAGTTGGAT
Source organism: Oxytricha trifallax (assembly GCA_000711775.1). NCBI lineage: Eukaryota > Ciliophora > Spirotrichea > Sporadotrichida > Oxytrichidae > Oxytricha > Oxytricha trifallax. The sequence continues at coordinate 239,152 of ARYC01000061.1, forward strand.
TAATTTTTCTTGTTTTTATTACTATATTATAGATATTCTAAAATTGTATAGTTCATCTTATGATGTGTTCTTCTATCGAAAAATCATTATTTTTAAGCTTTATAGAAAAAATGTCCTATATTTAGTAGACTTTTTTCCCAATAAAATTATCCTTGAACAGTATCTTTATTAAAGTTATATAAGTTTATTTTAATCTAAGCTAATTGAAAACCGTAGACTAAGTAAGGCCAAACCTTCTAGACTAAGTATATATAGTATATATTTATAATTTTTATTGCATTCCTAACTCCAATTTTAACCTAGCTGATAGATCAAGAAACCAATCGATAACTTTAAAACCAATCTACAATACTGTTGATAATACAAATTAATTGGCTCATCTACAGCATAGCACTATTTCCAGTAATAGTTAATTCAGCAACTAGCAATAAAATTTCCTAACATCTCATGCAAAATAAACTAATAATAATCCGTTTGAGTTTTCCAACAACAGCACATTTGGCTAGTACAGGAATAGTCTAAATAGCTAACTAAACAGTATGATATTTATGACTTAGTAGGATCTTAGATTTAGCTAAAACTATTAGAGATCTTCTAACTAGTTTGACTTTATAAATATTGCAGAGGAATCATAGGAAGAAACCTTAATAAAAACCTAAAACCATAACAACTAGGTGACATATGAATAATTAAAAATCTCAAAAGATAGTTTGGGCACTAATATATTTGAATATGAAGAGGATAATTTTACACAAAGATCTTATCAATATATCATTTAATCAAATTAGAGCATTTAAATCTAAAATAACAATAACTAGAGTAAATCCAATTAGCAATAAAATTTGTTTAATTAAAAAATTAAAGTTCCTCCACTTCCAATTCATAAAATTAGTAATGCTAACTTATTAGAACTTTAGCCAATCCAACATTAAAATAGAAATTTAACCTAAGATTCATTGGAATCTGATGCAATACCTTCAATAAGAACTTTTATAGTATAGGGGAAGGAGGTAATACCAACGTAAAAGATATACTAAAAGAATTTAAACTTAAAGAATCAAAGTGAAGTTCTATATTTAGATTCTTCTCATATTAAAAGTTAAAGAGTTTAACCATCGTAGTTTTAAATGTATACTTTTCCTATTTTAGAATGACAGATCATAAATGCAAAGAAAGTAGAGTTTGACCACTGCAAATTTAGGGACAACTTTTCAAATAACTAAAAGAAAATCAATCAAAATGAATCAAGACAAATCGATTTAGTATTAATAGCAGAGATAATCAGCCAATTAGTCATATCTCTTGGATTAATAAAACAAGAGTATCGCAAGCACTAGCAAAAGAAATTTGGAATTACTATAAAAAGGAAGATTTACAACAAAGCAAAGAGAAATATAAATAAATTTCTTTTTTTGTTAATGCTTGATAGTGTAAACTCTGATGAAGACGATGAATCATAAGAATTTAATTCACCTTCTTTAAAGAAATCTGAAAACAATTCCTTATCAGACAGCATCCAAGAAGAAGATAGTTCAATATAAGAGGAAAGTGAGAAGAAAGAGTAGAGCTCAGAGATCTCTCAGGAAAATATGAGAATGGATTCTCATCCTAAAATACAAAAGTTTAACTTAAATTAGCTTAGAGATTAAGACAATTACAACAAAAGATATTAAATGAAGAGGTAAACTTAAATTTATCAGCATATATAATTATGAAGTTCTGATAGATTTACTCTTATGCTTCATTTATTAATAATTAAAATCATCTGATCCTTATTCTACAAATCTGATACCAATGCCAAGTGATCATATTATCAGCTTTTAGCCTGATAACAATTCTTTGAGTCCATCAAGAAAATCTTCAAGATCAATAAATCCGACCCCAACAATAGATAAAATGTCAAACAATAGTAAATCAACAATTAACAACTACAAGCCTAACTTATCTTCAAAGCTTTAAATTGGGTAGATAAGCAACAGCAGACAAGTAACTCCAATAAGCATGAATTTGAAGCAATAATACCCACCAATTAACAAATAAACCAGAAAATCTTTTCTTATGCCAATGGTTAGTATAATTCCTAAAGAAGTGCATATCAGATCAAGCTCCTAAATACCAAAAGGAATGAGAAGTTACTAGGATTTTTTGAAGAAAGTAGACGAGGAGGAGTAATCATAAGGGACCACACTCTAATAGCCAGCAAAGAAACCACCAATTAAGAAACCCTCCTCAAAGAACAATTTAGGCAAGTTTGGAGGCAAGACCTCCACTAAAACATTCGGAAGTAGTAATAAAAAGAAACAGTTCCAAATGAAGGGCAAGAACTTTTGAAAATATCTATATATCTATATATTATAAATTTGGATTTCTTATCAAATCTAATGTAATCCTTTAGTAACCAATTTTATTTATAAATTCTTACCCATTTCTTTTATCTTAATTATGGATTTAGTAATTTTATTGAAGATAGTTTATAAATAATTAAATTAATCAATCAATCAATCAATTCTATCAAGTTCTAATATCTAATGTTGCAATCAGAGATAAACAGCTTTAGAAGTTCATCAGCTTCACAGATTGCTGACTAGAACATCTAGAAATCATATGAGTTATTGTTCTATTAAAGAGAGTAAATTTTGGAATTGATTGAATTCACAGAAACAATCATTTTGGTTCAATCACAAAGTCAGTTTGATTCGCCTATAAAGATTAATTAATGCAATAATTAAGCATAAAGTTATTATTGATAAAATAAAATGATTTAAAAATATTATCAATTTATGTAGTCGAATGAAACAATAGAATAGTTATGTTATAATATATTAAACATTTTTTTACCAATTTATAAAATATATTTGTCATTAATATCTTTCCAAATATCCAGATATGAATATGACCCTAATATATAATACTAAATATCTAACAATTTATTGTATATAAAATTGCAATGTATTCTTTGTAGGATTGTAATAAATTAGCTATTTATAATTGTTTTAATAGTTTTTTTTTATATTTAAATAATTATTTTACCAATATTATAGCCCATAATGTCAAGAAGATACGCTTACTCATGCAGACGATATATTTGAATTAGAGATGAAGGTTAACTTGGATTACGACCTTATAAAAAAGTTAAGTCTCTCAACCAATGACACTTTGAATCAGTGTGAAAAGCATTCTAACACCTTCCGCACTTCTAGGTATAATAATTTCTTGAAAGCCTCATGCGAAAACAAAAAGTAAATTATTTTTATAAGTTTTAATTTTTAGGTTAGGGTATTAAACTCCTGTAAAAAGCAGAAGAGATCAGAGGTAGGCATCTTCAGTTGGTTCTTTTTCTTCAGATTCAGTAGAGTCTCAAAACCCAGTTAAGATGCTGCACATAGAGCAACAGCTTCAGAAGATATTTAGACACCATCACTATAGAGACTAATCTGTCCAATGTGAAAATAATAGTACTAATTCACCCACTTAGAAATCCTCTTCTAAATAAAATATTAAATCCTATCCCACGTCATAAAAACCAGAGGTTCTTAAAAATCTTGCAAGGATACTTAATTTCACGACTTCTTAAGAAAGTAACAGTAATTCTAAGGACAATGCCACTATTTGCCTTCAAGTTTAGAATCTCGATGATTCAGTTCCATAAAATAGAAAGAGTTAGCAGCAGAATTTGTACAAGTCATTTAGTCTGAAATCACCTGGCATGAGGCCTATGCTTATTAACAATAAAGATAAGTTTAAGTCTTCTGAGCATGAAGCCATCAAACTTGATCTAAATAATGCTAAGTTTGTCACTGATACTAAAAGTAATCAGATAAAACTTATGACATCGCCTCCATATAATATAATTCTGCATTTTACCACCATATAAAATATTATAGCTAAAGGCATTTGTAAATATATCTAAACCGCAGTCTGATATGGACTTATTATCAAAAGTTTACCCAGTTTTACAGCATAATAACTCACAAGTAAGACCCTAACTCCCACTTTTAATTGCGAGAAACAACAAAAAGAATCAAGATAAGCAGAAGTTGTTGACCAAGAAATTCGCAGATTTTCTACAGAAAAATAAGCATTAGATTTTGAATGCAAACAGCACAGTAGACAACAGCCCTGATAAGTAATCAGCAGCAAGCACAAACAACAGTCCAAATAAAAATGTATTGCTTAACAAGCAATTTTGTGAAAATAAATCGGTCGGCATAAAGAAAGCTATGACTAGATTTCTAAATTTTAACCCTACTCACAAACTAAGTGAGTGATCCATTTTATATTTATAAAATTATATTTATTTTGAGAATTACTTAATTGAGAACTACCTATGATGATAGCTTATTGATCTTCTTGATTTTCATCATTACCAGCGATTGCTTTGATCTATGGGTTTACAATTTATAGTGCCAATGAAGATGATAGGTGACTAAATTCATATGAAAGTAAGTTGATCATTCTCTTTCTGAAATCAATAGTATAAGCAGCAGCCCATGAATCATCGGTATCTGCTTCCTCAGCATCTACAACATTAATAAATAAACCAATGATAGTACTTACACTTCTTAATTTGTTCTGGTAAAGTGACATTGTGGTCTTTGGTGTTTATAGGTCTGATCATCAAGCAAGTATGCTCGCCAGTGAGGTCATTTGCAGTTTACCTCATATACAGAGGAACGAATTTGTTCTTTCTCCAGAAGTTGAACAATTCCTTAGTCAATCCGAATGATGTACCGATGTAGTGAATTGGCATTGGTTAAAATATTATTATAAAATAGAGATATTACAAGAAAAAATTTAGATTAATTATTGACAAGACAGGAATTGCTAATTCCCAATAATTTATGAAAATAGGAATTAATAGATTCTATTTTGTGCTGTATCTATTATCTCTATTTCACTATCCTAATAAAAAACTGAATATTATTGGGTATTATTCTGATTTTCGCTTAATCAACCAAATATTCTTTAAAAAAAAAAACTTTATTTTTAATGATTATGGTACGATATTTATAATAGATATAGAAACTTTAACAATGTTTTAAGTTATTAAAAAATCAAAATTAATTTAGTCGTTTTGTTTTTAACAATTCCTTTTTAATTTTACTTGAACAATTTTCTAATTTAATTGCTATTTTTATTTGACTCCTAAATAATTAATATTAGTTTTCTTTCTGAAAGCTTTTGTAGAATAGGTTTGAGGTTTTTCTTAGGCTTGAGCTTTTCATCTTTTAATCCCTTTGATGAACTAAAATCTTCATTCTTTGGCTTCTTGACTGCAAGTTCCTCAGCTTCATTTGTCTGAATATTGTCAAAATCAGTGAGCTGCTGTTGATAGTATTTGATGATAAGCTCAATTGCTCTGGATCCATAGCCCTTATTCTGAGCATTTGGGTGAGTTGCAATTCTGATAATTCTAATGCCATTTAGTGATCCGAATGAGTCGTCTTGATACTGTTCTGAGATGGTCCATGGAATCAAATCACCTGATGGCCTGATTCCTCTCTTTAAGTTCTCTGAAATAGTTTACTTGCTGATGTCACCCTCAAAGCACACTTGTACGGCACATAAGATATCGGGGAGGGAAGATGCCTAATCGCTGATTGGTCCGAGAAGCACGAATACTTAATGAGCTGGGGCATCAGATAAAAGAAGTAAGTCATTTGGAGTATTCTTGTAGTGAGATGATACGAATATTGTGAATATATTAATATTACTGAGAAATGTTAAGATATCAGAGTAATTTATTAATTTTTTCTTATTAATAATAATTAAAAAAATCATTAACCTAATAACAATTAAAACATATTTTTATTTAATTTAATCAGATAATAATAATTTATTTAGCATTTTAAATATAATATTTTAATTATTTTTATAATTTTAATAGGATTTTAAAATATTGACATAATCTTCTTAAGGAATTTCTCACTTGATGAATGATAAGAGAAGAGAGTGTCTCTGTTGACATAGTATAAATCACATTGATTTGGATGTGGGCATCCGTTCTTAAGACTATCAATTTCCTCAGTTGCTTTCAAGCACAATAGGTCATTCAGCCATTTCTCAATGGGATCATTGTTTCCATATCTGATTGGTTCATCTAACTACACTTCTTTGAGTTGTCTACCTCCACTGAAATTTGCTGCTTATTGCTAATGACCATAACCTTAATTCTATACTCGCATTCTATTTTATTCTCTCAATTGATGAACAAGCTTTAAAGACAAAGATCTGCCAGTGCCTTCATATCCATTTACTGTTGATGATAAGAATACCAAGTAAGGTCCAAGAAGTTGCTTGACAAGTGTTATTGGGATGGCTGCAGCCTCATCGATAACTAATAATTCTGCTTAAGCCAGTTTAGCATGATCTTATGGTCTGATATATTAAATAGTTTGTCTATGATCTCTGGTAATATTCACTCTTACAACTGCGTTGTTGAATTCAGGATTGGTACTTTACATAATCTCGTAATCTTGATGTTCCTTATACCCAAGAGCATCTAATCCTCTAAATACGAACTCAAAAACACTACCTAAATTCTCTGGTGTGGGTGCAGTAACAAAAATATTGCTGTATCCATAGACTATAGCACTTGCAATTGAAATACCTAGAGCTGATGATTTACCTCTTCCTCTGCCTGCTGTTAAGGAAATAGTTGTTTTAAGATTTTTCTCAGAAACAGTATCTACAATTTACATGACTGCTCTCGCCTGATCTAGGGTTTTGCAGATATTTACCAAATTACCAATAGGCTTGGTTGATTTCAATTAGTCTTTTAGATCTTTCAAGTCTTTTTACTCTTTAGTTAAATAGAGATTCTCAGTCTTAGATTCTTCTTTTGAGTCTTAACCAGGTAAGATGACTTTCTATATATCCTTGATGTGAGAAGTAATTGGTAAGATGTTATAAATGTTTTTATATTTGCTTTATTTGATGTTAAATAATAAGTTCATCATCAATAGCGATGCAAGTTTGGCAAGATCCTAAACTAAGAATAAATCTCTCGTTGAATCTTGGCTCGACCATACCATGAGCTTCAGTTCTATATCTGGAGTGAACATCCATAGTAATAGAATATAACTGCTTCAAACTAGTCATAGTATAAACATATAAATTATGGTGAGTATTGAATAGCATGACAACTAATCCACCACCTTCAACAGTCTCAATTGTTCTGCACAATACATTGGGAGTAATGCTCTCAAAATCTTATATAACACACATTCCAAAAGTTTAACCCAATATTTTATGGGAGTCTTTGTAGTAGCAGTATCTAATATCCTTGGATGACATGAATAATTCAATCTGATTGATCTCTTCTTTGTCTAGGTTTCCCTTCTATTCCATTTTCTTGACTTGCTTGATACGCTTTTGTTTGTTTGATGAGAATTCTAACTCTTTCTTGTAGCACCATAACACTGATGGCTGAGCCTTTACTCTAGCTCTAGCAAGCATTTAATTCATAATAATAATAATGAATTAATTATATTTAATGGAGGTTCACAATCTAACGAAATTAGAATAAGATAAGAAAGGAATGATTACTTGATAAATGCCTCTATCTCCAATAAGGATGACTAAGCCACGTTGGTTTAGTTTAACACAGTTTTCAATGAGAGTCTGGATGCGTTCGTCAATTTTCTTTTTCATTATCACTTACTAAGCTTGTTTATTATATATTTACTATTTGGTATTATTTATTTAACCCTTAATCCAATATTTAGTTTTAATTTATTGGGTGTAAAATATTTAAATATATTTAAATTTATAATTAAATAACTTAAACATATAATGGAAAGATCTAAGCAAAAGCAAGCTTTTTAATTTGTGAAATTGAAAGACTTTTACAACTACGACCAACTTAATCAGGTTCCAGAGGTTGATGAAGAAACTAAAACAGAAAATGTAGGAATGACAGAAATGGAAATTGAATCAATTACAAGTATTTAGAATTCCTAAGAGTTTTAAGTGCTAACTAATGACGAAGTATTTCAAGGAGATAGTGACAAAAACTTAGTAAAAATATCAAAAGTATTCAAATTAAGCCTAATCCCTAACTGCAACAAAAAATTCGTCATCCACGATGTACCCAAGAAAATAACAGTCGAGCTAAGATGTCTACCTGCTCTTGAGATTTTTCTTGCAATTCCATATGCCTATCCATCAGGTACATCATAATCATAATTATTTTCATAATTTACTGGGCCTCTTTTCTTGATGTCAACATAATTTTACAAGCCGTATGAAAAGTTTCTTTATGAGTAGCTAAGCCAGAAATGGAGTGAAAATTCTCCTATAACCTATGAATGTATCATAAACATACAAGATGATTTTCTAAATTCATTCTTTGAACAAGCAGATTTAGGCGATATAACTATCGATGGCAACGGTAATGTTCTATTCAATTATAAGTCAAGCACCGACTTTCAACATGTCTTTGAGCAATCTATGGATGCAAATAGAAGATCTTTCAATCAGGAGGAACATGAATGCAGAATATGCATGAGAAGACTACTCGGAGATAAGTTTTTCTTTTTGTCAGGTTGCGAACACTACTTTTGCACAGAATGTGTTCTAACTATGGTCAATCAAGCTATTAATTCAAAACAACTCAGCAAACTCATTTGTGGAGAAGCTTCTTGCAAAAAGAACTTAAATGATTTAGATGTCAGGAACTTAAATATAGGGCAAGCACAATATGAGAAGTATGATTAGATTTCATTAAATAATGCTATCGCCTAAATGGATGATCTTGGTTGGTGCCCATTACCAGGATGTGGTTCCCTAGCAACTATTGAAAAAGAGTATAACTTTGGGAAATGCCAGCATTGTGACTTCATGTTTTGTCTTGATTGCAGAGAAAGATTTCATCCATACAAGAGATGTTTAGTTAACAGACTTGATTTGCTAGACGTAATTAGCGAAGCACAGAGAGAAGAGCTAGATCATAAGAATAAGAGAGCAGAAGAAGCTTTAAACATTTTGTTCTTCAGATATTGTGCAAAATACTGCCCTAACTTGAAGTGCGGAATTAAGATCTAGAAAGAAAAGTCAGGCTGCACAAAAATGCAATGCCCAAAATGCTTCCATCATTTCTGCTGGGCATGCCTTCATGATGCTAAGGGGATGAAGCACTACAAAGAGAAGCCAGAATCAAAACCCCAAAACCCCTTAGTGAGGTTTATAAGTGCTTTGATTTGTAGGGTATAGTTGGGGTCTTATTGGGGTTAGTAGAGAAAACACAGTTTTTATGCGAATTTAATGAATATTTAATGAGTATTAGAGTACTTAATTCAAACAAATTTAATCTGCTTGTCTTTGTTGTATCTTATGAATCTTGCTCTCTATAGTGGCTCAAGTATGTCATCTAAGGATTATCTAGGATATGAAGGAGCTCTCACGATTATCATCTCTACTATGCTTTTTATTTCTTCGCAGACATCTTCTTACTTTATATGCTTCTAAGCTAAGCTAATTGATTGTTTTTCATGCTTTGTACCAAAGTAAGACATACATTCCATGTCACTTTCTAAAATTATTGCTGCTACTGCCCAAACATCCCATTAAACAGAACCATTAGTCCACTTCTCTCTTATTGGGAAGTAACCTGGAGTACCAAGTACCTGTGCTAAAGTGACAATCTCCTATCTTAAAGCTCTATTGAAATCGATAACCACTACTTCTAAAGGGCAGAGATTTAGCATAACGTTTTCAGGCTTCAAATCTCTATGAACATATCCAAGTTCATGCAACTCCTTAACACCCTGAATCATATCTGAGAGTATATCGTTTAAATCATCAGGGTATCTATTGTGATATAGGTAGTCTCTCAGAGTCATCTCAAATTTCTTTAGCCTTAATGCGATGAAACCATAACTTAAAATAACACCATTTAGCTTAAGCAAATTCTTGCAGTCTTTTCTTTAGGCCTCTCTAAGTACCATGTATTCATTTGCAAACTCGTTCTAATACTGTTGGTTCTTAATAAGATAACTGAATGGATACACCTTGTATGCATACTCATCAACTACTATGAGCTTTGCTTTTGCAGGCACGTTTATATTCAAGTAGTTTTCAATACAAGTGCTGAGATCAACTGCATTTAATGCAGGTATATTCATAGCCTTCGCTTAGAAGCATGCTAAAATTGTATTACCTGCTGGCTGGTTCATCGATTCATATCGCTTCTGTCTCTTGAGTCTCTCTTGCTGCTCTCTTTATGACTCAAGAGTATTAGATTTTCTTTTAGCTGGCACTAGTTTTTTAGTCTCTTAATCTTCAATCAAGAACTCACTGAGGTGATGCTTTTGCATATGCCTTTTAACTTTAGCTGAGTGAGTATATGATTTCATGCATGTCGTACACTAATACCTACCATCTACCTTTTCATGCTTGAAATAGATCTTTGCTTTGCCAGAGTGTACCTCTTTAAGGTGTCTCTTCAAGCTTTGTTCAGTTGAGAAATGATTCTAGCAGTCTTCACATTAATATGTTTTTATCTTTTCGATTGGTTGCTGTTCTTTTAGCTCCTCAACATAATCAATTTAAGTTTAAACCCCTATCTCTGCACTCTCCCTCTGGTTTAATACTTCTATGATAAAAACCTCTGCTTCAAATTCAAGAGCTCTTAGCTCTACCTCCCTCTCAACATAAATGATTTCAGGCTTTTTAGTGGAGCCAAAGTTGAGCATTGATTGACCTGCTCCTAAAAGTGCCGCTCTACGATTTAAGTTGACCGCCATGTTTAAATTCAAATTTAAGTTTCTATTATAAAGCTCTTAAAACCTCTATAGCTATATCTGGAATATATAGGAGTTGCAACAGCATTAATGATGGTTTGATCTAAGCTCTAAGACTTCATATTTATACTCAGTTTATAAGTATAATTTTCGTAATTTTACTCTTAATAATTTTGATTCTGGTACCAACTCAGATAAAGTTCAGGTTGGTACTGGTACCAATTAAGTTTTAAACCAGATTGGAACTTTTCCATTAAAACCTCACTGGATTAAAACTAGGTACTAATTAAGTTTTGGTACTATTAAATTGGTACCAATTAAACTTAAACGAATTTAGTACCGGTACTAATTAAATTTAAACAAATTTAGTACTAATTTAATGGAACTAAATTGATAAAAATGGAGCTCCATCTCTGATGTTTGTTACAGCTTCTGCGAACTTTCTCCACGTATCTTTACAGGGTTGACCTCCTATAAGATGCCCATATTTAATAGTAAGTTTTTAAACAATAGGATCCAGAAGTCTATAAATTATAATTTGAAATTCATTAATAGGAAGAGGAACAAGATGGAATCACTCAATGATCAAATGAAAAGAGTCGAGGCTCAAGAAATGATCTCAAGATTCAGAAGTAAGGAAGATCTCTATCGATATTTAACTTTACATGGTAAGATAACTTGACGACTATTGACATCTTAAACAGTTGGATTATTCCTTCCGACGATGGAAGGTACCAAAATCTCATTTCTAAGAGCGATACTCTGTGATGAGAAGAAAGCCTTCAAAAACACTGAAATTAAGTTGATAGAAATACCAAACTACCCTGAGATTTCAGTCACTAATCTTTATGAGGATGCCATGTAAGATGAGGAAGTGGTAGTTTACCTTCCTACCAAGAAACAACTCTCTAATAAACTACCAGAGAGGAACTTTTTCTTTGGTGTTCTTGGTACAATAAAAGAGGAGTATCTCAGAGAAATAATTGAAGAAGCACATAAGAAACGATATTCTATCTCTCCTGAAGACTAGAAAAAGCAAGGCATTCTAATAAGCTCAGCTTGGCTAGAGGAACTTAAGAAGCATCCTTATCTTTCAAGTAAGCTTTGACATATAACTTTGTAGGAAAATCTGGCACTGGTATATATCTTATGAAAGAGCATGCAAAGGTTCACAGAGAAAGAAAGTCGCAGACAATTTATGAGGTGAGCAAGAGGCTTTATAAAGATGTCTAAAAACCAGATGAAATGAAGATAGATGCAGGAGCTCGCACTAAGAGAAGAAATATGGGCCCAAGCAAGCCATAAGAAAAGGAGAAGAAAGAGAAGCTAAACCACTTTATGGGTTAGTTTAATATGTGAACTTATTCATTCATTTAAATCTAAAACTTATTTATAAACATTCATTCTTCCCTCTCTCGCACAGACTGTTGTCTTATCTACGCTCACTCTCTTACAGCTGCTTTGAATTAAGTCTACTGTATCGATGGGCAAGTCATGCATAAGATGATACAGCAGCAGCTTCTTGTAGTATGTCTTGATTTAACTCCAGTAGAATTCAATTCCATTAAATTAAGGGCTATAAGGAACGTTGTATACAGGAGTTATGTTTAGCTCTTCATAAGCTTTCTTAGACTCCTTAGTCTTATGAACTGAGAGGTTATCAACAAACAGGATGATCTCTTGGTTACTATACTTCTCTCTGAGCTTATGTAGGAACTCTATATACTACTCTCGCTTAATAGAGCGAGGGTGAATAACATAACTCTCTAGGCCTGAATCTTCACTTATACCAGCTAAAATTGCATGGGTGACTACCTTCACTTTTTAATCATAGACTTCTATATTATCATACTTCTTATACCAAGACTTATTAATAAAGGTGTTGAAGGTAAACACAGCTTCATCAGCGTGTATGAACTTGATGTTATTAGTAATAGCTCTCTGCATTTAATCATATATATAGTTTAAATTATTACTATAAAATGGCACTGTAAAATCAATCACTCTCTTCACTCTGTTGACAGTCTTGAAAGTAATACCATTTCTTCTATAAATGTTGGCTATAGTTTAAGGAGAGATACGCATGTCAGGAAACTTGCGATGAAACATCACAGCTCGCTAGTCTAGTGGAAAGTGTGCCCAATACTTTAAAGTCTTCGAGTCACAGAGGGAGTCAATATGGTGCTGTGAGAACTTTTATTTTCTTGCAGGATGCTTTCAAGTGCCTGAATAATAATGCTAAACAGCCAACAAGCAACGATACCTAACTGTTGAGGCACTCTTGCGCAGGAGCTTTGCTATAGCAGAATAATTCATTACTGGTTTGACTTAGTCTATATTAATACTTGTACCATACCTAAGCTTAAGCAGTAAATCTAAATATTACTCATCATAAATAGACCCTAAATTTCGCTAATTTCTATTTCTCATTTTGCAAATTGGCCTAATTTCTCTACTAACCCCAATAAGACCCCAACTATACCCTACAAATCAAAGCACTTATAAACCTCACTAAGGGGTTTTGGGGTTTTGAATGTAACAATGAAGAACCACATTTGTAGCCTGACTTCCTCACATATGAACTAAAATCGAAACATCTCAACGATGGAGAGGATTATATCAACCTTAAGTTTTGCGCCAAGTGTCCTAGTTGTGATCAAATCAATGAAAAGAGAACTAAATGCAATATCCTTGAATGTGTTGACTGCTCTAAACCATTCTGCTATATTTGCAATAAGAGCATTAGTGGACCTGAACATTTTCAAGGTAAGAGCTAATGCCACTATGAATCGGACCCTTGGTCAGATTTCTGAGAGAGACTACGCTTTAATCGGGTAGGAGTTGGTTGAACATCCTGGCACAGGTCCTTTCTTAAATTCAAGAAATCACAACAAAAGTTGGTATTAACATAATACCATTAATTACTTTACATAACAAACAAGTATATTTGATAAAAAACATTCAATCTATAAATTATATTTTTTCATGTAATCAAAAATCTTATTAGATCTTTATTCTTTCCTTAAATATAGTTAAGTTCAGTCTATGGACTAATTTGTTGTAATATAAATCATTAATAAATATTATAATATGTTTTTTATTTGTTGGTTGAATATTTCTTTTGCAGCTCTTCTAAATACATACTCCAAATAACCGTTTGACGTCATATTATACATAGAAATCATATGCAGTCTTTATACATCTTATGATACTTCAACAAACTATTCCATTAATTCCATAAATCCCCATCCTGAAGGACTACCTTTCATTGCCAAATCTTCATCTTTTTACCATTAATACTCTTATATCAAATTGAACGAATCTCTCTCAACTCCAATTAAATCTGTGAGTTCATGTGTTGCAAGCACAGTGTCTACTTCTTTGATTTCCAAGTCTGGATTGTCCTAACCAACATCTTCACTCAAAGTAAAGTTTGGTCTTACAGCTTCAAGTTTCTTATCATAGCAAGGCATTACAGTCACTATTTTAACATGCTCTGGAGATAATTTATTTTTAAGAGATACGTAATGCTTTAACAGGCATCCACATAATTGTTGAGGAGATTTTACTGTGCTCATAAATGGAAAAGCTTAATCTCCTACTACTTTTTCAGCATAACAGACCCATCCAGGACATTCTGACGCCAAAATAGGAATGCCTGGTTCTTGACTTTGCTTTGTGAATACTTTCTTGCTTGATTTTACTTCTTCTTCCCCTTTTTAGTTATTAATTTTTTTGAATTTTTCACTTTATGTAAACTTATTCTTAAATTCATCATAGGCTAATTGCAAAGTTAGTAAACTGAAAGTTGATAGGTCAATAACCATCTGTGCTCCTAATTTAGTAAATACTGTTTGTAATTTTTTGAAAGTAACAACTTCACTATTTTATTGATAGAACAGAGATAGAGAACCTAAACTTTGAGGAGATATAGCAACAATTACAAAATTTTATTGATCAAATAGCTTTAAGAACTGTTCAGTACTATGTTTCTAAATTAGGACAGTTTCTGCAGATGTTACACAACCACTGCATGCTAAACAATCAGAGAGGGAGACTTTGGCTGTCTATCCTTCTCCATTAGCTTTTATCAAATCAGGTTTTATATTATGACCAGGATCAGTTTTCACACTCCACTCATCATCCTATATGAAGTTAATTACAGTTTATTTCTTACCATATCTTAGTCAATTTAGATTCCAGAAGATATCTGCACTTTAGTGGTATCTTTTGGATTTGTGGGAAGAATCATCTTTACACATTCTTAAGATGGAGCTAGAAAATCATCAAGATCAGATAATTTAGTAGAGAACATTTTATTAGCTAATTCTATTATATAAATTCCTTATTTTACTATGCTATAAACTACAGTAAGTTAGTAGTCGATATTTAATTATTAAAATAATGATTAAACTTAATTAAAGAAGAGATTCACCATTTCATGTTAATTACTTCCTTTTGCACTGCTTTGAAAGTTGTTTTATCCCAATCTTAGTAGGTGATAGACATCATTTGAATTAATTAATGGATGACTTTATTAGACTCTGGTTCAGGCACTATCTCCTTATTATTCATATTTTTCATTTGAATTTCCAGGTTGTCAAGCAAGTCCTTGGGAGATGTGCTGAATTAAGCTGGCTTTATCTGGCCTCCTCCATTCAGACATCCTCCTGGACAAGCCATAATTTCTACATAATCGTACTCACACTTGCCTCTTTTAATGTTTCTTATTACATTTTGGATATTCCTAAAACCATAAGCTGCAGCAAATCTCATTACTACTTTGCCATCTATTTCAAGAACACATTCTTTTAGATCTTTATATATTTACAAATATTAATATCAATTAAGAGAAATAATTGAACAAGTAATCATCATAATTAATACTAATTTGTTTCTTCATTTCCCTCCTTCTCAATATAGTTACTATGTTTGTTAAAGTAAACAAATAGTTAAAATAAATTATATATTTATTATTATTATGTGTGCTTTATCTTGAAGGTAGATCCTGATTATAACTCTTGATTGATCTGTAAGATCTTTGATCAGGGATAGGTTGGACCTTTTCCCATTTATTTTTGTTAAGCATCACAATAAACTTAAGAAAAAAGATTTAAATAAATTATGTTTACTTTATAGGTTTAGATCTTTGTGATTGATTAATTACCCTTTACTTTTAATGTCTCTTTAGAAGTGATTCTTTAAGATCAGGAATCAAACTATTTAGTGAAAACTTAGGTTATCTTTCAACTTGTGACAAAATACTCTCATCCATTTCTTTTTCAATGAAGTTGTTGGCATAGTACCTATTTTCAAAGAACAAACTTCTCCGCATCCTCAATTTCTTTGTTGATTATGATTACTAAATTACCTTAATTGGTGAATGGCTTTCCTATTTTATGGGACTCGGATCATTTGCATTTTTAATCTCATTATTGCTTGATTTATTCTATTTTCTTTAACTCTATAATTTTGCTGTAGAATTTGTTCTCAAGAGCAAATGGTTTTAGTTTTGTAAGTTTGATTTAAGCTCTACACTCTACTAATGAATAAAAGCAGGCTCTTTATTTTTAATTATGAAGCTTTTCAGCTCTTTTAATTATTAATCATACCTTCTCTTTCTCACTGAATTCTTATTTAAGCAAACTTTTTACGGACTTCCCTCACTACACTAAATTGTAACTTTGTTATTAATTATAGGCTGAGCTATTATCTGATGAGAATCAATAGATAAATTGGTTGCAAGTTTAGACTAGTCATCTTTTAATGATGATATGCTTTAGCTTCTTAACTATTGCTTTGGTTTCTTTAACAAAATTATACTTCTAGTTTGCTTTCTATAATTGATGTATTTGTCATAGTAACTTGAGTTAATATTTTGTTTATCTTTTATATCCATTTCTACTACATTTAATTTCACTTAACTCTTATTTGTGATTGGTGATTTCTAATACCTATTTTATCTAAAAGACTAGTCATTTAATTAATAATCATTGAAGTTTTCTCTGTCGGAGTCCATGTTATCTTAATATGGCTCAAATGATATATTGTTTAACTCTAGATTAATATTTTGGCTTGTGTTTTATGATTCTATGTTTTAATCAATAAAGCTATCTTGGTACTCATTTATATTAGATAAGTTAATGTCTACTTTCATTATAGTTTCACTTCGCTTTTATTCTGTTTTCATTTGAGGATTGTTTCTTTGGGAAAAGAATTTATTTTAAAGCAAGTATTTAATAGTTTTGACTTTCTAATCAGAATTTACGCATTTATTTATTATAGGGTCAATCAAATTGCTGTTTAAAAGCTTTGATTTATTAAGCATAATCTTTTTATTCATGAACTTTCTTTACAAAGAATCATAACTTTTCAAGGATACTTGGTTTCTTTTAGAATTTGCGTTCAATTGGGACAGATTTTATTTAAAGAGGTCTATATCATTCTAAAAACTTTTCATAATATTAAATTGATATTTCTACGAATAAATTAAAATTATATTATTATATCTTTTTAAATATATCTATAACTATGAGTGGAAATTCTAAAAATATAAATTTATCAAAATGCGGTATTTTCATAAGGCCATCCCTTTTCATTATAAAAATCTCTTATATATCCTTGAATCCATAAATAAAATTCAGCATTCTCAGATGACTTTAATCTCTATTCATATTTTGTGCCTTTCATTCCTTTGCTGAACTTAATCATCT
Organism: Oxytricha trifallax; assembly: GCA_000711775.1. Taxonomy (NCBI): domain Eukaryota; phylum Ciliophora; class Spirotrichea; order Sporadotrichida; family Oxytrichidae; genus Oxytricha; species Oxytricha trifallax. The sequence continues at coordinate 256,607 of ARYC01000061.1, forward strand.
TTTGAATCATGAAGTCAAGGAATTGCTTTGTTCCCCAGTTTATTAGTGACTCAGGGATGTTGTCCATGTTTGGATTGAATTTCATAACTGCCCTCATATCTATTTCAGTTGGGCTTACTGGTACTATCTCAAATCCATAAGTTAGAACTTCCATCTCTACTAATCCATTCTTTCTTTTTGAAAAGTCTAACTCACCGATTAACTCCTTCAGGTATGGGTCATCAATCTATCCATAACTTTTGGCAATAATTACCAGAGAACCATGAGATTTCACTCTATTTGCCCCAAATCCATACATCAATCCTTCACGATTGGTAAATGGAAATGGGAAGAAGAATTCTATATATGCTACCTTTGCTGCTTTTCCAAGTTTTTTTAGCTATAAATATATAAAATTTCTAAAATCTTACAGTATAAGATTTTTTGCACTGAGGAAACCATAAGTCGTATAGATCAGTCTCGTTGATTAAACATAGTAGATTAAAAAGATGAATCTTTTGCTTTTTCGCTTCAAATCTGAATGTGACATTTCTTTATCCTTCTTCTCTCTTTATTTACATCATTAACCCTTTTTTCCTATCTTATGACACAGTTTAAAATCCATCAGTATCATTTAGCTATTCTACTATGAAATCTAGTTCTATTTTATCTCTTTAAAGCTTCAATATATGCTGATTTTCATCTATGAGTTCTTTTACAAGTAATTCCACCTTTTCTCTGTTCTAAAAAGGAATAAAGAACTTAATAATATATTTACATCATCATTTATATTTTCATCTATATATTGTCTTAGGTCTTTGAGATATTGTCCTGCCTCATCTATCCTGTATTCTCCATAGTAATATTCAATTTCTTCTAATTTTTTCTTTATTTCATATTGCTTAAGAAATATTATTTAATAAATTATCAAGAATACTTTACAGATAAAGTTTATCAAATTAAATTTGTATATTTACAGTATTCTAATCCTGATTTGAGTTCATGTTCTATTACTAGATTTATGTTACTAGAACTATGATGTCTTTGTAAGAACTCGTTTTCTTCTTGCTTAGTCTCTTCAATCAAACGTAATTATTTTTAATCATCCTTTTGATACATGCTTTTTTATTTCATTCTATGATCATTAGATTATGAAAAACAAATGAAATAATAACTATGGAGGTTAGTCATCTTCCATTTATACAAAATATTGATCTAGAGTTTTGTCATCAATTCTTGGGCCTTCTTTTGATGGTGATATCTTCCCTTGTTTAGTGTTTGAACCATTAATTGCTTATGAGCCTGGTGACTAGTATTTCGAATTAATTAAGGAGTTGCTCTGACTGCGATACTCTACGAATGACTCATTCCTCAAAGATTGACTTTCATAAGTGACTTCATTGTCTTGTCTTATCTTAGCTAGCACTGTGTCTTCATTTAGCAGTCTGCAAATCAGGGTTAAGCTTTCCAAAGCTGCATCATCCTTTGGAACATTTAAAGATCATCAAATCTTACACTTAGGTGTGAGCATTATTCGAAAAATATATTTACTTCATCTTCCACGTTTAATAAATCTTCATACAATAATTAACAATTATTAATAATTCATTAATTATGTTATAACACTCTTTGATGAAATCTAAATCTTATTATTGATAAAATAGAAAACAATTAGTAAAAACAAAAATTAAATATAAATTAAAACTGCCTGTAATTTAATTGAATAAATTAGTTTATATTTGTGGTATTATAAGAGAAATAAAAAAGGGATAAAATTTTCGATCTGCATTTACCAAATACATAGAATGTATATTTAGACAACATGATATTTTTATTTATATTGATTTCCTAAATTAATTGTTGTTTAGCACACTAATAATGAGTGATTGAAATAATTATCGTTAATATATTTAATGGAAGATTATATATAATTCTGATTATATTTATGAAAATTACCAAGCGCAATTAGAAATTCTTTAAACTAAAATTAATCGAATTTTCTAGAAATTTATCAGCTATTATGCTTAGTTCATATGAAGTTAGTACACTTATAATAAAATATTCTGAAAAAAAGTACTTACTTTATGACTTTTTATGATAAATGCAAATAAATTCAGGGAGATTATGATTTCATTATTATTCAATTTCATTCCATTTTAATTTCAATTTAAGTTATTATAATTATGTTACGTTGATAAATTACTTTCTACAATTTTTAATTTTTAAATATATATGATCGATAATAATCGTTTTAGTATTTTCTAATCAGTATGTCAATCTAAAAGTGTTTATAAATAAATGAGGATATTTATTTACTTTTTACTATGTTTTGCAACATAGTTTCAAAGGAGACTCAGTGACTTCAATCTTGAAGGACATTTCCATTTTATAGCTTTAATCTATTTTACCAATAATATTAACTTAATTAAAAAAATCAAACTATAATAAAACAGTTGCATTAAGATTACAAATATTAAAAATAAATACTAAAATAAAAAATAAACACAATTTATATATTAAATTATAGATTCAAATTAAGTAAATCTACATAACAATGAAGGAGCCTTTACTACAATAACAAGATTTAACAAAGAGTTAAAATAAAGGAAGCAAATTGTGGATATTTCAGGCTTTACTAACTGGATTGATGTTTGGCTTTGCTAATTTCACTGTTGCTATAATTTCTGATTCTGGTTTTAAAGCATTAAGTAATATTGGAATAATACCTTATTTCTTCTTTATTGGATATAGATTATTTCAATGCTATCAAAACAAAAGAAAGTATGGTACTTATATAAATTATAGGAAGTCAAACTTCTTTGATGAATTTAGAAACTTTAAGTGGATTAATCTTGTACCTTTACTTGGAAATGGATTAAGTAACTTCACTAATCTTATGACAATAACTTTTGCTTTTTAATATGCAGGAATGGCTGGAATGAATTAAGGAGTAGTAACCACGTTAAATACTCTGACATCAGTTTATAATGTGATTATTTTTTACTTTGGATTTAATGAGAGGGTCACAGTAATTTAACTTGTGGGTATGCTAACTATGATGACTTGTGTGGGATTTATTAGTGTTAGTTCATAATAAGCATCAACAGATTCATCTTTAACAGATTAAGATCTGCAGTAAAGATAATACTACGGCTATATCAGTATTTTGTTTGCATTATTGTCGCCACTATCATTATCAGTAAAGCATATTTTCATTAGAAAATTCAAGAAGTAATATGATTCATGGGATGTGTCGATAGATGGTTTGATATTTGAGTACTAAATTTACTTACTAATTGCGATTTACTATTTCTCCCAATCATAGGTTGTATGGGAAGATTTATTGATAGGAACAATTGGTAGTTTATTCATTGCTGTTGGGAAAATAAGTATAGCACTGGCTGTTGCTAATGGAATTGCGGGCCCTGCAGCTTCGTTATCTACAACCTAAGTTATATATTTAACTCTGCTTACTACCTTAGTGCAAGGGTAAACACTAAAGGCATTTGAGATAATTGGATTAATTTGTGGGATTATAGGTGCAATAATCATTTCATCTGGGGATTTAATATACTCAAAGTTTTTTAAACAATCATCAAATAAATAATAATGCCCAAAACAATTTATTCTGATAATTATGAAATAAAAAATAAACAGGAAATGTGTTTGTTAAGTTATTAATTATAAATAAGTTAATTTATTTATAGTGAGAGTAAATGTTTATCCCAATTATTATTTTATTTATTTATCTATTCTCAATAATGAAACAAGAAATTATATAATCGCATATCTAAACACATTTTACTAAAATAAACAATTAACCTCTTTTATGTATGATTTTTCTTTACTAAAAATTGAATGAAATTAGTCTAGAGCTGATTCATATTCAAACTTTTCCTTTAGTTGGACTTCAATCATTGGCTTTCCACATGCTTTAGCTAGAATATCTCTGATAATAATAAATTAATTTATGATATATTTAATGATGGCCCATGCATAGATTTCCCATTTTTCACTACCCTTATCTTTATGAGTTTGGTACAAGTAATCATTAGGTACAAATAGAGGCAACTCAGTGAGGGAGATGTTAATATCAAATGAGCAAAAAGCTATAATCATTTGGGGGAGCTAGTACTTAGTGTCATGGACAGCACTCACACCAGGGCATTCGTAATGAACGAATCATTAAAATCATGTACATATTAGTTGTTAGTAGTGGTTCCTTCAGCAAATACTCACAAATGTATATCAGTTGTTTCGCATTTTCTCTGTCTATCAACTATCTGTTCAATTTGTTGATTTTTGTATTATATAGCATTCCATGCACATTGAGGATTTATCCAAGTAGTGGGGCTTTCTTCAATGATTCTTAATAGTAATAATGAGCATCCATACTGTCTAATTGCATTAAACATCAAACTCACTATAGTCGTAATCTATTTGCTTGTAATTGTAAATCACTCCATGAGAAATATAAATAGTAAGAGAAGCCAATCAATACTATATTCAACAATAGCAGTCATTCCTCTAATCAATGCGTTTTCAAATTAATAATTTAGAATATAAAATATTTAAGTCATAATTTGTATTTAAAACAAAGTATAATTGAAACTTAATGAAATAAATTTAATATGAAATTGATTATAATTTAATTCAATCCTTCTTTTTGTTATCTCCTGGTGTTTTTCTATATCCTAGAGCTGTATCATCATTATTTGTATATTTTTGAACGAATCCAGGAAGAATAAAACTTAATATAAAATAATTAATTTATTATGTTTAAAAGAATTGAGCAATTTCCTACAAATGCTCCTCTCTTAAATGGCAGCACATATTTAATTAACTTAGAGAAAATACTCCAAGTGCTGTGTATCTTCCAGTTGTTAAAATAATAATTTGTTGATCTCTTTCCTCTTAAGTACCTCCTCTATTGACAAATAGCATTGCTTAGATAAGTTATGATTCTTTTCCAACGAATGAGCATTCGTATAATTATCAGTTAATTGCAATGAGATTATCAATCCAACTAGCATGGCCTTGCATCACAATTGAACCTGGGTTTTCTGGAGTCTTTTAAGTTTTCTTGTAGTCTTTACCTAAGTACTCACTATTCATTATCATGAGCCAATCTTATCACCATTTTGCAAAGAGTAGCTCTCCATCCATTAAGAGGATTCTTGTTATAACTATATATAATTTTAATTAATATTTTATTGATATTATTAAATTATACCATCATAACTCTTTCCAAGACATATTAACCTATAATTGTTATATGATTTAATATTCATACTTGAATGATATTCCTGTCATGATGATTGAAACAATATAAATATCCTGGGGGGGAAGTTTCCTGCACTGGTTATTATATAAAAAAAATTTTAGGGAAGTTTCCTGCACTCTTTTTTTAATTTTTTTATTTTTATTTTTTTCATCAAATTAATCTTTATAACAACCATCAACAAACTTCAGGACTATTTTTATTTTTATTATCATACTTTAATTTATTAATCAATATTCAATATCTCTCTTCAGATTCCAAAAACTCTGACATTTTTTATATGATATTTGCAAGTTCTGTCTCTTAAATATTATAATGATTGTATCCGATTGTTATTGTAATTATGATTGAATTTACCTTTTTCTTACCATGCCTATATAATGTTAAACTATATTTTCTTGAACTACTTCAATGATGAGCAATGTGGTCTTAATATTAAATGATTCATAAAAATATTAAATTTGTTAATTTATGTAAAATTTATTAAATTTACATAAATAAAATATAGCGTGCAGGAAACTTCCCCCCCCCAAAATCCTATAATCAATGCGAATGGAGCTCCTAAAGCTTAGCTTAAATATTAATTTTTGATTTATTATAAAAAATAAAGTTTAGGTAGTATTTGCCTTTGCTCCATTTAGTATCGACTCTCCTGAAAGTAGGGAATTTCTTTTATACTTCAGGATCTAGGTTTCTCAGCTTAGCAGTTTTCATCCAAGCCCACTCAAATATTAAATAATTACTATATTAATACTCTATTTTTAATTATAGTAGCCAGCCAATTACCGCTTAAATTAAGAAAATTGTAAGAAGACAACAAGACATTTATCTAATCTATTCTTTAATATTATTGATTCTCGTATTCATTTTATCTATATATTTGGAAATATAAAATTATTAGAGGTTTTAGCTTAGTTTTGATGTTATCGAATGGAAGAGAGGCTGTGCTGGTAGCAACAGCTGAAATCATAGAGGCAGAGAACAATATTTGTTATTTTATCATTTGCTTCATCGTAAGTAACTAATTAAGCAACGTTAAGGGACATAGCTCTTGCAATAGTGGGGCTAGCTCCTTTCCAGCATGATGTACTATTCTTCACTAACAATTCTTCTGAATGCATCGAATACATTTTTGTAATTTCTTCTCTCAAATAATAGTAAAGTGGAATCTGATTGCATTCTGACTAAAACTAGATCACATGGGGTTCCGATAAATGAATAATTCAACAGCAAATAATGAGGCACCTGTCTTTTGGAGGGTTGTCATGTTAGCACCACCATTGATGTTTTCCTTAATGTAATCACTCAAATTGAAATAATGCTAAAGAAGAGTTGCATAGATAGCTTGTCTCAACAAAGCAGAATCAAGTCTATAGTATTTAATGATTTAGCGATGCCAAAGGGAGATAGATTTCCACCTCTAGCTTCACTCTTGAGTTGGATTCTAACTTTAATCATATCAATTGGTTGAATCTAAAACTCATGAAACATTTTATTAACATTTTTCAGCCATTCCTGACATACCTCCAATTGCAAAGTTCTTAGCTTGATCTAAAATTATACTCAAGCTAAATAGAAAGATTTAAAATAAATTTCTAGATTACCTTTCTTTTATTAGGCCATCTTATTATTATTTTTGATATTCGTATTATCTATTTTCAAGATATATTGATAAATATACACAAATAATATATTTGAGAGATTCCTTAGTATATACACATGAATCTAAAATCTACGTCATAATTGGATAAGACAATTAAATGAGATAATGAAAGTTAAATAATCAGAACATCCTCTTTCTGAGATATTCAGATGTAAGTAAAGTTATGATGGAGTGAGGTCCAACTCTGAAGTAATATGTTGGAAGACCAGCCCAGAAACCAGTAATACCTTCTCTAGCAGCGGTTTTCATGGCGCAATCAATAAATCCTGAATATGGGTTTGTTCCATCTGGTAATCTCTTCATCTTTTGTAGCTTAGTTTTATCTTTGAGAACAAGATCTGTTTCTCATGACCTTTTCCAAATCTCTTTGTCAATCTCTCCTTTGCTTCATTATTAGCATGATGTGAGACCTTCTTCAATAAATTGGCATTCTTCTCTCTGCTTCTGGTAAATTGAATTAAATAAATGAACCAAAAGCACCAGCAAATAATATAAAATTGAAGTAAATTCCAAGTCTAAGAGTTGCTCTTGTAATGTAAGTCTATAAGTATGATTAGAATTGATTTGAATTACCCTTTGTAGAATGCTGTAATACCACCCTCTTTAGTGTAGATTTCTTTAGCGATGTTTTAAATTATTAACATACAACTGATGTAGCAGCCATTATTTATTAATTTGATCAAAGACTCCAGCTAAATATAACATTTAATTTGAATTAAAATCAATTAATGCTAAGTCAGAAATCTAATATTTATTGAAATTGAAAATAACATCGTTTTAATGATATATTTTATATCTATTCCCAGAAATATTTTAATAAATAATCGAAGTCATTAACTTGATTCGAAAAATATGAGAAATATAAATATAGATAGAGTAAAAGATCCAAAAGCTAAAATAATTCCTTATATATTATAATTGATTAAGTTTTTGTTAGATCTTACCTACTAAGTACTGTTAAATTATGGAATATCAAATTTATAAATTATCATTCTGTTTTGTAAGTAGTAGTGAAGTGATCGCTTAAGGCAAGGGAAATTAATAAAAGAGATCAAAATTTAATTAGAGATCTCCAATATATAATAATCAGTATTAAATATTACTTATTTATGTAAAATAAATAGGGGCCATAAATTATTAAAGATGGCATTAGGTTTTTTAGAAATATTTACCTACCTTACTTTTTTGGAACTCCCGATTACATTGCACCTGAAGTTGTACCTGCAACATTTATTTCTCAAACGGCTGAATGAGTAGTAACTCAATAAGTGTTTTTTTTTAATTTTTCCATTTTTTTCTTCCATCATTTTCATTCAAGATAACGAAGTCGTATATTTTGTCTTTCTCCTCGCTCAACATATATTAGTAATAATTAATACTTGTTTTGTAAGTACTTTATATAAATTATATAAAAAATTAAAAGTGCAATACATAAATTGAATGCCTTTTTATATGGTTTGTAATAAATAGTATAATTATTTTATAGGATTGCAAAGATAGAATTGATTTAACTTAAAATTAAAATGCTTTACAATTAAGACATTTTTGGGTGTTTATATTATTTTGTAACTATTTAATGATTTTATGTCTACTAAGTCACAAAAAGCCTTAAACATTCACTTTGAGTATGATTTATTATGAGAATATTGTATATAATTTTGCATCTTATTTTATGAGAAAAAATCATTTGAAAATCTTCTATACTATATAATTATTGTTTCTCGTGATAAAACAAGAAAAAGAGCGTAATATTTTCTTTTCCATCTTTAGATTTTTATTCACATATTCCATAATTATTTTTCTAACATTGATTTGAAAATTAAAAGCCTTTAATCCCAGTCATTAATCCTATATTTATGACGAGTTCAATACTTGAAAGAATAGCATAATATATCTTAGAATTATAACGACTTATTTTATTAGTTTCTTCTTTGCTATAATGGTTTAGAATTAATCTGATAATTTTAGCCCCAGTAATAATTTCGATAAAATCTTTAATAATAATTCCTTAAATGTATTATTCTTTTGCTAACTATTTTACATTAACATAGAAAATCTTTATATATTCTTGTAAATTTTTGAAAAGTTTTTTTTATTATATTTTAAGTAAATTAAGTGATTTTTAATATGAAATTTATATAAATAAATTTAAATAAAAAGCACTAATAATATAATTAAAAATGAAATAGGGTTAGAGCAGATTTTTCTTAAACTGGTAATTTTCAAAGGAGATGTCTTCAGCACTGTTCAACATAGAGAATGGTTAATCATAGGATGCTTTGTTAAATAACTGGATAAATCGTAATATCACATTTTCCGATTTTAAAGATGACAAGCAAAACATTTACTTGAATTACTTACAAAATGCTCATGATTTCACAATCAAGCAGCAGTTTACAGAGCAAAAAATGTCATGCTTCTTAGAAATTATGTGGTTCTTATTGATACAACTCAAAGATGAGAGAGTAACTGAGCAGCAAAGCTTTACAAATTTCAAGGAGCTACTATTAAGGCACAGTGTTCAGAGACCTCCACATTCAAGAATCCAAAATAACTTTTATAATTTATTAGAATTAAGATTTATGGCCTTAGATTCTTTAATAAAGTTCATTGATTTATTATTTAAATAGGATTATTATTATCGAAAAATTTAAAGGCAGTAAAATTAATTATACAAAAAGTAAGTCATTTATAGTAGTTTATTAGAGAATCAATAAAATAAAATATTGTTAAATTTTAATAGAATAAATATAAATTGATATTTGATAAATAGTTAATTGCATGGTATAATTTTTAACTTTAAAGATGGTTTTTCCTTTGAAATTGGAATAATATTAGCATTATTTACATATTATAAATAAAACTTTGAAACTCATTCATGAAATGATAAGAAAATATGGCTATAATCTAAGTCAAATGGATGGATATTAATGTTTAGAAATATTATAAAAAGATATGTAACCATTCAAACATTTTATATGCTTATTTTTAAATTCTTACCTTAATAAAATCATAACTCAATTGAAACATTAAATAAACCATTTAATCTTGAACATGAACAATTATAAATTCTAAATTAACTATAGTAGTGTTAACTATTAAATAGACCCAAATTATACAATCAATCAACACTTTAAAGAAATTAAAGTTTAAGATTAATCAAATGAAATTATGATAATTAATAATCACATTAATTGATGAAAAATACACAAATATAGATTATTTTAAATTAAAAATTCTCTATCAATCTTTAACTTGGATGATGTCAAGGCCATAAATGAATATGTGCAAGAAACTCTTTACCGTTACTATAACTTCTATCTCTATGCAATCAATAAAATTCGTTAGAAAATGAATAAATAATTAAATGAAGATATTTTTTTTCAAAATTAATTGTTTTATTTTTTAATTTACATTTGTTTTAATACCATTAATTATTTTATAAAAGCTTTAAATATAAATTATAACGTGATAGTTATTTATAGTGCTTATGTTAAATAATGAAAAAATTAATAGGAAAAATTAAAAAGAATAGATATTAATCAAATCTAAATAATTTAATTTACTTAATTTGTATTTATTATTATTTTAAAAGTTAGTTATTTAAATCACAGGAATTCATAGTACTCTGTATAAATTGAAAATATTTTTAAAAAATACATAAAAGTGTTATATGTAACTTTATAAAAGATTATTAAGTCTAAATATATAAATTAGATTTAATATGCTATTGAGCTAAAATAAAATAAAAATTATTAATTTAGTGATTAAATGGAGCAATATTTAATTGGTAGATTTATTATCATTGCTCAATAAAATACTTACAAGAATTTAATAATACTTATTTATTTGAAATATTAAATAATATTTACCTTTATTAAATAGTTCTTAGATAATTTTGACTGAATCACACCCAAGACTTATTGCTAATTAGAGTCTGCACCACTGTTTCATATTGAAGAGCCAGATCAAGAAAGGTTGGAAAATGGTAAAATAATACCTCCTAGGGAAATCGAGGATTTAAAGCTTTTCTTCTCAGAGGCTGAGTTAGCCTAAATTGAGAAAGAAAATGAATACATGTTGAGAGGACCAGGCAGAATTGAGAGAATCATGAGAGAAGAGCTAGATAAGCTTTCGTTTCACATGGAAGACAGAATAAGGAAATAAGATGAAGAATTCATGCAGAAAATAGCCCCTGCAAAAAAATGATTAAACACATTATTAATTCTAAATTTATCCTAATAGCATTTAAATCACAATATAAACCCAAAATGACCTTACTTCTTTTTAATTGAGAAAAATATGTTCATTAAAATGATGCTAATTTATTAAGTGTTGATTGAAAAATAAACCTTCAAAATATAAAACTACAGTATTATAGTTTAGAATATTCAATAAAAAAATGATTTAAAAAATTAATTAAAAAAAATAAATTTTATGATAACTATGGTCTTTGATATTAAAACTGATAAATTTCAATTTGACCAAATATTTATTAATAAAAAAGATTATCTAGCTTCTTTGAAGATATGAAATTATTCGTGCGATCATCATTAACTTATAAATTTTAATATTATTTCATCTAATGATTATAAATTTTTAGAATCTCGATTCCTTTCCAAAACATATAGGCAATCAAAACCCCAAAACCCCTTAGTGAGGTTTATAAGTGCTTTGATTTGTAGGGTATAGTTGGGTCTTATTGGGTTAGTAGACAAAATGCAGGTTTTATGTGAATTTAATGAATATTTAATGAGCATTAGTGTTATTAATTCAAACAAATTTTATCTGTTTATCATTATTGTGTCTTTTGAACTATGCTCTCTCTAGTGGGTCAAGGATATCATCTAATGTTTATCGAGGATAGTTTGGGGCTCTCACGATTATCATCTCTACTATGCTTTTAATTTCTTTGCAGAAATCTTCTTACTTTATGTGTTTCTAAGCCAAACTTATTGATTGTTTTTCATGTTTAGTACCAAAGTAAGACATACTTTCCATATCACTTTCTAATATTATTGCGGCTACTACCCAAACATCCCATTAGACAGAACCATTTGTCCGCTTCTCTCTTATTGGGAAGTATCCGGGAGTCCCAAGTACCTATGCTAAAGTAACGATTTCTTATCTTAAAGCTCTATTGAAATCGATTACAACTACTTCTAATGGGCAGAGATTCAGCATTACATTTTCAGGCTTCAAATCTCTATGAACATACCCAAGGTCATGCAACTCCTTGACACCCTTTATCATATCTGAAAGTATATCGTTTAAATCATCGGGGTATCGATTATGATAGAGATAGTCTCTCAGAGTCATTTCAAATTTCTTGAGTCTTTGTGCGATAAAACCATAGCTTAATAAGACACCATCTAACTTAAGGAAATTCTTGCAATCCTTTCTTTAAGCCTCTCTAAGAACAATGTATCCATTAGCAAACTCGTTCTAATACTGTCGGTTCTTAAGAAGATAACTGAAAGGATACAACTTGGATGCATACGCATCTACTACTATAAGCTTTGCTTTTGCAGGCAAGATTATATTCAAGTAGTTTTTAATACAAGTGCTGAGATTAATTGCATTTAATGCTAGTATATTCATAGCTTTCGCTTAAAAGCATGCTGAAATTGTATTGCCTGCTAGTTGGTTCATCGATTCAAATCGCTTCTGCCTATTTTGTTTCTCCTGTTGCTCTCTCTATTATTCAAGAGTATTAGATTTTCTTTTAGCTGGTATTAGTTTTTTTAGTCTCTTAATCTTCAATCAAGAACTCGCTGAGGTTATAATTTTTCATATGCCTTTTAACTTTAGCTGAGTGAGTATATGATTTCATGCATGTCGTGCACTTATACCTACCATCTACCTTTTCATGCTTGAAATAAATCTTGGCTTTGCCAGAGTGTACCTCTTTCAGGTGTCTCTTCAAGCTTTGTTCGGTTTAGAAAAGAATCTAACAGTCTTCACATTGATATGTTTGTATCTTTTCGAATGGTTGCTGTTCTTTTAGCTCCTCAACATAATCAATTTAAGCTTAAACTCCTATCTCTGCACTCTCTTTCTGCTTTAATACTTCTATGATAAAAACATCTGCTTCAAATTCAAGAGATCTTAGCTCTACCTACCTCTCAACATAAATAATTTCAGGCTTTTTAGTTGAGCCAAAGTTTAGCTATGATTATCCAGTTCCAAGAAAGATTGCTTTACGATTTAAGTTAGCCGCCATGTTTAAATTCAAATATAAATTTTTATTATAAAGCTCTAATAACCTTACTAGTTATAGTTAATCTGTATAATACCTTCCATAGCAACAATAATGGTTGATTTTGAGGTGTAAGAGATCATATTTATGCTTAGTTTTTAAATATAATTTTTCTAATTTCATACTTAATAATTTTGATTTTGGTACCAACCAAGTATAAAATCGGGTTGGTACTGGTATTAATTAGGTTTTGAACCATCTTGGAACTTTTCCATTAAAACCTCATTAGTTTAAAACTATGTACCAATTAAGTTTTGGTACTATTAAATTGGTACTAACTAAATTTAAACGGATTTAGTACCAGTACTAATTAAATTAATAAAATTTAGTACTAATTTAATTGAACTAAGGTGATAAAAATGGAGATCAATCTCTCAAGTTTGTTACAGCTTCTGCAAACTTTCTCCACGTATCTTTGCATTGTTGACCTCCTATAAGATGCCCATATTTAATAGTAAGTTTTTAAATAATGGGATCCAGAAGTCTTTAAATTATAATTTGAAATTCATTTATAGGAAGAGGAACAAATATGGAATCACTCAATGATCAAATGAAAAGAGTTGAGGCTCAAGAAATGATCTCAAGATTCAGAAGTAAGGAAGATCTCTATCGATACCTAACTTTACATGGTAAGATAACTTGATGATTAGTAACATATTATACAGTTGGTTTGTTACTTCCAACGATGGAAGGTACCAAAATTTTATTCTTGAAAGCAATACTTTGTGAAGAGAAGAAATCTTTTAAAAATAAAGAGAATAAATTAATAGAAATTCCCAACAACCCTGAGATTCAGACACTAATCTTTATGAGGATGTCATGTAAGATGAGGAAGTGGTAGTTTATCTTCCTACCAAGAAACAACTCTCTAATAAACTACCAGAGAGGGACTTTTTCTTTGGTGTTTTTGGTACAATAAAAGAGGAGTATCTCAGAGAAATAATTGAAGAAGCACATTAGAAACGATATTTTAACTCTCCTGAAGACTAAAAAAAGCAAGGCATTCTAATGAGCTCTGCTTGGCTAGAGGAACTTAAGGAGCATCCTTATATTTCAAGTAAGCTTTGACATATAACTTTGTAGAAAAATCTGGCACTGGTATATATTTATGAAAGAGCATGCTAAGCTTCATAGAGATAGAAAACAGCAGACAGTTCATTAAGTTAGCAAGAGACTTTATAAAGATGTTTAAAAGCCAGAAGATATGAACATAGATGCAAGAGAAGGCAGTAAGAGAAGAAAATTAGGGCCTGTCAAGCCTTGAGAAGAAGAAAAGAAAGAGAAGCCTAATCCTATTAAGGGTCCAATTAAATTGTGAACTATTTCATTCATTTAAGTCTAAGACTTATCAATAAACATTCATTCTCCCCTTCCTTGCACATATCGTAGTCTTATCTTTATTCACTCTCTTGCAACTTCTTTATATTAAGTCAACTGTATCGATTGGTAAATCATGCATTAGATGGTACAGCAGTAGCTTCTTGTAGTAAGTCTTGATTTAACTCCAGTAAAATTTAATTCCATTAAATTATGGGCTATAAGGAACGTTGTATACAGGAGTTATGTTTAACTCCTCATAAGCTTTCTTAGACTCCTTAGTCTTATGAACTGATAAGTTATCAACAAATAAGATGATTTCTTAGTTGCTATACTTCTCTCTGAGCTTATGCAAAAACTCGATATACTACTCTCGCTTTATAGAGCGAGGATGAATGAAATAAGCTTCTAGACCTGAATCTTTACTAGTACCAGCTAAAATTGCGTGAGTGGCAACCTTTACTTTTTAATCATATACTTCTATATTATCATACTTTTTATACCAGGACTTATTATTGTAGGAATACATTTGATTTGGGAAAATAAATAATAATTAAATAAATAAATAATTATAATTCGTGGCAGTTAACTTTCTGGAAACCTAGACAATATGGTACTTGTTTGAAAGAGAATTAAAAATCAGCTGGACTTTACTATTGGCGGTACCCCTCTAACGCATCCCTGAAGCGAGATAACTCGACTTTTATTTTGGGTGATTTTTTTAGTTGATTTTAATGCCAAAATTAAAGTCGAGTTATCTCGCTTCAGGGATGCGTTAAAGGGGTACCGCCAATAGCAAAGTCTAGCTGATTTTGAATTCTCTTTCAAACAAGTACCATATTGTCTAGGTTTCCAGAAAGTTAACTGCCACGAATTAATATTTTGATTAATTTAATTATAATTTATTTTCCCAAATCAAATGTATTCCTACAATAATAAAAGTGTTGAATGTAAACACTGCTTCATCAGCATGTATTAACTTGATGTTATTAATTATAGTTCTCTGCATTTAATCATATATAAAGTTTAAATAATTACTATAAAATGGCACTGTAAAATCAATTATTCTCTTCACTCTGTTGACAGTCTTGAAAGTAATGCCATTTCTTCTATAAATATTGGCTATAGTCTAAGGAGAGATACGCATGTCAGGAAACTTGCGATGAAACATGACAGCTCGTTAGTCAAGAGGAAAGTGAGCCTAATACTTTAATGTCTTAGAGTCACAGAGATAGTCAATATGAACCTGTGAGAACTTTATTTCTTGCAGGATGCTTTCAAGAGCCTGAATTATAATGCTAAACAGCTAATAATCAATGATACCTAACAGTTGAGGCACTCTTGCGTAGGAGTCTTGCTCTGGCTGTATAATTCAGTACTGGTTTGACTTAGTCTATATTAATACTTGTACCATACCTAAGCTTAAGCAGTAAATCTAAATATTACTCATCATAAATAGACCCTAAATTTCGCTAATTTCTATTTCTCATTTTGCAAATTGGCCTAATTTCTCTACTAACCCCAATAAGACCCAACTATAACCTACAAATCAAAGCGCTTATAAACCTTACTAAGGGGTTTTGGGGTTTTGAATGATTAATATTTAGTAATTATAATTTTGTTGATTTTATTATTTGCTAAGAGTAAATAATTTTATAGCACAAAGCAACTTAATAAATAAGTTTTTATAACATGGATAAAAATATATTTATAGCTAAAAGAAAATTTAAAATTCTTTATAATCTTTATAAAACATCAAAAGTAAAAAAAATAGTGACCCTATTATTTTTATCATACTTATATAAATTTATAAATAAATATTTTTACTCAGAACTTCAAAACTTTCGGTTAAGGAGAAAAAAATGCAAAATATTACAAATAGAAAATTTCATAAATAATAAATAATTTAAAAAAAATTCATTTGAATTTTTAGTTTTTAAATCTTAAAATAAAGTCTAATTCTGTGTTTATTTTGTTTCATTTATGATAGTTATTTCTAAATCAAATAACATTTCTGCCTAGGTATGAGCTATTGCTACTTGATCCTTTTTTCTATTAGAAAAATTGTACTACCATGTAGACTTATCCAGCACATACACACATAACTATCATTAATTTAACGATGCTATTTTAGAAATAAATTTAATTTAGGAAATTAAATTATAACTAATTTTTTGTTTTCAGTTATATTTTGGAAAATATTTTTTGATTAAATGAAACGGTGTTGATATTGCAAGAATATTTAATATCATACCACAAAGATAAAAATATATGATGTAATCTAATATTATATTAAAATGATAAAATTTTCATAACCAATAATGTTACATGAATAATATTAATAAGAAGTTAAACTGTGATATGGAATTTTTAAGGGAATTGATTTAAATTTGAATTTTTATTAATTTTAGGATATCTGCTGTGTAATTTGAAATTTTAATATTTTATTAATATTTAAGTTTTCTAAATGAATGTATATCTACAATAATCCATGTCTACTTCCATGCAGATGATATAGTTTCTATAAGTGTTATAAAAATATGAGCTTACAGCCAGAGTGCTTCTAATCAATTTCCTGTTGATCGTTTACATTCAATTAAATACTAAATAATTAGAACTTTAAAAATAAAAAATTTTTGTATCTAAACATCTTTTTGGTATTCCTAGAAATGAATTGAAATTACATAAATTAAAAAATTTCACAAAGATAATTAACAGATATAATTGAATTCATAAAACTTTAATTGACTACTAATTTTTGTTTGCAAATTATAATATTTTTTATTTAATATGATAAATATAGAATGAAAAATTAGAACAAAAAATAAATTATTTGATTCCACATTTGATGTTTTGAAGTAAAAAAAAATCTCTATAATTTGTAATTATTTTAGTCTTAATCGCTTTATATTGAATTAAAATTTAATTGTAAACTATTGATGAACTTCAAGTTTTGACTCGGTACCATACCTTAGTTTAAGAATCAAAATATTTTAGAGTATATAATTAGAAATTTAAAATTAAATTTATATAATAAACAATTATGAATTTATTAAATGCTATGTTATTTAATTTTAGTGATTCTTAGAGACTCTGTATAGCATTGACTCTATGTCTTGCATTTCATGATTAATAATCTCTAAATCCTTCATGGATGCTTTTTCATCTGAGTTGTAATCCATTACTTTGGTTTGGAAATTAACCATCTTAGTCTTATCGTCTAATCGTTTCCAACATATTTCCAAGTTATCCCCTTTTTTTGCCTAACTCATCACAGTGCTTTCCTATTTCCCTGATTCTTCGTGTATCACTTCATTTTAATTTGATATCTATAAATGTTTTTATTTATTGTTTATTGTGAATATCTCTAACTTCATTTCAGACAGAAAATAAATATTGTTAAATACCCTAGAATAAAAGATTATTGAAGATTATAATTATAAATTTGATTTAATATATGAATTATTTTCAATTTTATTAATGGCAACCCAAGATTCATGATATTAATAAAGAGTATCACTTCAGAGTAAAACGTTTTAGATAAGAGCTTTTATGCCAGTCTTGGACATATTCGACTGATTTCACTCTCAATCTTTACGGGATTATGCTCGGCTTGCATCTAATTTTAGCAATCACAGTTTAAAGCCATATTTTAGTTGTTTCTGAGGTTTCTCCCATAAAGCGAATAATCAAAATTGTGTAATAAGGAAGATAAATATGATAATTTTCAGCATATAATACCAGGCAGACATATTTCATTGACAAAGAAATCCACAAAATAGAACTAACTAATCAAAGATAAAACATAACCTTTTATTTTAGATTAGATACTTGTATTGCCATTACTTATTGATATTTTGCAAAGTGGATATAGTCACAATAATAAGTCATATTTTATTCTTTTACATTTTATTTTGGATTATATTATCAAACTCTATTAAGAGCAGTAGATGGACAATTAAAATATATTTCAAACTAAATTTACATTTTAATTTTCATTATTTCAAGAATAGATTGTATTTTATCAATATAAATGAATCTATTTATTTATTTAGTCTAAATTAAATTAATTTATATGATTAATTTATATTTAATTTAACTTTTTGCATTTCTAAATCATTAGAGAAAAATACTAAAGTTTCGAAAACATTCTTGTAAAACATGATTATTTCAATTTATGATTATTTTATTTTTCATTCTATAATAAATTATTCCTTATATAAATTCACCATCCTTTTTTATTTGAGAAATAAATATCATAATAACTTTTAATAAGTTAGTAAATAAAAATTTTATTAAAATTAATCCGTTAAATGAATTGTGTTCCTATTATATTACTTACTTAGAACATTATTTTATCTTAGTTTCTGCCAGATATATCATAGGTTACTCTTAAATCTTAGAATTTTCTAATTTGTATCTTGAAGCAGTATTTGTTATTATCTTTTAGTGCTATTGATAAAGTGTTAATGGTAGAGATTAAGAACAGTGCAGATCCCAGCAATATTCTCATATTTTTGTTCATTATTATTTTAATTTGCAAATAATTAATTATTCATTAAAATTAAACTTAAATAGTCTGACAATAATAATAATAATAATAGACTTATATTCTAATTAACTTGAAATTTTAAATTCTTTAATTAATACATTAAGCCATTAATTTTTAGTATTCTAATATTAGTATTAATATTAATATTTAATTTGAAATATATTATCTATGTTTAAAGATGGAATAAGTTAAGTCGAAACAAAGGAATTTTTATCATCAGGTTTATTAAGCATCTCAAAATACAATGATGGAAATCCTAATATAAATCATAGAAAAAAATACTACTACCACAATAACTACCACTACTTAATGAAGTTTAATTACTATAGGATTGCTGAATATTCCAATTAATAACATTACAAAAATATTAACTGCTACTTATTTCTGGCTGATTCCTATTTTGAACTAGTTATAAATTATCCACGAGTTTATACATGCACAATAATTCCATGAAAATGATGTAGCACGAATAATCTTTCCACAATTTATTTCCTTTCTACGTACTTATCATCGAACGCAGGAATCATAACCCCAAAAATAAAGTAGTATTGATTGAGAATTTTATTGATAAATGAGTCCATTTTTGCATATTTTAGATTTAATAAGTTGCAGAAGTATGAGGCATTTAAGGAAATTGTTAAATTCCAAGTTTAAATTTTAATATAAAATAAAATTTTAATATATTATTTAGAATATTTATTGTGATTAAAAAAAGGATTATAGTATAATTGTCATTTATAATTCTTATTTTATCATCATAGTCTTCATCTGAAAGAATAGATTTCTATTACCCTTGTTTTTAGCTTCTCTAAGGAATTATGATATATTTTATGGAAAATAGAGAATTATAACAATTTGATTAACAATAATAACAATAGCAATAATATGAATAGAAAATGTAAATTTTAAAAATCAGTTTCATCTCTTCCAATACCTTGTTTTGTAATATAATCATATCGTCCTGTTGCTTCCTTTGCCTATTCGTTGCAGCCTCTTGTGAAGTCTTCTCTTCGAGCCACCACCACTCTTACCAGGTAAGACCAATAAAATAAATATTTTAAGATATATTTTTTGTAACTTACATTTTTTGTAAGTAAGTGACAATGCACATTCTGATCAGGCATTTTTATTATTTCTAATATTTTTAATATTATTGCTATAATTCTCTATTTTCCATAAAATATATCATAAATTTTTACGTAAGTTGGTTAAGGATTTACCAAGCTAAATAACTTATCCAAAGAAATTAAATTTGTAAATCTCATAATTTTTTAAAGCTAATCACAATTTTAATCAATTTAATCTAAAATATATTTAAATGATTTAACAAACTATCTATATCAAATTATAGTTTATTATATTGTCATTCTATTTTTTTATATCATTATTACAATCTTTTGCTTACAAAAGATTTAATATTAATTTTTTACACAAACTTAATGATTCCTTTCTCTTGATTCTAGACAATTAACAAAGTGGATCTCATTCTACATGAGTATCAAATGAATTCGAGGACTCTTTAAGCTGATAATCAATTGATTATTATAAAATTTAAAAGATTATTCCTTTTTAAATTTTATTGTAATATTAAATGTAGAATAAATATGCAAAAATATGAATAACAGCTTAATTTAGTAAAACTTTTACAAAATATTCCAAATCTCACTTGAGCATAAATTGATATACTTTTAAATACGTATAAATATTTTATTAATATTAATTTAGAATAAGTAATTCAATATTATTGACTTATTATTGTTTCTAAATATACTTTACAACCAGTATTGTTTAATGATTGATTATTGAAAGAGCTCCAAATTATAACTTATAAAATATATAAAAATTAATTAAAATATTTGTATTGTAAAATGTTTAAAGCAATGTATTTATTAAATATTAAATTTTGCATATCGGTATAAAAATTAAATTTTAATTTGATCATTTTTTATAATTCATACTAAGACCAATAAATAAATAAATATGATCTATATAAAATTAAATATAATTTTAATCTTGAAATTTTGGACATAATAAAAATTAAAAATATAAAACTATTAATGAGAAAAATAAGAAGATCTTAAATAATTAAAAGGAAAAAAATTAAAATAAATTGAAATAAGTAGCTAACATGTCAAAATAAACGCATTCTTATTTAAAAAAATAAAGAAGATTTTAAAAACTTATTATATACAAAGACTTAATAGAACCTTAATAGATATTAAGTAAAATTAAAAATTTCTAAAATCTTAGTATTAAAAACCTTAATAATATATATTTTAATTATATATATAATCAATTGAAAATGAGTAGTCTTGGTCTGTAGATTGAAATTTCACTTATAAAATCAATGTCAATTTTTTGTTTGATTTATGTATCAGATGCAGCTCAAGCCGCGCTACAATGACCTAAGTGTTCACGTTTAATGTAGATAAGTGTGTGATTTGATAAAATGATTTTCTTTACAAAAATTATCATTCCGGCGAAAATTGGCTTTAAAAATGAGCAGTCTTTGTCTGTAGATTGAAATTTCGCTTATAAAATAAATGTCAATTTTTTGTTTGATTTAAGTATCAGATGCAGCTCAAGTCTTGCTAGAATGACTGTGTGTACGTTTAATGTAGATAAGTGTGTGATTTGATAAAATAATTTTCATTAGAAAAATTATCATTCCGGCGAAAATTGGCTTTAAAAATGAGCAGTCTTGGTCTGTAGATTGAAATTTCACTTATAAAATAAATGTCAATTTTTTGTTTGATTTAAGTATCAGATGCAGCTCAAGCCGCGCTACAATGACTGAGTGTTCACGTTTAATGTAGATAAGTGTGTGATTTGATAAAATAATTTTCATTACCAAAATTATCATTCCGGCGAAAATTGGCTTTAAAAATGAGTAGTCTTGGTCTGTAGATTGAAATTTCACTTATAAAATCAATGTCAATTTTTTGTTTTATTTATGTATCAGATGCAGCTCAAGCCGCGCTACAATGACTGAGTGTTCACGTTTAATGTAGATAAGTGTGTGATTTGATAAAATAATTTTCATTACCAAAATTATCATTCCGGCGAAAATTGGCTTTAAAAATGAGTAGTCTTGGTCTGTAGATTGAAATTTCACTTATAAAATCAATGTCAATTTTTTGTTTTATTTATGTATCAGATGCAGCTCAAGCCGCGCTACAATGACTGAGTGTTTACGTTTAATGTAGATAAGTGTGTGATTTGATAAAATGATTTTCTTTACAAAAATTATCATTCCGGCGAAAATTGGCTTTAAAAATGAGCAGTCTTTGTCTGTAGATTGAAATTTCGCTTATAAAATAAATGTCAATTTTTTGTTTGATTTAAGTATCAGATGCAGCTCAAGTCTTGCTAGAATGACTGTGTGTTCACGTTTAATGTAGATTAAGTGGTGTGATTTGATAAAATAATTTTCTTTACAAAAATTATCATTCCGGCGAAAATTGGCTTTAAAAATGAGTAG
>ARYC01000062.1:0-186545 GCA_000711775.1 Oxytricha trifallax
TATTTAGAGGCCAAGGAACAATAGTAGACTACTTAAAGAGCAGTCAAAGAAGAACTGAAGGTTATCTGAGGACATTTGGCTCTCTCAAAAGTCCATGACAAGCACTTTTTCTTTAGCTTGAAGCCACGCTATCGCTAAAAGTACTCAGTTGGTGAAGTCCTAAGGTGTCTAGTTTGAAAGATGTGCTAAAAAAACTATGATCTGTGGGGTTCACAAACCTAGGTCAAATGTCTGCGGCTCTGTGTGGATGAGATAAGATTGACCTTGATTTGGGATCATAAATCTAAAAAGTCAAATTTCTCATGATTTTTGCAACTCTTAAAAACTGCTCAAATATGCCATTTTGCCTATTTTAACCATATTTCATTCATTTTTATAACTTATACTATTTTTATCAAATTCTGAGTTTTACCCTACTTTTACAGTTTTTGGAAAGTTTTTCGGGGCAAATCTTGTAAGATGCAATCTGGGTATTTAGAGGCTAAGGAACAATAGTAGTGTACTTAGAGAGCAGTCAAAGAAGAAATGAAGGTTATCTGAGGACATTTGGCTCTCTCAAAAGTCCATGCCAAACACTCTTTCTTTAGCTTGAAGCCACGTTATCTCTAAAAGTACTCAGTTGGTGAAGTTCGAAGGTGTCTAGTTTGAAAGATGAGCTAAAAAAACTATGATCTGTGGGGTTCACAAACCTAGGTCAAATGTCTGCGGCTCTGTGTGGATGAGATAAGATTGACCTTGATTTGGGATCATAAATCTAAAAAAGTCAAATTTCTCATGATTTTTGCAACTCTTAAAAACTGCTCAAATATGCCATTTTGCCTATTTTAACCATATTTCATTCATTTTTATAACTAATACTATTTTTATCAAATTCTGATTTTTACCGTACTTTTACAGTTTTTGGAAAGTTTTTCGGGGCAAATCTTGTAAGATGCAATCTGGGTATTTAGAGGCTAAGGAACAATAGTAGTGTACCTAGAGAGCAGTCAAGGAAGAAATGAAGGTTATCTGAGGACTTTCCAAGTCACAAAAAACTATGCCAAGCACTCTTTCTTTAGCTTGAAGCCAGGCTATCTCTAAAAGTACTCATTTCGTAAAATCCCAAGGTGTCTAGTTTGAAAGATGAGCTCAAAAAACTATGATCTGTGGGGTTCACAAACCTAGGTCAGTTGTCTACTGCTCTGTGCGGATGAGAGAAGATTGACCTCGATTTGGGATCATAAATCTAAAAAGTCAAATTTCTCATGATTTTTGCAACTCTTAAAAACTGCTCAAATATGCCATTTTGCCTATTTTAACCATATTTCATTCATTTTTATAACTAATACTATTTTTATCAAATTCTGATTTTTACCGTACTTTTACAGTTTTTGGAAAGTTTTTCGGGGCAAATCTTGTAAGATGCAATCTGGGTATTTAGAGGCCAAGGAACAATAGTAGACTTCTCAGAGAGCAGTCAAAGAAGAAATGAAGGTTATCTGAGGACTTTTCCCTCTCACAAAAACGATGCCAATCACTCTTTCTTTAGCTTGAACCCACGCTATCTCTAAAAGTACTCAGTTGGTGAAGTCATTAGGTGTCTAGTTTGAAAGATGAGCTAAAAAAACTATGTACTGTGGGGTTCACAAACCTAGGTCATTGTCTACGGCTCTGTGTGGACGAGAGAAGATTGACCTCGATTTGGGATCATAAATCTAAATGTCAAATTTCTATGGTTTTTGCAACTCTTAAAAACTGCTCAAAATATGCCATTTTGCCTATTTTAACCATATTTCATTCATTTTTATAACTTATACTATTTTTATCAAATTCTGAGTTTTACCCTACTTTTACAGTTTTTGGAAAGTTTTTCGGGGCAAATCTTGTAAGATGCAATCTGGGTATTTAGAGGCTAAGGAACAATAGTAGTGTACTTAGAGAGCAGTCAAAGAAGAAATGAAGGTTATCTGAGGACATTTGGCTCTCTCAAAAGTCCATGCCAAACACTCTTTCTTTAGCTTGAAGCCACGTTATCTCTAAAAGTACTCAGTTGGTGAAGTTCGAAGGTGTCTAGTTTGAAAGATGAGCTAAAAAAACTATGATCTGTGGGGTTCACAAACCTAGGTCAAATGTCTGCGGCTCTGTGTGGATGAGATAAGATTGACCTTGATTTGGGATCATAAATCTAAAAGTCAAATTTCTCATGATTTTTGCAACTCTTTAAAAACTGCTCAAATATGCCATTTTGCCTATTTTAACCATATTTCATTCATTTTTATAACTTATACTATTTTTATCAAATTCTGAGTTTTACCCTACTTTTACAGTTTTTGGAAAGTTTTTCGGGGCAAATCTTGTAAGATGCAATCTGGGTATTTAGAGGCTAAGGAACAATAGTAGTGTACTTAGAGAGCAGTCAAAGAAGAAATGAAGGTTATCTGAGGACATTTGGCTCTCTCAAAAGTCCATGCCAAACACTCTTTCTTTAGCTTGAAGCCACGTTATCTCTAAAGTACTCAGTTGGTGAAGTTCGAAGGTGTCTAGTTTGAAAGATGAGCTCAAAAAACTATGGTCTGTGGGAGTCACAAACCTAGGTCAATTGTCTACGGCTCTGTGTGGATGAGAAAAGAGTGACCTCGATTTGGAATCATAAATCTAAAAAGTCAAATTTCTCATGATTTTTGACACTCTTAAAAACTGCTCAAATATGCCATTTTGCCTATTTTAACCATATTTCATTCATTTTTATAACTTATACTATTTTTATCAAATTCTGAGTTTTACCCTACTTTTACAGTTTTTGGAAAGTTTTTCGGGGCAAATCTTGTAAGATGCAATCTGGGTATTTAGAGGCTAAGGAACAATAGTAGTGTACTTAGAGAGCAGTCAAAGAAGAAATGAAGGTTATCTGAGGACATTTGGCTCTCTCAAAAGTCCATGCCAAACACTCTTTCTTTAGCTTGAAGCCACGTTATCTCTAAAAGTACTCAGTTGGTGAAGTTCGAAGGTGTCTAGTTTGAAAGATGAGCTAAAAAAACTATGATCTGTGGGGTTCACAAACCTAGGTCAAATGTCTGCGGCTCTGTGTGGATGAGATAAGATTGACCTTGATTTGGGATCATAAATCTTAAAAAGTCAAATTTCTCATGATTTTTGCAACTCTTAAAAACTGCTCAAATATGCCATTTTGCCTATTTTAACCATATTTCATTCATTTTTATAACTAATACTATTTTTATCAAATTCTGATTTTTACCGTACTTTTACAGTTTTTGGAAAGTTTTTCGGGGCAAATCTTGTAAGATGCAATCTGGGTATTTAGAGGCTAAGGAACAATAGTAGTGTACCTAGAGAGCAGTCAAGAAGAAATAGTATCTGAGACATTTGGTCTCTCAACAAGTCCATGACAAACACTCTTTCTTTACTACCATTATCTCAAGTCTCAGTTGGTGAATTCAAGTGTCTATTGAAAATGAGCTCAAAAAACTATGATTTGTGGGTTCAACCTAGGTCAGTTGTCTACATGTCTGTTGGATGAGAAAGATTACCTCGGATTTGGTCAGAATCTAAAAGTCAAATTTCTCATGATTTTTGCAACTCTTAAAAACTGCTCAAATATGCCATTTTGCCTATTTTAACCATATTTCATTCATTTTTATAACTAATACTATTTTTATCAAATTCTGATTTTTACCGTACTTTTACAGTTTTTGGAAAGTTTTTCGGGGCAAATCTTGTAAGATGCAATCTGGGTATTTAGAGGCTAAGGAACAATAGTAGTGTACCTAGAGAGCAGTCAAGAAGAAATGAAGGTTATCTGAGGACTTTCCAAGTCACAAAAAACTATGCCAAGCACTCTTTCTTTAGCTTGAAGCCAGGCTATCTCTAAAAGTACTCATTTCGTAAAATCCCAAGGTGTCTAGTTTGAAAGATGAGCTCAAAAAACTATGATCTGTGGGGTTCACAAACCTAGGTCAGTTGTCTACTGCTCTGTGCGGATGAGAGAAGATTGACCTCGATTTGGGATCATAAATTAAAAAGTCAAATTTCTCATGATTTTTGCAACTCTAAAAAACTGCTCAAATATGCCATTTTGCCTATTTTAACCATATTTCATTCATTTTTATAACTAATACTATTTTTATCAAATTCTGAGTTTTACCCTACTTTTACAGTTTTTGGAAAGTTTTTCGGGGCAAATCTTGTAAGATGCAATCTGGGTATTTAGAGGCTAAGGAACAATAGTAGTGTACCTAGAGAGCAGTCAAAGAAGAAATGAAGGTTATCTGAGGACTTTCCAACTCACAAAAAACCATGCCAAACACTCTTTCTTTAGCTTGAAGCCACGCTATCTCTAAAAGTACTCAGTTCGTAAAATCCCAAGGTGTCTAGTTTGAAAGATGAGCTAAAAAAACTATGATCTGTGGGGTTCACAAACCTAGGTCAAATGTCTACGGCTCTGTGCGGATGAGAGAAGATTGACCTCGATTTGGGATCATAAATCTAAAAAGTCAAATTTCTCATGATTTTTGCAACTCTTAAAAACTGCTCAAATATGCCATTTTGCCTATTTTAACCATATTTCATTCATTTTTATAACTAATACTATTTTTATCAAATTCTGAGTTTTAAGTACTTTTACAGTTTTTGGAAAGTTTTTCGGGGCAAATCTTATAAAACGCAATCTGGGTATTTAGAGGCCAAGGAACAATAGTAGACTACTCAAAGAGCAGTCAAAGAAGAAATGAAGGTTATCTGAGGACATTTCCCTCTCACAAAAACCATGACAAGCACTCTTTCTTTAGCTTGAACCCACGCTATCGCTAAAAGTACTCAGTTGGTGAAGTCATAAGGTGTCTAGTTTGAAAGATGAGCTAAAAAAACTATGAACTGTGGGGTTCACAAACCTAGGTCAATGTCTACGGCTCTGTGTGGACGAGAGAAGATTGACCTCGATTTGGGATCATAAATCTAAAAGTCAAATTTCTCATGATTTTTGCAACTCTTAAAAACTGCTCAAATATGCCATTTTGCCTATTTTAACCATATTTCATTCATTTTTATAACTAATACTATTTTTATCAAATTCTGAGTTTTACCCTACTTTTACAGTTTTTGGAAAGTTTTTCGGGGCAAATCTTGTAAGATGCAATCTGGGTATTTAGAGGCTAAGGAACAATAGTAGTGTACCTAGAGAGCAGTCAAAGAAGAAATGAAGGTTATCTGAGGACATTTGGCTCTCTCAAAAGTCCATGCCAAACACTCTTTCTTTAGCTTGAAGCCACGTTATCTCTAAAAGTACTCAGTTGGTGAAGTTCAAAGGTGTCTAGTTTGAAAGATGAGCTCAAAAAACTATGATTTGTGGGGTTCACAAACCTAGGTCAGTTGTCTACGGCTCTGTGTGGATGAGAGAAGATTGACCTCGATTTGGGATCATAAATCTAAAAAGTCAAATTTCTCATGATTTTTGCAGCTCAATTGATTTTAAATTTTTATTTAGAAAAATGAGTAATTTAAATTTTCAGAAAGTAAGGATAATTATTAAATAGAATTTATAATCTTACTTATCAGAATAGCCTAAATTGTCAAAGAATATAAAATTAATTAAGGTTATTGGGGTAGAAAACAACAATTTAAATAGTAAATCTATTTATTGCGGCTGAAAAGCCATAACATTACATTAATGAAACAAGAAATAACATATTAAATAGTTGAATGACTTTACTTTCATATTAAAGTATATAAAACAAAATAAGACTCATAAATACCTCATAAAAATAATACAAACAAACAGAAAAATTTTATTTTAAAATTAATTATTATGTTATTATCAATAATACTTTTAAGGTAAAAAAATAAGCATAAATTTATTATATCATAAGATAATAGTATTTATCGATTTAAAAATAATTTAAAATCCTCACCAAAGATTGCATACATGCATTATATGTCAATTTAGAAGTTTTTAAAGAAAACTCTAATAAAAAATAAAATTTGATTTATACTTAATCACGAGCAAAGCGAGGAAGATTCGGTCTGCATTAAATATAAAGATTTTATTGACTTAAAAATAACAAAGAGTAAAAAAAAACAACAATACCAATTATCAAAGCTCTAAAGATCTGATCAATGGATTATGACAGTAAATATATAAAAAAATTAAAAATAAAAAAAGGTTTTCGAGTATGTCTATACATATATATCCAATGAATTTTAAGTAAAAAAGAACAAATAATTTTATAGGATTGGATAATTATTTATGCTGTATAAAATCTGACCATAAAAATAGTTGTATATAATTAAAATACGATAAAAATATATATGAATTATATAAGTAAAAAACTAACTTAATTTTTAGCAAAGTTTAAAATGAAAATTTAAAAGAGATATAGATCAAAGTCAAAGAGAAACTCAAGCGTGGTCTTTTTCGGAGCTTGCATATCTCGAAATGAAGCTCACTGCGTCTTCTTTCAAGAAAACACTTAGAATTCAACCCTCAGAAGGCAAGGTTTTCTGGTGATGACCTTTTTTATTCTATTATTAAAATATTTATTATTTTTATGAAGCAAAAATTATAAATTAATTGAAGTTCTTCTTTTATTTATTATACAGTAGTGTAAATTTCCTCTATAATGACCTTCAAAAATTATTTATAAATCTTTTTTCTTCTAAATTTTAAATTTTTCGAAATTTATATTTAAATTTCTTGTTGTCTTAGATAATGATCTTATTATCCTCTCTATGTTTTAAATATAAAAATGGAATTTAAATGCTCTATAATTTTATGATATTTTGCATAGTTCCATTATATCTTATTTTAGTACTTAATATTGAAATAAAACTTTTAGAAGTATTGGCCATTCTACCACTGTTTTCATGATCACGAGGACCACTAGTGAAGTGATAAATGTCCGAAGTAACTGATTATCTGTTCTTACTTGTAATAACAGCTTTATTTGGATGCATTTAAATATTAAAATCATTAATTCTCAAATGAGGGCAATTTGATCACAGTTTAAATGGTTCTTATGTTGACAATTATAGTCACAAAGTCAACGAGGAACTCGTGGGTAATGATGACATAACCACATAACTGGTAAGAACACATGTGGTCTTGGTTACTGCTCTATTTTATCGTAGTTAGAAAGATTAACAGTAAAATCATTCATATTCAAGTAATGGTCAAATGATCACCGTAGTTATATTCATTGTTACCATGTTCAAGGTCAGTGTACAGTAATTATGGCAATGGTTAAGCTTGAATTGGAAAAATTACCTGCAGACAGATGACTTCGTTCGAACCTACTTTTAAAGCTAGTTAAATGGAAGTCATAGTTACTTATGAAGAGGAAATTACAAATATTTAGCTACCTAAAAGAAGTTATTTCTTGACATTTATCATGAATTGGAGTGTTTTAAGTGAAATGTTGATTTCTAAAAAGTGAGTTGACTGTATTTATATCTATTGCTGAGACTACGGTTCATATTATTTTTGTATATTATTGAGATTTTATAAGGTTTATGGGGGTATTTGATGTCGAATAATCCAAAAACAATACTTTTGTGCATTTTGAGACTTCAATATTTAATAATTTATGAAATTTGAATATAATTGTTAGTTTAAATTTTATTAGAGTTTATTCAATTCATTTTTTAAAGATTATACGTTTATAAAATTAAGTGATTTATTCCTCAGCAAAAGTTTTCATGTGATTATTTAATTAGAAAATTTATAAAATATAAATCCTAAGAACAAAAAAACAAACAGATTTTGTATTTAATGTCATCTGTGAATTATATATCAATTGCATACTATATTGTTTTTTAACAACTAGGAATAACTCTTCATTAATTAATTTTTGCAGCTCAGTCCCAATCATATCAATCTATAAAAGCCAGGTCAATTAGAAAAGTAATATCTATAAAGACCAGTTAAAATTCTTAACAGAATTGCACCCCACTTCTTGAAGGTTAACCTTCAAAAAAATCTTTA
Source organism: Oxytricha trifallax (assembly GCA_000711775.1). Classification (NCBI taxonomy): domain Eukaryota; phylum Ciliophora; class Spirotrichea; order Sporadotrichida; family Oxytrichidae; genus Oxytricha; species Oxytricha trifallax. The sequence goes on from ARYC01000062.1 coordinate 7,973, forward strand.
TTTATTTTTTAGATGTTAAGTTTGTAACGATCTATAATGTTTTACTAATGTTATAATAGGATCCTATAATTTGATTTGTCATGCCGAGTAAATCGTCCATCTACTTCATTGAAATCTCATTGATGTTATCATTTTTGACCTTTTTATATTAATCATCCATTTATATAATGAATATTATTTAAAATTTATATTTATTTTATTGATTAGTAATGATCATGTAGATTGTATTTATTCTCTTTATTAAATTACTTATTGTTATTGGTTTTCATTAATGTTTATATAAGTCCAGGTGCAGAAATATCCTTCAGAAGATATTGTCTTAAGCCTACTCCTAGACTTTATCATCTAAGTATGTTTAGTATTAACTTTATAGCTGTTTCTTTATATTATCTTCGATGCTTTGTCAAAAACCATAGCTTTAATCGATTTCATGTTTTATCTTATGAATTCTCACTATTAAATTAAATTCCTGCAGCAATTTATAACATTAGCCATTTGGTGCTTATTGTCTTTCAATTATTTAATCTAGATGAAGGTAAACGAAAGAGTTGTGGTTTTAGCAAGGAGTGTAATTCTGCTTAATACCAGCCATCTAGCGTAAGTGGAATGTTTAAGTAAGATATAAACATAAAGAGCTGAGATAATGATTAATCATCCTTTCCAATTGACCATTTGAATTTTTGTGTATAGATATATATATTCCCATTTAAAAATATTTTTAATTTCTAACAATAATTTAATAATCATGGAAATGTCTTAATATCTTTGCTTTTTCCCCTACTTCTTATATCTTTCTATATCGTACAGCATGGTGATTGATTAAAAGTTGTTCAACTTAAAGAATATTTGTTAAGTTCCACAATTAATAAAGTTGATTAGAAGATAACTGCTCAGCAATTTAAACTTGTTGGCTTTCTTACCTTTACAATCTTATTAACTTACCTCAAATGTCTGCTATTAATTCTTTTGCATCTAGAATAACTAAAATATATTTAAATATAAAATATAAGTTAATTACTAATAATCATACAAATAAATATATTATTTTCTATGACTAAAACTATATATTATAGACAGTGAAATTTATTAGCAGTATCAGCTTATTTAAAATTGTTTCATCGACTAATTAAGATTCACCGATACTTACAACACTACTCCCTAAAGATTAACAAGCATCGTTGTTATTAATGGAAATATCAGAATTATTTAGATCCATACATGGCGATGATGACCATAACATACCATGCGTGTTAACTTCATAAATAATGCACCAAACAACAGTTATGAATATTCTCAACTCTCTATCTCTCATAAACTGAGATATACTGATGATTCTCATTCTAGGCCTTTATTAAAGCAGTAGCTGCAGTGAAGATTGCATAATTTACTTCACTATGATTCATTTATAGTGGAAAGCTACGGTAGGTTCAGCATTTAGCAGTTCGATATAGATTAAAAGTGTTATGAGATATGTAATAAATTCATTGAAACTTGGTTTGTAGATAAACAAAAGATATTTGCTTATTTATTGGCATAAAAGTATTTATTTTAATGAAAGTATATCTAATTGTATGTTTATTTTAATTATCATCATTAATTTATTAATTGCATATTTATAATTAAAATTAATCCTTTTCCTTTAATTTTTCTTAACTTTGAATTGCTTTTTAATTTCAATAAAATAAAGCCAACAACTATTATCTTAAAATAATTTATGACTTACAATTCAGTTTTATTTGCAAATATCAAGCATTTCTTTCTATCATTTATGTTAACTGTGCTGTATTCTATGGATGTCAGTAGCATCATTATCTTCCTGTTTTTATACTGTTGAGGTATGTTTTTATCTAGTATCAGCTCATTTAACTTTAAAATTTCAAATTCTAGATTATAATTATTGATAAAATACAAAGCATTAGTGAATATAGTATATTGTAATGAAATAAAAACCGTTTCATTAATGTATTTGTAGATTAAATTAGCTTTAGTATTTAAAGCATTGAAAATAAAAGAGATGATTGAATTGAAATTTACAAGCACTTCATTTTAAATAATCACCGTAGCATATCTATTCATATCTGATTGTTTATATTTAACTGTACTTTAATGAAAATAAAAGAACTACTAGTATTGATTTGATTTAAATAGTAATCATTAAAAGCTTATTATTTTAGGTACTTACTAAACTATTCACAATTTGAATTTCATAAATATGTAATGGTAAGAATAATTATGATTAAATTAAGTTATGCAATTTTACCAATGTTTTTATTGAGTATTTGGTACAATAAATTTGTAAATTGTTGACTTATCTGATATTTACATGTTTTAAATGAGGTTTATTTGTATAAGTAATAGCGTTGTTGTAAAATTAAGTTTAATTCATTTTATTCTTAACTCAGAGAATGATAAATACATAACGTTAATTCAGAAATTGCTACAATTTTTAATTTTCAAAAATTCACACTTAATACTACTCGATAGATAATAAGGATATTATATATTTATTTAATTTAAATAATAATAATAATAATGATAATAATAATGTTAATTGTATAAGAATTAAAATAAAATAAAATATAATGATATAAAATAAAATATTAGATAATTTGTTCGTTAGTTAGTTAGTTAATCACTTAGGTAAGTAAAATAATATAATCAGTTGAAAATAGTGCAATCATTTAATTCATTACTTCAACTTCTGCTCCTTTTCCCAGTCTCTCTTGTCTTCTAGATTTTTATGCTGATGATAGTTTTAAGCAAATTAAAGAAGAACTTATATTATGACCGATAATCACAACTTAATTAAGTCTGGAAGGTGCCTGACCACATGTTTATCTAGTTAAAAGAATCCTAATACTACCCTAGTCTCTAGGTATACTACACAGTAACACTGTTTACCTCCTCGATTTTAAATTTTATCTTCCGGTTCCTTCTCTTTTTTCTGAGTAATCGTCTCAACATCATGAGTCTTAATAATCTATTATCCTTGAGGAATGTTGGTATTGTCTCTTATCATCTCGTATTCTTAGATTTCTCATCCCCTTTTTCATATTGAGTTCTTTATGAAATTTTTGTTCCGTCGTGACATCCTTAAGCTGCATCCTGCCTCGCTGAATTAGTCTATATTAATGATGATCTCTGTTTCCAATTCAAATTGTTCTCCGTTCTTCAGAACTAAGTTATCCTACATATCAATACGAGAACTTCTGTTTATTATCTCTGGGTTCATCTCTTGTTCCCCACATTTGCAAAGTGTTTCTTTTTTCTTTTGAGTGAATTTTTTTACCTCTTATTTTTCTAACTCTATTCCGGATCTTCCTATTTCCATCTAATATACCCATCTGGAAGTTAAACATTAGGTGGTACTTTTGTATGTTGATCCAATCTATTGCAATTATTTGGAATACCTGTTGACCTAGAATTTCCAATGCTACAAGGTTACCATTATAATGGCCATTCTACAATCCACTGGGTCTGATACTTGATTGATCATCGTGTTATTTTGTTGGTTGTGAATTCTTTCTCCATTACTTCTTTGAGAAAAGTATTCATTTGGCTATGATACTTCTGTAGTATCCTTAGACTCTGACTTTGCCTTCTTGTGACTAATATCTCCATAGTTATTGACATCTTGGTCACTCTTAATATTATCCAATTTTGGCACATTTAAACGAGCTTTAGCAGCATACTAGTAGAATGATTGTCCCAACCAGTTCTTGTTGTTTCAAAAACTTGCCATTTTCTAGTTTTTAATTCATGGAGGCGATGCATTTCTCCAATTGTACTTTACCTTTGTCATTCATGATTATTGGAGGAAGGATTATTAGATTATAAGTAAATCAATATATAACAATATTAATTTTATTTTATTTCATATCTTAGGGAGCTATAATTTTATATGAAATAGAAATAAATTTGATTAAATACATTAGCTTATAATAATATCAAATTGAAATAATTTTATTGTTAGCTTTTACTTCAATCTAAGTATTCTCGAAACATTGTGATTATCACTTTTTTCAATTGGGATATTAGCCAGTAAAATAAGTATTATACCATTAAATAAATGGTGAATAAAATCATTTTAAAAGATATCATTATATTAAAGGATGCAGTAATTAGTACTAAATGATTCATTTGTTGAGTAAAAAATATTTCCATCTTTATTAAAAGACAGTAAATAGATGCATGGAAAGAGTATAAACAATATTGTTGCTTCTATATAAAAACAGAGAGAAATCCGTGACATAAATCCAATAATCATTGGGGCAGTTATAATTGTTGGAATTTATTCATTTTATTTCACTTAATTTAATATCATAAAAGTATTAAGTATAAATAAGTTTAATTTAATTAATTCACTACCAAAATGCTAGCTTGACAATTTTAATAATAAACTTTTCATAAATTAAACACCAATAACATAACAAATTTAATATTTGCCTTTCAATCTTAGGTATTAAAAAGAGCATTTACATAAAGCTCTAAATTATTCAAACTTCCAAACTTAAAATATATTTTATAATAACATCTGCAGAGAATTTTAAAATTATGAATTTGAAGTTTATTACATTTTAAAAAGAATTATATTTAATATCTTCTTTTTTGCAATTAAGGTAATAGGAAATTCAATTACATTTGTTGTTTTTAACACAGTATGCTATTATTTGTATATAAATTTATAGTTTTTAAAATAAATTCGATTGTAATCAACACCCATCTCATTAACTTAGTTTAAAATATAAACAATGAATTGTTCTAAATTGTAATTTTATTCTTGGAATAATTTCTAAATATTATTTTAATATAAAAAAGCATCATTAATATATTCTACCCTATATATAACATATTGCAAAGATCATTATATTCAATTTAATTCAATTTAGCTATTTTTTCTTAATAAAATGAAGTTTTACAATACAAGGAGCAGGGTCACTGAGAATCCTATGAGTGCCAAAAATATTGTTTTTGGATTCTTTGAACCCAAATATCCCTAGAACCAACTAGATTTACTTATACTATGGAGACATCATACTCACCATGGTCACAGCCTTAGTTACTATAATGGCTTATTAATGAATTGAGATCTGGTTTAGCACTGAGAATTTCACCATTTTATAGAGTAAAATTGGGGGCACTTTTAAGCTACTTCCATCTCCAGCTCAGTATCTATTATTGCAAAAGCTACTAGAAATGTGCATAGGAAAATTCTCTACAAGATAAACATGAAATAATACTAGATGGACAGTCCATGCCCCATGTTGCCTGAGGTTTAATGAAAATAAAAGATTTTTACGATTTGAAACTCTATATTTATTTTATAATATGTGTATATAATTATAGAATTGTAAAATTCAAATATTCACCTCTGCCTTTAGTAGTAACAGTTTTCAGAATACCACAGGCTTATAAATATATATCCTTAAACTTATTATTAAAAAGCAAATCCATGGGCAATTTCAATATATTAAGCTCTTATTTTAAAATATTAACTATGGCTGCCCTATTATAACGATAATTGCTTAATATTCCTTTTATAATTATCTTTATATTTTTAATAAGTTATTTAAACACTTAAGTTGGTTGTTTTAACCTCTGTTTTAACCTCTATATGAATACTATAGATTTGAATTTCTAATATAATCGATTACAAAGATTAATTTATTTAATCTAGCTTTTTTCATTTAGATAGTTTCCTTATTACTTTCTCCCGCTGTATACTCTTTGTTATTTAATTACAGATTTACAAACTTGTAGTTTATAGATAAAAATTGTTTTAAAATTCACATTTTATTTATTGTTTAGTAATATAATATATTTATAAAAAATATATTTATAATGTTATTGAATAATTTTAGAAGAAAGAAGTAGTTTATAATATTTATAGTAATCTCAATTAAAAAATAAGAAATATTAGCTTTAAAATGATAACTCCTATTAATATGTGTTTTTCTTCATAATTAAAGCTTGTTTGATTTAATTAATTTTAAATAATCAAAATTAAAGTATACATTGAATCTTTATAAAACAATATTTCTTTTGTTATCTTATTTTAATAATACTAAAGCAATTATGACAGAAATTAGATAAAAGTAAAATATTTAATAGAAAACTTTCGATCTCGTTTTATAAAACATTAAAAACGTGCATGAATCAGTAAGAATTAAAATGTTTGTCAATTCGTAGAAATCTAAATGGTTTTGTGATTTATACAAATTTATTTAATCAAGTAAATGTAAAGATAAGTATTTAAAACGCAAAAATGACAGTATAAACCCTTTGTTCAATCTGTAAATTTGTTTAGAGTCTATTCCTTGATAAAATCAGTTTCCACAATCTTGCAAGAGGAAAGTAGAAAGTACTTAGTCTTTGATTTGGAAAAAGAGCACTACCTTTATTGTTGTTTCAATGATGCAGTCAAATGGTTTGTTATCTTGCAAAAATTAATAAGTATAGAACCAATTTATGACTGGGAGAGCCTATTAAGATAAAGATCTATTATTTCTCAGTTCGCCACCTATTGCAGCTAAATGACTATTACTTTATTATTACTTGCATATTATCTATTATAAATAAAAATTTAATTTTAAATTTGGGAGAAATGAAAAATAAATACATACAAACAATACCCAATAAGTAAATTTAAAAAGGGGAGATAATTTATTAATAAAGAGCATCATTATATTATTAGGCAATTAAAGTAGTAATTCTTAAAGTATATTAGAATAATAAAGAGTGAAGTTGTGAGACTATTAGCAAAAATTGATGTTCTGTAATTCCTACTATTGCTGTAGAAACCCTGCTTAGACTGCAAGGCTTCACTAGATTGATAGTAATGATTTCCTTTCTATCTGTTTGCATGACACATTCGGTTTGTGTCTTCGTTTTTGATCATAGCTCTTCAACACGTGCTATTTCAATACAAGAGCTTCTCGATCAGAATGTTGACAATATTGTCATAATGTTGACATATTTGTAGTGATTCAAAAACAGATTCTTAAATTTGAAGATAATAGGGAATCCACTGCTCTTTTAGTTGGAAGGAATAGCACAGCCTCATTAATATGCTTCATGTAGTCTATCTGATTTCTAACCTACAGCAGTGTTTAATAAGCCACTTCATAAATTGATAAAAAAACATACATAGAGAAATCAGGCATTTATGACTTTCATTGTTGCAAACGAAGTATTTGGCAAACCTTCGAATGGCGGCATGCCAGTGCACCATTTAATTCCCTCATTGAGAATTCGCAGGGAGAAGTAAATTCCGACTCAGACAACTTTCTCAGGGGCTAAGATAATCGAACATATTTGATTCTCATGCTTTAATACATACATTTACCAGGTCCCTTTCATGTCTTTTCGTTGTTACTACAGAAGTCATGAGCCGCAGATGATTTCCTTAAGTACTTTGTCGGTTTCCTCTTAAATTTCTCTCCTATTCAATTGAGTTATCTTGACGTTAAGCTAGATGCTAATTTTTCAGGAGATTTACCACTATTAGATGGCTAAGAATTCCTGAAACATTATCGATCTAGCTATATGCTTTAAAGCAAGTCATCCAATGAAGCTTCAATCCACTCTTGTGATCCAAGACTCCAATTATCTTCTTCACACCAAACGGAACATGCTCAGATGCCAACAATGTCAATGCTGATTTATGCTTGGGTATCTGGCAGCTCAAGACCAACTATCTTTCTTACTCTAGCAATTCATGTGCTGAATACTAGTAGAATTGGCTCGATTGTGTTCGCAATATCATGTCCATCTCACTTGTAATACTATGAGGAACCACATGAACAACGTAATAATCTCGTCTCTACCTGCCCAAAGAGTAGCAACCATTGTTGACCTTGCAAAAGATGGTCACCTTATCTTTGGCCCCACAGCCACCTGATGCTCAATATCTCTCCTATGAAGGTGACGCTTGTATTAATGTTACAGTAAGGCCAAGTATGTCTATGATTTAAATCTCCTCTCGCCATACACTGCTGATTGATGAGGAACTATGATACTAGTAATTACCATGTGGTTGCGACACTTTTGTACTCAAGATAGATGTCTAGATCTTATCACACTGCAATGGTTATATAATTTAGAGAGGCTTTCTTTTATAGCTGTTATGATTTAACTTTAAATGAGTTAATAATATTAAAAAGAATCACTTAAAAATTTGGTTACTTTTTAATATAAGATTAAGACACTATTTATAATCAAATTTTTTATATATTAGTATTATTTCAATAAACATAAAGAAACCAAAGTTTTATCTTAATTAAAGTATAAATAATTAAATTTGAATTTGAATCTCACAAATTCCTTATCTCCATTGACTTCATTCTTTTATTTAACTGTAATTACTAAAACAAGAAATAGTCTTTCATAAAAATATTCACATCATTAAAAATTCAAAATATTAATCATATTAAAATATATAGGGCTTTTAATTTATGAAAGAAACTATACTATGAATAATATGAATGTATGTAAATTTATTAAAAAATATCTATTTATCTAAATATAATTCAAAACACGAATCAATCTAGGGTTGGATTTATGTCTAAATTTACATTAATTAATCAGTATTAAAAATTGTATCAATTTAAATTAAACTTGCTCTCATTTTATGGATTAATTGATCTATACCAAAAAAAAGATAAACTTTTAATCTTTTATTGTTTATCTGATGTATATGGAAATATATTAAAAATGTAATTACTTATATTATGAACTGAAAGTTATTATGTATAATTATATTCATTATTTTAGTTTTAAACTACTAAATCCTATGTAATGAAGTTAGTCATTTGACTACTATAAGATAGTAATTAAATAAGTTTTGCAACAAAATGAAACATGTTTTTATGTTTAAATGTAATGAGTAATTTATATATTAATAGTTTAGATTACTAAACAAGTAAATAAATGTATAATTTAATGTAATTATAACAATACATAATTAATTTCATATATTACATGGCAATAAATAACTATTGAAATAAGATGTTTAAGGAATGAAAAGGAAGGAAAGCTGAGAAGTAACTTTAATTGTTTTTCACTAGGCTCTTCCACTAATTAAGAAGGAATTCACTACTAAATATTGCAAAACCACTGATTAGCTGCCTAAATCCCCTAAATCAGCTTCAATAACAGGATGATGGAAAACAATTGAAAGAGAAAAAATACTTTAAAGTTTTCTCCTTAATGGTAGAGGAAGCTGATTGTATCACTAGACTAAGCAGACTACATTAGGTTACCATTTTTCTATTTAATTATTAAGAATTATTCATTATATAATATACATAAAATAATGTGGATATATATTTCCACAACTTATCAAGTCAATTAATTCTAATTGAATATCAGGAAGTAGGTTATATATTAAAACGAGAACAAAGAATACGCTTGAGGTTAAAAAAGGATCACATAATACATTATAAATAATTAGTTATATAGTCAAGTCTCATGGAGATCTCTGAGATCCTCGGTTTATTCACAATCATGAGATAAAGTCTTTCAGTTGCTATAAATATGTGATAAGGATATAATTTAATACATAGTCAACTTTTCTCTCTTCTTTTTTATTGATTTCTGGCTGTTTAATTGAATGAATATTATCAATCTCTATTTTTAAATAAATCACATTTAAATAATTATACTCTGCTAATTTTTTGCAGCTTTTAATTAGAAAAAGTGAAACAAATAAGTTTAATTTTAGATATATTGTGTTTGATCGACTTCATACATTCTTTAGCAGTTAATATTTAAAATGAGTGTTGTAGAATCTAATGTTTGTTTATTAAATGTTCAATAACTTTTTAAATAATGTTTGATTTAAATACCATTAGTTTTCAAAAATACATCCAACTTCAGATGTTCTTTATTGTTATCACTTTTAGTAGTTGATCAAGCTTGAGTCTATGTTTTGGTTTCACTGTTTGCATCTTATGAACATTTAGTCTTAAAATATTCGATTTACTTACATGATTGCTTTCCAAATTATTTCAATCAGAGATTCATCATCCTCCTTAGGCGATATCTCTTTAAGATGAAAATGTAGGTTATATATAGATTGGCAAGGTTACTGTTTGTTTTGCTCTTGAATACTGCCACAGAGATATTATTTTAAATATTTTAAAAAGTAAATTGTAGCATGAAGTTTTGATTTAGGGGTTTCTGTGGTATTTTAGCAGAGGAATTGATATCTATAGAGAACTACTGCATTATTTTAAGTAAGTGCCTTTATTTAATTTAAGATAGTGTTTAAATCTATTTACTGAATCTAATTTGAATCATTTTTTTCAAATAGTATAATTAGAAATATTAATAATAATGTTTAACTTATTTTTTTTATAGATACGGTAGTTTGCATTTTATTATGTTTAAGATTATTTGGTATTAAGCTCACTACTTTTCTTACGATTTATCTTGGAAAAATATTCACTAATCATAAGATTAAGTTCTAATAGTGTCTTCATTTAATTTAAAGTTAAATCATTAACTTATATAATAATAATCTTCATTTTCTAAAAAGAAGTAATCAATTACAATGAGGTATATTGTTAAAGAATAAATCCTATGAGAAATAACGAGTATGAGAAGGATGAAGAAATTTAATTAGATATCCCTGTCTTTTAATTAGATATCGTTTTATTATCCATTATAATCAACTTATCTTTACATACTAGAGATAATTATAATTTTCTTAATATTTTTTACAAGAAAGAATCACTACATACCGGTTGTAAATTTGTATAAAAATAAGAATAACATTTTAGGTGAAATGGGACAATTCAATTTCTTAATCTATTATTATTTTTGGTTTAAATTAATCTTGTATTTTATAATTCATTTTAAAAGATATAATACAATATGAATTTGATAAATTAGAATAAAAAACTAAATAATCTGTTTAAATTATGAATCAATTAAAGTATATTTAAAGTGGTGCACATTTGTTATATCTATATTTTATTTGAAATTTAAAGAATAGATACTGAATTGATTATTAACCAACCATCTATAAATAAAGTTTGAATTAGATGGATTCTTATAAAAGTTGACATTCTTAATAAGCTCTAGTTTAAATAAATATAATTTAATTTAATTTTACTGTTTTGAATATAAATGAGTAGATAACTCCCTTTGATCATTCTAAAATATTCACTAATCTAATAATAATATATCATTTTTATTACAATAGATAGTAATGATGGAAAAATTTCTAGAATTAATTTTATTTATGTATTAAAACTTTGATTTGGAAACATAAACTAAAATTTTTAGTTAGATTTTAATTAATGAAAATAATTAAAAATTTGTATTCTTTACAAAGATTAATAAGTAACTATTAAAAACTTAAAAAATTTATACTTTTTTTATTTAAAGATTGAGGTCATGCTTAATTTTATATGTATCATCGAATGTCTTCTATTTATTAAGGAATTCATATACAAATAAAATAGTGTGAAAATTAGGATGAATGAAAATTTTAATTAAAAATGATAGATTGATTTATTATATGTAGAAGGATTACTATAAAAACAAACCCCGAATATTTCTAAAATGACATTTAGTTTTACTTGCATTTCATGCTTTAATTTCAAATTGCCGTGATTGATCAACTCTACCATCATCTTATTCATTGTATGCTTATGAAGTGCTGATAGGTCAGTTCACCAGTCCAATGTGTGCTTAAGTTTTCCATCTTGATGGTTCTTCTACCAAGTTTATTGTGGATTGGTTCTGAGTGGTTGAAACCCTCATCTTCATCGTCTACGTATTGTTACTCTTCAGATCTATCTCTTTGTGGTCTACCCCCTAGGCATCTGCATCTTCGTGTTGTCCTCTGAAGCCATCTCTGCCACCTCTGCACCCTCCGCAGCCAGCCCTGCATTCTCACCTGTAGTTGCCATAGTCATCGTCTCTTCTCTCGCGCCTCTCTGGCTCCCCCTCCTCAATAACACCCCCATTCACGAGTTTCTCCTCTTCCCTTTGACTTATTCATCAGCTGGAGGCTGGTCTCCACATTAGACATCTCGGCATTTTGGTCAAATCAGTATTGCAGACGAAGTCACGGAAAAATCTTCGCATGGTGGTCGGCCAGGGGCACCACTCGATTCTCAATGTTTATATCTACGGAGATGGGGTTCCCGACTTAGACAAGTGTCCGGGGGCCGAGATAAATGAGCATCTTTATTTGGAGGAACCACCCTATAGCAGTGAGCGAGCGCCCTGAGACCCATTACCTTGGCAGTTGGAACGATGATATGATCTCCTAGACAATATACCTGCAGATCCCTCCAGGCTTCTCCCCTTCCTCGAGTGGCCAGTTCTCTTCCCCAGGTGTGCGGCGGGATGCCCTTGGCGGATTCTCTTTCTTTCTAGAGGAAATCAAAAGCATGCTTATAGCTAGCCGTTAGGCAGGTCAAGGCCTCTTCATTCGGTCAGCAGCTTTCTAACGGATCGGCACATTCGTTGAAGGGCACCACTGAGGGCGAGTGACCAGTTTGGGTGAATTCTAATTGCGATGTTGTGAACAGGTGTCGACCAATCGTGGATAGCTGTCGCTTGTTGTTGACCATGTACTAGATAGGGCCCCCACCTCTTGCCTTGGGCGCGTCCTATGTAGTAAGTGATTAGTACTAGACATCTTCCTTAATCTTCAAGTCTCCAATGGCCTCCTCCCCCTTCTTGCTGGGCGTCCTCAACGCGAATGTCAGGCGCCTCCTGGCTAGGTGCACTCCACGGTCTGCTGGATGCGGTCCCGGTGGCAGTAGATGGTGTGGGGGTCGTAGAGGGTCGACATTAGGCCTAAGATGCTCTTCGTGTTGTGTCCTTGAAGTCTGATGTTCTCCAGCAAGCATGTCATCTTGGGGGCCAGCATTGACCAGCTCATCGCTGGCTCTTGCTGATGGTCAATCTCCACCCCTGGGGCAGCACGGAGGGCGACAGCTGCACTGATGGCGAGGCTGGGTATTGATTGTGGTCGTCCATTGGGTGTGAGTAGGGGTCTTGCATTAGCTGACTCTAGAGATACTGTTAGGAATAATTTTTAAGTTTGATTAATAATATTAAAAGTCTTAAATACTGACCCTTGTAGATTTGGTAGCTTTCTGTTTTGTGATAGGGGCCCTTATATATATATATATATATAATATATATTATATATATATAGTACTAATGTATATATATAATATATATATATATATATGTACTTAGTGATAAAATGAAAAGCAACCAAATTCCTATAATAATTAACTTAATAATTTGAATTTAAATTAACTTTTTCAAAAACTCCTATTTGAATTAAATTTACTCTTTTATAATATATAGTATTTAAATAGTTAACTATTAATTTAACATTTTAACATGGAAATCATATAAAAAAAGTATATATAAATTATTGTAAATTTTAAAAGAAATGATGTTTTAATACTTTTAAAATATAGAAACTATGTCATATATAATATTTAGGTAGCAATAAATATGCAAATAAAAATAATAGCAGAGTAAAGTATATTTAAAACAAGAATTAAGACATATAAATAATTTGTAAATAAAATTAACTAATAAAATTAAAAAATAATAGATAAAAAGATTAACGAAAGTATAGCATTTTAAGAGTATTTAAAAGTATCATTTCTTTTACTGAAGATGTTATTGAAGTATCCCAAGCAGTTGTCTTATGACATTTTATTTTTGTGAGTCAGATTCTTCGGGGTCATCTATGGTCAGAATAATGCTTGGATTCCATATATAATTTGAAAATTTACTTGTCTTCAATCATAGGTCCATTATCCAATATATTTGTGATGATTTAAGATGTCAATATTATTATAAATAAAATTGACTCTTTTTTATTGAAATATTTTCGACCTTTGTCCTTATTCATGGCACATGTCATTATGATTTTTCTTTGAGTTTTAAAACCTTAAAATTAAGTCTTCTATGGATTTCCTACAAGATTTGTGTCTTCGAGACCTCTTAAAATAAGAGATGTATGAGATCAGGTTGCCTTCTGACAAATAAGCTTGTTTTATTAAGGATTATTTTAAGATAGGTCTCATCTTTTGAACCTTACTCTTTAGGTTGTCACCTTATTCGTTCTTTAAGTGATTTCATTATTTATAGCTGGGTTAGTGTGCTTGGAATCGACTTTTTTACAAGCTAACGTCTTCAGAAATCCTTTATTTACTTCATTAATTGCTCTCTATGACTATTACTTATGTTTCTCGTTCTTTAAAATTCAGGATGTATTTTACAAGATTTTCTTGGTAAAATTGCATAAAATTCAAAATTTGATAAAATTAATTTGATTTATACATATTTGCACAAAGTGTCAAAATAGTAATTTACTTATAATTATGATATTTAATAATTTTATATAATTTAATTTATTATTAATCTTTTTACTTTTTATATATCAATTTAAATATCTTATGTTTTTCTCGATTTATTTTTCTTATAGTCTTCTACATTTCATTTTAACACACTTTTTATCATATTACTGTTGACAAATTATTATTAAATATATTTTTACTCCCACTTTAGTAATTCACATTAAAAATCAAAAATTACTATATATTATTCTAGTATTACGTTATTATTTTTAGAAATAAAGTCCTACCTAATTTTATTTCTTTTTAATGAGTAAAAAATTTATCAAGTTAGGCAACTTAAACTTTCACTTTATATAATATAAATGATTATTCTTATTTTTCCAATTTCGTTTAAATATCATTGAATAATTTAATTTAATATTATACTTAATGTTTAATGGCGATTTATTTTAGGCATTCTATATCAATATCTATATTCATTCAACCAATCAAATATTTCAACTCACCTCAATGCTCCTATCTGAAAGTTTAAAATAATTAGTTACGGCACTTGAATACAATCTACAAATTTTAAACTTTTTTTTAACTTAGTTGGATGGTTTATGTTATACTTTAATGTAAATACGTTTCATAGTAATTTAACATTTTTTTAAATACTATTTGCTTTCAATGCTTATATGATTATATTTAGTTTATCAAATCTTTTTCTATTATTTTAAATATTCTATATTCATTAGTATTTTAAATTCTTGAACTTTTATATTCTTATATTTTTTATTCTTGTTTTTATTAATTTTTAAATTGAAAAAATTCAGAAAAATATTATAAATGGTATAAAGATCAAAATATAAGTTATTCAAGAATTTTCAATTTTATGTTTCATAACAGCTTTACATCTTTTAACTACGTTGAATTTATTATTCCTTAAATATCTTTAAACTCAATTGTACAATTTATCTATTTGATCAATTCCGTTATTTGCTTGATACTTCTACTTGATACTATATCAAAGAAAATTTCTGCTTTCATTACAGAATAGGATATTATAACATTATAGGAATACATTTGAATTGTAACATTATTTTAAATTAAATTAATAACAATTAAATTCGTGGTAGTTAACTTTATCTTAGCCTACTTATTCGATAGAAAATTCAAAACTAACAGGATTTTACTGGTGGTACCCCTCTATCGTAAACCTCGAGAGAGAAAACTCGACTTTTAATTTGGGTGAATTATTTAGTTGAATTATAAGACGAGTTTTCTCTCTCAAGGTATACGATAGAGGGGTATAATCGTTGGTAAATCCTGTAAATTTTGAATTCTCTTTCGAACAAATACCATATTGTTTAGGCTAAGACAAAGTTAACTGCCACGAATTTAATTATTATTAATTCAATTTAAAATAATTTTCCAATGTCATATACATTCCTACAAATATTATACTTTTTATAATAAAACTGCTATTTATCTTAAATTTTTATTAATTTTTATTTCATTTTATACATAAAACTATTTTAATATACTTCAGTTCTAGAATTTAACACTGGAATTTGTAATATAGATATCCAGAATTGATAATCAAACTATTTGAAGTTAGGAGATATACTTTTTTTATTACTTTCATCCTCTCTTATTCTTCAAATTGATGTTAAATTAAAACTACTTACTTAATTAACATATCATATTTTATAAGTAATTATCATTGCTACAGTTTCTATACTTGGCGTATTTGATGTTTAAGTAACTCCTTTAAACATTTCATAAATGCAGTATTAATTCAACAAAATTATTAAATAAATGACTCTTGATGAACATTCATTATCATAATTCAATAAAAACCATTTAATTTTAAATAAAATTTTGAATTTTATTACTTTAACCTTCGTTTATTTATAAAGCACATCCTTCGTTAAGAACCACAATATTATAATAATAAATATTTTAAGTATATAAAGAGAGTATGTAGATATAAAATTAGCTGACATTGTTTTTAATTATGACTTTTTGAGAATGAGTTGGTACCAAGTTCAATTGAATTAATTTATCATGAACTATTTGCAAAAGCATTTAGAATTTTTGGTAGTTCTTGTGTCACACTTTGATCTTAAACACTAGCTATACTTGCAACGTTTAATATATTGAATTTTTTTATCTAATAAATATTTTATCTTTATATTTTTTCAATATCCTGAGACTTATTCAGAATCAATTTAAGATGCATTTAATGATACACTATACACTACTTAAGTATCTATTATATTTTATAAGCTAATTAAATGAAATATTCATAAGTCTGGCTTTAAATCTCATCTATTAAATACATTTAGTTTTTCTTGTTGTACAACTGATTCTTCCAATTTCTTATAGTCTACTATCCGATCCTTCAAACTCATCATGATCTTAATTAGTTATTTCTTCATTTTAATGATAATATAAAAACAGATTTATTTTAATTTAGCTATATTTTCTATCAACTTGAATTCTTATAATTCATAAAAAAATCAGGAAAAGCTAAACAATTATAAAGTATGTTTTAACTAAATCAATAGAATAGTTGTATATTCTAATGGTGGCGACCGCCTGACATTTATAAACTTTAATCTGATGAGAAACTCTATTATCCAATACCAAGATTAAAATAACCAATAGTAACAAGACTTGCTAGGCTTTTTCAGCTATAACGCCTACATTCATTATTATTATTATTATATTTTTTAATTTTGGGGATATCGGTAGTAACTATGTATTCACAATAAACACATGCTACATAGATTACATCTAAAATTGTATATTTACAGGAGTCGAGCCTGTTGCTAGCAGCAGAGGAATTTCGCTAATAATCAGCAGAAGAGCAGAGTCAAGGCAAGGGAAAATTAATTCATCCAAATGATTTGAAATACTCTGAATGTTTGAAGGATAGGGAGAACAGTAAACATTCTAGCAAGATGTTTCTTATTCTTTATTATCATCATTCAATAAATAAATAAATCATATATTTAACTTATTATTTTGAAACACTAATCAAATAGTTACAGTAATCTTCATTATTAAAATCAACATGCTAGTGGGAACTTATAGTTAAAGTTTTTTCAAGGGCTTAAATTAGCATAAGTAGTGTTAATTAGATCAAGGTTTATTTATTCAAATTTTATAGTACATAAACTGACTGCTGTTAGTCTTATAGATTATCCTGTTATTTACTCAATTAATAGATCTATGAGATAGTTAATTATTATCATTGCCTTATTTAATATATTAAATTTTGACTTTTTTGTCAATTTAGAATCAGATAAATCTCAATAAAATACTTAAAGCAGTAGTCTTTTAGTAAGTGATATATAAATTTATAATTCAGCATTCTAATTTGATCATACTCTCCATTAAATTAATAAAAGTGTTTAATTAAATATTTATTTTAGTATTTTATTTATATTCTACGATTATATTATATTTAATTAGGATATAATTTATTAAATTATGGTGTAATAACGTATTTTCAGATTATAAAAGGAACTTTTTCAGCCTGTTTTTAACTTATATTTGATGATACAATTAATCATGAGTTACTTTGTTAATTTTTGAGCTTACCCATAATTATGCTGTCGATCATTTGAGAATAATTATTAATCATTTGCTAGTATTTATTTAATATTTAGATTTTTTTATAACTCTTTTTGAAGATACTTTAATTCATTATTTTTAATAAAATATGCAATAGAAGCTTTACTTGACTTGAAGTATGCATATATCTAAGTAATTATGCTGTTTAAAATAATATATTATTAAAACTGGAAGAAAAAATTTAGTCTCAAAATTGGACTTATTGAGTTTTAACGAATATGTGATTGATTATTATCATTGACTTTAAATTTGTGACTACATTTATTTATTTATACTTTTGATTCAACACCAAACGAGACAATATTTTCGGTGGAAATAACACTATTGAAATTGTCTCGATAAAATCTTTTATTAAAGGTTAAATCTTATAATTTAATCTTTCACTTGCAATAGAATTATACGATGTAATTTTAACTTCGTAATATTTTATTAAAATCAAAGAAAAACTTATGATAAATGTAGTCAATTTCTTTTTATTATCATCAATAATTATTTATTTGAGTATTTTCCTTAACATGCTTCGCATTAGATCATCATCATCTTCAATGCTTAGTTACTCAGCTCATCTTATTGCAATTTCACTATTTTTAAATAATTGTATAATTACCTATTTGTTTAAATATATAGTATCAAGTGTTACAGTTAGTTATCATTGCTATTTAAGGTAAATATACAAAATGCCTATAATTTATGAGGAGTAACTAAGTTTTAGAATATAATGGTGATTAAAAAGTGTATAAACAGCATAACTTAATAAATATTTATCAAATTTAATTTAATTTTAAATAATAAGAATAATAATATTATGGATCAATTTAAAGAATAGTCGACAATCAAGGCATCATTACATTGATTAATCAATAACTCAGATAATTATGTTCCTATTAAAAGAGATTTTCAATTAAAGTAACAGGTAATATGTAATTTAAGTGTATTATAATGGGAAGATAGAAGTTAAGATTTGATGTTGTTGATGAAATGCAGGAATATTAGCTTGAAATTAGAAGTAATTGCTATGGTTACTGTAATTTAACTGTCAACAGCAGAGAGCAAAATGTTATTAGGAGAAAAAGATTAATTAGCTTCAGGGTGCAATTTTTAATTTATAAGTTGCCAATTCAGTTGTCAAAACAGTTTTCACAAGAGTCTGATTTTTTTAGTTGAGACCTGTTAAAATAAATACAATCAAATGATAAAATTAAACTTTAGAATTTACACTTAATTTGCCCACGAATTGAATAATAATTCTTTTCATAGTAATATATAATGATGATTTACTGATTTTGACATATCTATAATTAAAGTCAATATCTTATTTTATATAATCAGGATCTTATTAGTGCCTAAATTAAGTATACTTTTAGATTAATTTGAAAGAGTCTATAGAAATTAATCATTATCCATAAAATCTACCCTTCAATTAACTACTTTATTAAATAGTTAATAAAACTATATTTAAATAGTTCTTTATTTATGACACAAACTTAATATCATGAACTTAGTGTTAGTCTTTTAGTAAACTCAATTGCCAATTTGAAAATTCTTTGGATTAAGCTTTTAACTAAATTGCTTCTACCTCTCCCTTTTCTTATTCTTTATACACTAACATTTATTTATCTAAATAAATAAATGTTATTTAAATAATTGTTAATTTAAAATAAATGTAAGACTTTTTTCCCCACCAAAAAATATTACTCATCAAATGTGTCACTATCATAATCAAATATTGTCATTAGTAATTCAATATATATCTGGTAAATAATTTCCGTAACAAAATATCTATATTTAATTATTTTTTTATTGAATTAAGTACATTCCGTGACATTTACTGGTTTAAACTTAATTATGTTATTTATTTGATTAGTTAAAGCTTTTAAATGATCATCCGCATCATTAAAAAGCTACCACTGAATAGAAAGATTTGTCTTAAAAGATTTATATGAGTAACTATAAGAAAAAGAGCATAAATCTATATGAAGAAGGGATGAGGTAATTAAAAGTAAATTCAAATTCATATTTAAAATAATGGACATTATTTAACCATAATATTTAAGTTCATTTATTAAAATAAATTTTTGCCTTTATATAAAAGAATAAGTTTTATTCTAATAAATAATAAGGCTACATAAATGAGAATTAATGTTGTATTAATATTAAAAACTATTTTCTCAATTTGAGTATTTTTCATATTTTATAAATAAGAACCCTCTTATATAATGGCTTGCTTACATAAAAGCTTCCATAATTTTATTTCCATATTATCAGTTCAAAGTATACTAAATGAAAATCTAAAAACAAGTCTCCAGAATAAATCATTGTTTAAGTTATGGAATCTGTAATTATGTATCTTATGGATATTCTCCTTTACATTACTATATGTCATCAGTTCTTCAAAGCGGTATATCAAGTTTTGCCTTATTTTATTAAGGATTGTTATTGATTGTATTTAAACTGTTTAGAATAATTTATAGTGGCATAATACTATATAATTCAAGAAAACTTAACTGAATTAAGAATTAAATAATCATATCGGAATGAGTCTAGTATGTTTGAAAGGATCACATTATTGCAAAGAATCTTGCGAGAAATTTCGTTAAAATTGTCTTGTCGTTCAGCAATGAATCGACTTAATTAAGATAACCTTTTCTCATAGAAGGAAAATTATTAGTGTTTTTTAAATAAACACAGTTTATGGTAATGAATAATATAAAAAAATAATATTTTTATAGATCACTAGCAAGATTCAAGAGAATTTATTTATAAAATTAAATAGAAGGAATCAATCATTACTGAATAAGAAAAAGTTGTTAGAAAATTATTAATCCAATTATATTATAACATTATGAGGAAAACACTCATTTAACAGAAGAAAACTCCATTTCAAAAGCAGACAAACAAAATTTTCTGAAAGAATATTTACATAAATACTAAGCCTGGGATCAATTTACTGTAAAAAGTTTCTTGCTTAAATTTTAAAGAGTAATTAATTCGAAAAGAAAATTTTATAAACTTTCTCAGTCTCCAAGTTAATTCTCTGTATCAATCCTATCAGCAGAGTGAGATCTCTGATAATAATATTCTAAGGACTCATGTTTAAACCTCAGTGTCATGAATTATCCTTTGCATAGATTGCATTGTAATATACACAACAAAAAAATAATAAAGCCATTATATTATAAGAAGATGGCAACTCTCAATATTCTGATCTATACCTAATGATGCAAGAAATAAATAGTGTCATCATCTGATAGTAGCTTTTAGTACGATTATTCATCATTACATAGTTCTGATTAAAGAAGGGCTATTCATAATGATTATTATGTGCACCTCCAGAAATATAAAATAAATATCTCAATTTATTAACATTTATAGATATACCTACTCTATAATTCACAGATTTTATAAAGAACTTATAAAAGTATTTATAAAGTATATTTCTCTAATCTTTTCAACTTTACCACACAACATTAACAATATTAAGAAGAATAAGCCAATAAAAAGTTTATACTCCAAATAAAACTATTAATTTTAGAGTAATCCTTAGTTGAAATTAGACAAATGATGATTATATAATATTTTGTAGATTATATATTAATTATCATAACTAGAAAGGGTGAATCAAAGTAAAAATAAATAATTTACACTTTATTTTAACCCAATTAGACTATTATTCTTTACAATTTAAGGGTCTCCTATTTAGAGAAGACCCTAAAGCTGTAGAATTGACATAAAGGATTATTACTTCAACTTGCTTTGACAAACAACTACTGAATAAAGAATAACAGTAATCGTACTTTTAACATTGTTTTATGTTATAAGACTTAGACTAGAATGACAATATCAACTAATTGGAAGATGATGATATTAATTAACTTTAAAAAATGACAGTTTAGAGTATTTTATCAATTTAACATCCCTTAAATTCTTGAATTTAAAATGTTATACTTTAATGGTTTACTTAAGAAAGTAGATCTATTGCAAAAAGACACGTTGAATCTTTAATTTCAAAATAAACCCTAAATTAAGATGAGAAGTCCTTTTGTTTAAAAAGTAGTGTATCGTCATATATATATATATATATTGGTCAAAACTTTAGAAAACTTATAGCTTTTATAGATTTTCAATATATGTATATTACATTAAAGCTTATTGAGAGAGATTCTTAATAAAATAACAAATAACAATCAAATCATTAAATAATAATTACCTATTTCTTTTAAGCGCAAAGATCCCTATACCATCATTTCATATCTAATTATCCTATTCAAAATACCTACTCGGTTAAAGTAGAATAAAAATACCAGCTGGAAGTAGAATTTAAATTCCTTTTAGCTTTGTTTATAACTAAGGTTAGTTAATACTCACTATTGGATAATTTATGAATCAAAAAAATTAAATTATGCTATTAATTAAGTGTAAACACTTAATTAATAGTCTTTTCCTATATCATTCTTTTATTGAAAAACAAGATCTTATAAAGCAAAGTAGAGATTTGATAAGTCATTTGATAATTTAAAAAAAATGAAGTGATTCCTAGTCAAAAGAATCATGGCCATTAAATAGTCAATCTAAACAAATCATCACCTAACAAAAAATCAAAATTTGATTAGATTCTTTTCCGCAATTCAACAGGACATATTCATTAAACAGACTAAATTACTGATTAAAATAAGCAATAACTCATACTTCCATAACTTTAAATTAATAAATATAATTTAATCAGTAGTGAGATATCTTCTAAGAATATTACTAAGCACAGATAAATCTGTTTCAGGGTGTATGAAGAATGTAGTTTGTTATTATCACCAAAATACGATGATAAACCCCCAAATTTCTATAGAGTAAAATCAGTTTTCCTTATCTAATTAGTCCCTGTTCACTACTAAGAATAAGTTAATAGAAATAAAGCTGCGGATGACATTCTCTTCAGTTTAACACCAGGAAAATTAAAACATACCGGTTTTCTGAAATACTCACAAATGAGACTCCAAGGAAGAAATATCACAAAGAAACATTTAGAAGATAGAAAAGATGATGCTGAGGAAAGACTTAAAAAAGTTGAGTGATTATTACATAGATAAATTAACATTAATTGAAAGGGCTTGACCTATACGTGTTACTACATATCTAAAATTATTTATCATGGTGTCAATTATCTTATATTTTATATTCAATTGAGTTATTTATGTTACTGAATTGTAACCTATAGTTAAATATACCTGTCTAACCACTTCATTTATTCATTTTTTAATTTCATAAATTTGATAATCAAGGATTAAGTTTAATGCTATATAAATATACAGATAATTTAATATAATAAATTTATTTAATTTTGTGATAGATTGAAGTTAGTTCTTAATTTAAATATGTCAATTTAAATTTATATTTGCTCTTACTTTTTTAAATTAATCTTTTATTTAATCTTTCAGCTATTTTGCTGTAGAAAATTTTTATGTTGATCTTATTTAGTTATTATATAATGCATATTAAAGGAGGCAGTTAATATTCTTGCTTTTATCTTTGAAGCTCCTAGTTATTAACTATTCTTGATTATAATATTGATTATTTAATCTTTCTTATTACAACACTTCCATGAAATGTTATGCTTTTATCTATGATAAAATAATTAAATACAGGATGTTTAATGCGATAACTTTGATCCACTATATAATATATTAAGGGAATAACTACTAAATCGAGATGTTTAATTGTTGCAATTCACTATTGGAATTAGTATTATTTTTTATCATAAATTATATATTGAGATCATGAATAATTTATATTTCTTAATAAAATTCTTCTTTATTTAATTAATTGGTGATTGTCGTTATGTCTGATACCGCAAATCGACCATTCATAATTGAATGTTGTCTTTGCTGTCATTACTTAGAAAACGATGAATGTTTCGATTTAGCTTTCAAATTAAATTATACAAATCCATGTTTCTACCAATAAAACAAACAACTTTAGTATCTCGTTTATCGACACAATGTAATTTGGCTTTATTAAAACAAGAAAAATTTACATTCATGAATAATTAACTCTACTGGCTATTTCTTTCATTTCAATTCTTACTATAATTTTAACATATTATAAACACAACTTTTTATTATCCAGAGTAAGTATCTTTGAAAGCACAAATAAATTATTCCTAAACATCAGTTTAAGTTTTAAGATTCTTCACCTTTTTAGATTATCTTCGTATATATGATTAAGAAATCTGCATCTTTGCTTTATGCAACAATAAAACAGTTTAAGTTTTGAGAATCGTGAAGAATTAATTTTATTCATACCATAGCATAGATAAAGTTCATAACCAACTATTTATTTAGAGATTAAGTATCTAAAAGGCTAAAAGAGAACTTAATTAGCATTAAACCACTCTTCTATTAATTTAAATAGACTTCTACTTTGAACTTCTACTCTGCTTGCTACTTGTTTCATGCCAAGACCATGCACATCTTTATTCAAACTAAACCCAGTCAAATCATGAAGTCTATTCGGTAGTGTTTTACAGTGCAACATTCTTTTTTACTTCATAGATCTGATTAAGATTATCGTATTATTTTATATTTGAGGCATATTTTATAAATTGGTTTCTACATTAATTTGAAGAATTGTTTCTTCTTCTGGTAGTAATGAATAACCATAAAATGAATATGTGAAGACAATCGGTGAATTAACTAGCTATTTTGCTATAATATTGCTTGCATATATAATATTATTAATTGATAAACTTGGAATAAAATAATAGAGAATATTACAATTAAAACCGTGTGTTTTTAGTCTATCAGAAATGTGGGATTTTAAGCTTAATAAATAGAAATGCTGGATAAAGTTGATAAATTAGCTTAAATAACATTACAAATGATGTTTTCAATCCATTACCAATAAACAAATTTATTTTTTTAATCATTATACAAAAATGAGATAAAATTATTATTTTGTATAGCTATATAATATAATTTTTATATATGCATTCAATAACTTAAGTTATATGTATAAAACTTGATATTTAAACCATAATTTACTAATAAAACTCAGTCATTTAATCTACGAAGAATCAGATAAGGAAAAATAAAATTCCATTTAAATACATCATTTTCATAAAATAATCGCAGCAATCTTATTTAGAGACAATTAATTGTTGCAAATTACAATTATTTAACAGCCTGAAATAAGCATCAACTAAACCAAAATGATTGAATCTACCAAAAGAAATACTACTATCTGCATTAGAAATCACAGTGAGACTTATTCCTACTGTAAATTGACTTAAATTTGTAGAGTATACTAATTTCTCTTCAATTTTATAACCACCTCTTCTAAAAGCTTATACAGTAAGTGAGAATTATCAAGATTCTAGGCTTATTTACAGCACTATACGATTAAATAATGAAAACATAGTTATTATTAAATTTAATTTTGCATTATCTCATCTTTAAAATATAAATATTAAATAATGATATATGTAAATTTATTCACATAAAGTCTTAGTCAATTAATTAGTTTTTTTATATCTAACGTGTGCCTCTATAACATAATAACCACAACTAATTTGATATTTAACTTACAAGAATTTAAAAATTGTTGGTTTTAAGTGGTATGTGGCTGCATTTGCTTAAAGCAAATCCAAGGATATATAGTATTTATATTAAAATTTGTAAATTAAAATGGTTGAGTTAAAGTTATAGATATAAGTAGCCAATAAACTATTAATTATTGCATATTATATAATATTATCAATATAAAGGAATTTATGTAATATACATATTTAAGAATTCAGTTCTTTCTGAAATTAGGTCGACTATATTATGAAATTTAGTTAAAACCCCATTGATAAATGTTAAAAAGGTTACAAAAAAGTGGCAAAAGATAACATTGAATCTTTAATAATCAATAAATACCACAATAAATCAAAGATGTTTATTATAATTATAGTAAATTTACAATTAAACTCTAACAATCAACATTGAAAATAGACTCACTCTCAATCTAACTGAAACTAATCAACTCTGCTATGTCAATGAACGATATTAAATTAGAGCATTAAGCCTCATTCTCTAAATCGAGTCTTCCCTTAGACAGTGATCTTATCCAGGTTGATGAGAAATACACAGACACTACCAGAGACATCCAGTGAAGATGCCTTTAAGCCAGTACTACCAGCGGGTAGCCTTGCAGTCATGGGTGTTGAGGGAGAGGAGGATGAAGCCATTGACTTATTTGATATTGCATCTTCATCGCATATATGCAATAAATTTCCAGTTACCTTGTATGGTATAACGACAATGTGACTTTCTCTAACGATACAGAAAATTCTTGTGACTCTTTGAAAATTAGAGAGGTTGGTGAGCGCGTATTTCAAGCAGTCTTTGGTGCATTGTTAGTAAGAAGAGCAAAATGTAGCAACTTCATTTGCTCTGAGACTATTAGTAATGATTACGCCTTCTCTCTTGGTATCTGAGCCAGCACCATTCAGTGCAAAGAAGTCATAATGGAGATTTGAAATACCAGATTGGGAGGGAACTCCCTTAGTCAAAATGCCAACGAGTACAGAGCGCACTGTAAACAGCTTCAAGATTCCTCTGCCTCTCTATTGGTAAGTGCACTCAATCTCTATTGAACGCAATTATATAGTTGAAGAATCCGCCTAGGCACCTAAATAGCAAAATAGAGGAAAATGCCTCAGTAAAGAGTGGAAAGACTAGCAAGCTGGAGGATACACGCAGTCTGAGAAATGGAAATGTGCCTCAGAGCGCTCGCACAATGGCATTAAATGAGCCCTCAAAATAAAGATCTCTGCTTATCTCGACCTCCAGCATAGATATCTAAGTCGGACCCCGTCTCAGTAGAGTAAAACATAGAGAATCGAGTGGGGCCCCTGGCCGCCCCCAATTGATAATCTTCCCGTTACCACTGCAATTCAGGTTTGACATAAGTGACGAGATGCCCAATGTGGAGACCAGCCTCCAGTTGATGAGTAAGTCAAGGGAGAGGAAAGACAAGTAAATGTGGGTGATAATGAGGATTGCGAGCTCACTAAGCCCGAGATAAGAGACAAAGCCGATGGCAACTACCGAGCGGAGGTTGCAGATGTGGCAGAGATCGCTTCAGAGAAAAAATTGAAGATGGCAGATGTCTTGAGAGTATACCATAAAGAGATAGATTAGAGACTCACAATACAGTAGAGAGACCAGCAATGGAGGATTCGTAGGAGGCAAAGAGGTGCTCTGAAAGACTTAGATGACAAAGAAGCAGAGGAGAGTAGGACTAAGCTGAAAAGTTAAACCAATAGAAAAAATAGATACTGCAGCCAAAATCAAGAAGAGGTCTAAGAATTTACGGAAATAAAAAGTACAAAAATCAAAAATAAATAAGTAAAATGCTGAAAATATTCAGGAACAAGCTAAACTATATTGATAATTTAAAAAAATAATTATTCACATACACTCACCTCAAATTCATAATTAAAATGGTTTTGCATTTTATTTCCTTTTACCAATTTTTTCATTATTTTATTAAAAAAGTTTGAATTATATTAACTATTGATCTATGTTATATTTTTTTTATTAATTAATAATATAAACTTAGAAAAGATCCAAAAAATTATATAATAAAATGCAATTTTAATTGGCGAATTATTCATTAAATGACTTTTAGATAATTTTTATCTATTAAAACATTTTGTAATAGATCAAATTACCTATTTTTAAGAAGCTTATATATTTATAATATTTTTAATAGCTTGATTTTGTTATTAATTATTACTCTTATATTATGGATACTTTAAGTCTTAATACAAATAATATCACAGTTCTAATATATTTTACGCTCATGTCTAATATTGAAAATCTGATATAAATTCATTTAATAAAATATATTTTAAAATAGATGTTTTCCTATATCAATTTATAGCTTCAAATAATAATGCTTGCTCTATATAAAGTCAATATCACAGCATTAAATAATAATAATTTATCTAATTTTATTGAAGTATAACATCTAAGGGTTAGCAATAATTTGGAAAAGGAAAATCACACCTTTTTATATATAATAAAAATAAAGACAATTTAAAGACTGAATAATAAATGTTTAAATTATGATAAGTTTTAAAATGAAATGTTTATCATATACTATTTTATTAACTAAAAATATGAAAATACTTTTAATGAAAAAGAATATCCACAAAATAGGGTAAAACGAGACAACTATAAAGGAGTTAAAACATGTTTCATAATCTAAAGTACTATTGAGGTTAAAAATTTAATCAGCCATGTTTGTAAAGCTTTTCTTCAGGAAAAGGAACAATCTATTCTCAAAGAAGGGCAAATAACAGAGTTTTTAGTCAAACTTTGACAAAAATTTATTTTATGAAGTTATTATTAGGAATATAAAAAGTTATAAATAAACAAATGCAACATAGTCAAGAAGTAATTTAACGATATTTTTAGTTTGTAAATTAAATTTCTGGAATTAAAGCGGAAATAATTAAGAAAATTAATACCTATAATAGCATTTCTTTTGATTTTATATTAAATAAAAATCCGTTCCTATACTAAACAACATGCTTAGGCTCTATCACCTCGTAGAAAGAGAAATTATGATTAATTTAGAAAAAATTATTTTTAACAATTTAGGGTAAATTTAAATAAACATTAGAATGTTCATTTTTTAATGTATAAAATTCTTATAGTAAAATAAAATAATTTCGAACTCCATACTTTTTCTTAAGCTTAATGTTCATTGTCGGATTCATCATTTACATTGCTAGAAATGTTAATTATTGCGTGACTTATTCAAAGAAAATACATGGCTTCTAAAAGTTAAATGGCAAAGTGTTCCAATGGGGACATGAAGATTCTCTATTCTAATATAAATTTATTGTTTTTGTTCTCAAAATCTTTGTGTTATTATTATGGTCATTTACACCTTTGTCAATTAAGAAAATGATAATAAATAGAATCCTTATAGACTTATATACCACAACATTTTAATGACAGCAAATTTAGATTGATTATTGTCGAAATCCTGTCATTTATAGAATTTTAATTGTTGAGATTAAATTATATTCCATTCACTTAACTCTTATTTTTTTTGTTAAACTAAAAGGAAACTTGATGCATTTCATTCAAAAAATCTTGTATTAGATTAAATTCTTCATAACCTCTTGTTATGCATAATCAAATCTCAAAGAAAACCTTTTTGTTTTAGGCCCCATATTATTTTAAGAAAGAAAGTGGAATAACTCTTCTCTATTTTCAATATTAAATTTAATCTACTCATCTTTCTCTCCACTACAATATAATTAAAACTTGTGATAGATATTCTTTTATTACACTCGTTTTTTTATTAGATAACTCAATGAACTTTATTTATAAAAGAATGGCAATAGATGATATCAGGAACTCGTGAATCCATTTAATATCAGGATAACTAAACTTCCCAGTCACCTAAAAAATTAATACTAATTATTTCCATATATAATGTAGTAGAGATGAAGTTTACTGGTCACAGCCATTTCTGACTATTCATAGCCATGGTTTTAAGACTAATTTAACTAGGAAGCACCACCTTATACAGTATTACATATATTCTTAATGATTACTCATTAAAAAATACAAATTTAAATAATTGTAAGCAATTGGTTAAAAGATTAATGCCCAGTTTAATACTATAGATATATTAGATTTTATCTAATGATATTTAACATTAGTATTAAACTTATAAGTATTAACAATATGATACTATACTTAAATTAGTTAGCCTAAATGTGACATGATACTTGCCATCATGATGACTTACATTTAATAGTTTAAGTTTGCTTATAAGAAGGGGCTGTTCTATAACTTAAAATTCAAGCTTTAATTCCTCTGGCAATTCAAAGATTTTGCAGTCATTTACACAAAAACGGCATTTGTGCCAAGCAAGAGAAAATAAGTCAAGTAAAGCGATGTTTAAAGCCACAAAGAAGAATTCAATTTGCTCTTAAAACTATTTGACATAACTAGAGGAAAAAACTTTGACACTTAAAATACAGTGTCTTTCAAAACCAGCCTCAATTAAACTATCATCTTTCTAAGCAATAAACTAATTGTAGTATTTAGATTAAAACATAGAGACATTTCAATTATTAGGTTCAACATAAATCAACAAATGATCCTAAGATATGCTTTCTAAACAAATCCTCCAATACTACATAATTCCCCATATAATGTTGAGGGAAATTATATAATTAAATCGAAAGTTATGAGAATATTATTACTACCTTAAACAGCAGTAAAGCATGACCAAATAGGTGAAAGAGCAACTTAATTAGATGAACCCAGAGAGGCAGAAAGAGAAAAGAATGAAAACATCTTAAAAAAGAAGAAGATGATCAATCCAGGGCATTAGTCCCTTTACTATACCCAATTGGTGGTATATGAGACTCCATTTATTTGATTATTATAAATGTGTATTTAAATTGGATTGAGCACAGAGGATCTATTTTAATTTTCCATTGTAACTCATGTTATATTTACTTTAGATCTTATCTTAGTTTAGGGTTTTATTATGCTATTAGAATTAAACGCTTAAATAAAGATTTTTATTAATCATTATCATAAACAGGTTGCCAATTTTTAATCTGGTTTCGAACTGTATCAAATATATAGTTAAAAATAATTACAAGTATTACTGATTCATTGTTGTTTATCACTCTTATTTGTGAATTAAATAACATATTGTTATATTTAATTATAAATACTTACGACATAATAATATAAAAACCGTTTTCTTATATAGGTAGCAGTTTTTGCTTAATTAGTAAATTTATTGGAAGACCATCTATTGCCATTATTTTATATATTTAGGATTATTTTTTATGAAAAATAATATTAGCTTATGAAGTGATTTAAACTTACCTCAAATATAACAATCCATATAAATTAAAAACAGAGCTTAATGCAGCATCCAATAATCAGATTATTTCTAAACCAAAAACGACTGCAAACAAAGAAGTAAACTCATTCAATCTTAAGAATATAGAGTTAATACACCTTGATCAATTTTAAATATCAAAATCACTTGATGAGATTGTTATAAAATTAATATTCATTACACCATTTTTACTTTGATTAAATTGATAAGTATTTCATTTTGGTCATATAGGTTTTTAGTGTAGATAGGCTAGAATTTAAGATTTTTAAAAGCACATTTACAAAATGGTGTATTTAATAAATATTCCACTAAATTGTAATATTAAATCACTATATGTCCCTCATTTGAGGATCTTATATTTCTTTTATTTTTTTTCTAAGCTCCGTATTACTTATAACCATTTATAAATATAGTTTATAGTTTCATTTTTCATGTAATTGCTTATTCCATTGTTTTAAATAGCCTATGCCGTTGGACTACCAATTATATCTTCAATAAATAGCCTATATATTTTGCTATTTTACAATCATTTAAACTGTTTGATCTAATTAATTAGTGTTCTGCGACAAATATCAACTACTTTGCAGGTATATGCAATTCATAAGAAGTACATGAATTTTATCATGTTTAAGATCAGCAGATTATATTTATTTTTACCTCTGCTTATTTCTCTAGCACTTTAGTAGTTCACTTTGCAATTGTAATTTATTATTTTATTCTTATCCCCTGATTATGAAAAAGTGACTTAGTCTTTTTATTATTTATGACAAGAGTGGATTTTGAGTTTCTAGTAATATGTAAGATCCCTGAATTTTTTTACTTTCAATTTTTGTTCTACTCTCTTTGCAGTTCAATTGACTCTAACTGGCATGTTATCCATTCTTTTATGAGATCCCATTGACTGATAGATGCTAATATACATGTATTTAATTTTATTAAGAAACTTCTTAAAGTTGATTATAATTATTCAAATTATTTATCATTCACATTTTAAAATAATATCTTCCTTCTATATCCATATCATTGTCAATATATTCTTGATCTAGTGATAGCTACTATTCAACTACTTAATTTTGCATTATCTAAGGCATTAATAATATTTTTACTTATGAACTCTTTGAATTTCTTAAACTTATGAAGCCTATGGTACCGTATCAATTTGTAACTTTATGTTATCACAAGAATAACTTATTCGTTACATTTAGAGGTCAAAATATCTAGTTTTAGTGTTGATTGTATCTTTATAACTTCTCTCCAGACAATAAACTACTTTTCAATTGTTTAAAATATAAGTTTTTTATTTAGTTATTGTTTTATCTTCGGCCTATTTCAAGATAACATTAAGTTTCTAGATTGCTGTGTCCATTTTACTTCAACCTTTTAATTAGCCTTAATGATCACTTATCGGCTCTCAAAATATAAGCCTTTCCCATTTTTTATATTATTATTAATCGAAATTATTAGGCAGGTCCATCAGGTTAGTCTCGTTTATTCTTATTCTAAGAATAAAAACTCTTATGAACTAACTACTTATTTCCCATTATATCAACATTTATTGTTTAATATATATAAACTTAACTTAGCATTTATGCTTTAGATTTATAATAAATTAGAATATTCTTGACATATTACCTAAGTAGTTAAGAAGATCTCTTGCAACGTCTTTTCAAGGCTTCTAATAAATGCTAGCTTATTCGGTCTTATTAGTTCCTATTTCAGGCTAGTTGTCATTTTCTATGCCTACTTTTCAATATTATGATATCATTACCATCATTATTTATGATATTTTATATGGCCTCATTAAAATTCCAACATTTTAGATAAAAGAATTTGATAAATAGGGAGAAGGTAAAATAATTTTAAATGCAAGGAGATTAGAAAAAAAGTATTACTATAATAAATAAATCAGCAAACTTTTTAATCAATTAACCCTTGAATAAATTTCTAGCTGGTAATTTTTTGAATGAATGTATAATAAATCTTGGACTAAAACTTCAATTGCCTGGGATAATGTGCATCATCTACTCTATTTTATTTGGCTTGATATCCTTTTGACTTTCCTGCTCGTTCGTTCATATAATGACTGAAATTTTGGGTTGTTTGCCTTTGTTAATAGGTGTTGTATGTATTATAAGACATGCTTCTTGTAAGTTCTATTCTAAGAGTTTCTATTAGTATCATATTCAGCACTGAGAGGGAAGAGAAGTTTGTAACATGTTTGCTCTAGGCATACTCCTTGCTTATCTCGTCTCTGTATCTTCTGTGGTAAGTTTGATAAACTATCTTGTTTTTGTCTTCGAGAGCTTCTTAAGGAACTACTGCTACTAATGGCATAAAGTCTGGTCTTGATTACACTCATAACATTGCTTAAACAGATCAACTTGTCTTGACATTATCTTTTTAGAATTCAAGGATTTCAGTTTTGCAATCGCAGTAAGGGACGAAAACTCAACTGAAGGGCATCCAGGGTCACCACGATATTCTCCATGTTTTGATTTACAGTTATGGAATCTCCGACTTAGACATCTATCACAAGGGCCGAGATAATTGAACATCTTTGTTTTGCCTACCACCAAATGTCATTGAGTGAGCGCTTTGGGGCACATTTCCTTGGTGATGGTAACGATGAGGCTGGTGATGCAGTAACTGTTACATGCGAATCTCTTGGGTGCTGAACTTTTCTCCTCTTCCCAACGCGTTTTTCTGTATCTAACTGTTTTGGATGCTATTGCGAATTCTTCAATTATACTAAAGAGTTCTTTCACTACTATTCATTCAGTCCCTGAGTTTATACCAACAGTTTCAGCGAAAACGAAGTTGCCACATCATGAACATCTAACTCACAATTAGCTAAAATAGCATATTTTGAGTAAATAAATTTAGTAAATCAAGATTACACATTTCTCTATATTTATATTAATATTTTTATATTTTTAGGTACTCTACCGCATTTAAGCTGTTTTGCGGTAGAGTACCTTAATTATATTAATTAAAAAATAAATTAAATTTAAATGCTATAGTTAAAAGTGAAATAATTTCTCTATAAAAAGTAATATAATTTTTAATTATAAAAACAAACAGGGAATAAATTAAAAATATTGCCTTATTTTATAACTTTACGTAAAGATTACAGTTTCTTCAAATATTAAATTATAAATTATTCTAATTTATTAAAATTATTTTCTTTATATATTACTTTTTATAGAGAAATTATTTCACTTTTAACTATAGCATTTAAATTTAATTTAATTTTTAATTAATATAAATAAGGTACTCTACCGCAAAACAGCTCAAATGCGGTAGAGTACCTAAAAATATAAAAATATTAATATAAATATAGAGAAATGTGTAATCTTGATTTACTAAATTTATTTACTCAAAATATGCTATTTTAGCTAAATGCACCAAGGACCTCTTACACTGTTTCCAAGCATGGTGGGCTCTCTCTTGTAGTACTGGTACAGTGTTGTCACTACAGGAAGGCATTAGTATAGATCGTGTATACATTGTCATCTTGGATTAGATTAATGTCTAAGGGAGTTCGGAATTATTAGGTTTTAGTAATAGCCTTTAATTAAGATTATATCATAACTTAATCTGCACATTAAATTTGGTAGCTTTTTAATTTACGAAGACTCCCCTATAAATATATATATATATATAATGTACATAGATTAATTTCTTAAAAGCTAACAAATATTCTATAATAATAACAATAATAATATAAGATTAATCTGAATTTAAATTTGAATTAAGCAGTCAGTCTCCCCATTTCCATTGATTTTATTCTTTTATATACTATGTCTAATCGTACTAGTTTAATACTTACTTTTAGAAGTAAATGTACTATTAATAGGCAACAGCATACAATAATGGAATTTAAGCGAAATAGAATTATAATGTAATGTATTAGAGACTTTAGACAATAAAAAGTCAAAGAATAGAATGAAAATTAATAAATAGTTGAAGAAACCCCTAAACCAAATGAGGTAGTTGTGCTTCTTACAATTAATACAACTCTGTTTGATCATAAAACATTCCTATTTAATTACATAAAAGGAAGGCCTTGATCTGATTCAGAAGATTTACCAGACACAATCGAGAAGTACTGTATGCTATTAATGCCAGAATAAGTCACTATAAATGCTAATACTTAAAGTTATTTTTTAGTAAAGTATCAAAATAACGACATCATTAATGTTAGTTCAGATCATTTCCTATATTTTATATATAATTAAAAATCTGCTAATAGAAAGTTCAATTTGTTGTAGACTATAAAATCACATACAAATATCTAAATTACATTTATCACATTAATTTAAATTAAACTATTTCAAGTTAAATATATTAATATGTGAGTTAATGAATAGCAAACAAAGATAAAAACTGAATTAAATATCATAAAATTATAAAAATCTACTTTTATTTAAGGGATTTAATCAACAGCAAATGAGATAAAAAACCAAATCAATAATAAAAAGACACCAAATAATAAAAACATATATAATATTACGAATGTTATAGCAAAAGTAGATTATAAAGGATATTGTATCTAATAAATCACAAACACTGTTTAATAAATAAAAGATAGACTTGTAATGCTGTAAGAGTAGATAATATATGAATATTCATTGAAAACTGTTATTCTGGAGTTATCTAGACTTTATGAGAGCTATTGAACAAGTCCACAAACTGCAGATAGTTTTAAGGGATAGATAATAAATAGTTCATATTTATATGTATAATTATTACTGAAATAATTTGAATATATAATAAACTGCTAACATAATTAAATATATGCTGCTCTTTGATCATCCTGATTGTTTATATTTTCTGTCTGTTAAATACAACATGTATTTATCACTTTCTAGCTTGTAAATTTTACCAAGTTCTCTATATCTAAAATGATATCTTATTCTAAACCATCATGCTATTCCCATCTTTGTGTAAACTTGGTATAGCTACTCTTCTAAAATCAACATCAAATGTCCAATTGATGGGATTAACATCCACTGGTAAGGGTTCTAATAGAGTGTAATTAGGTGGATTTGAATAAATTGCTACTAACATATAAATAGGTAAGACACGAGCATTTATTTCATGGTTAGTAGATTTAAAATAATTGATTGTCACTATTTATAATTTAAAATAAATTAATTAAGCTTTTCATGATTTTGATATTTGTTTAAGACTCATTAATCTGGTACATAGCGTCGATGTGAATTTACTATATAAATTAATTTAATTATAGTTATATATACAGGAAGTTAATATTATATTTTTTAATTCTACATTTTGATGAAATAACTAGTTTTAAATACTGTATATAATAAATATTAAAGAATTAACATTACAGTACTAATAAAGTCAAAGGAGGTACTTGTACATTTAAAAGTTAAATTGAAATGAACTTAGAGCATTTTCTTTTCCACCCTAGTTCTTGAAGAACTTTGGTCAGCAATTTTAATTTAATAATCATTCAATTTTATACTTACCTTCAATAATTTAAAGAATTACCTCTTTAATGTATAATTTTTTATATATATATTTAATTATCTCTACTACCATAAGTGATAGAATCATGATACATCGCAATTGATAGAGTCACACGCCTTAACTTTGGTCTTGATACAATCTCCCCGTTTATTAACATCAGTTGTGAATCCTTCGAGGCAATCAGCAAGGTTATGGGTTCTTCATCAGCTTAATTATAAGATTAAGTTTTATAATTATGCACCAGATATAATTATGTTGTTAAATGAATAAAATTATGATGTTTATTCTATATTGAGCGATGTGCTTGAAAATATAATACTACTGAGTGACCGCAATCGAAAAGAAATATAAAAAAATGAGCGTGCTTAAAACTACGCAAATTATAGGAATAAATAAGTAATAAATTTATAGAATATAAACATATATAATGTTATTATTGCTAAAATTCGTAAATATGGTGTTGATGGAGATTAATTCTAACAATAAGTGTTTTAGAAATGAAATATAGGTTAGAATTCATTATATTCAGTGACGAGTAATATAATATCATATTATCATTGTTAAGTATTTGAAGAAATCCAGTTTCCAAAATCTCTTTCTTCAACAGGCTCTTGATTCAAAGAATCATCAAGAAATCCTGTGAAATTTTAGTCCATTTATTGAACTATATAATACAAAATAGTTTAAAAGAACTTAATTTAACCATTTATAATAATACCCTTCTAAGAACAGTCAGAGTTCGCTATTATCAACATAGAACAAGTACATATTGGGGTAACTCCTCTCTGAAAGAAGAAACTAGATTACCAAAAGTCAAAATGTGAACATCTGATTATTTATATATATATATATCTGTCTGGTTTAAGCCCCAGTATTAGGTCCATTCATCTTTAAATATTAATTATCTACATAAAACTGCTAATAATTTTGCTTAAATGTAACATCACAAGTGATAAAAGTGCTTCTACTGTCACTGTTATAGAATTTCAATTGTAATAGTGATGCTGACTCTAGTTATATCGTGTGTTAAAATTTATCGTGTTGAGAAATACATTTATAATAATGATGAAATGACTATTCCTAAATAAAGAGCGAAGATTTCGAAAACAAACTGCAAATATTAGTGATAAATCATATACTACGTCAATAAGAAAGACATGCTGTCTAGGATCTATTATAGTGGTAGCATTTATAGATAAAAATCTTTAAATTTCATGAATATAATATTCAAATAATTTAAATAGATTGAAATAAGAACTATATTTCAGTTCAACATATATAGCTTTAATATGGAAAATAGTATAAAAATTAAACATAAATAAATAGATATTAATTTGTACTTTAACATTATATTAAATATAAGGCTGTTTAATCAAACTTCATATTTCACACTTAGTACTTCCTAACAATATATTAATTATAGCAAAGAAGTATTAGAATAAATTGCTAAAGAATTTAGCTTAATAAAACCTTTGGTTTGCTGATCCGTAGAAAAAGAACATAAATCATTGAAAGTAAGGTAATTTCACTATTAATGAATTAAAGACATTACTGATGTTAATACTAGAAAACACTTGACGAAATGGCACTGCAATGCATATTATAGTATGAAAGCATTGCCACTGTCCGAGTTTTTTAAAATAACGATTAGCTTGAGATATAATATCTAATCAACAGCAACTACAGGATGAAATGCTAAAGAACGTTATAAATTAGACTTAGGCTGGTAACAAGAAAAGAAAAATATTATTAAAATTATCAAGATAGTCAAAGATGCAGCATTCAATTTATGATCAAATGATAAACTAACAACTGTACCGTTAAGAAGAAACCAAACTTAATTGTAAAAAACTGATATTTAAACAAAATAATTAATATAAACTGATTTACATGATACAGTTTCAGGAATCAGCAAAACACAACCATCTTATAGATAATGGACTAGTTAATACAAAAAGGATATTATTAGATAATTGAATAATATGTTAAAATAACACATTTTGAGATATAAGAATCGTAATAAAATTAAATATGCATAAATTATTGTCTGTTTAATAATTTGAAGATTGTAAATCGTTTTTAATATATTTGTAATTTTATCAAAGTTTATTTGTTCTTTAAAGATGATTATAAATAATCCATGCATGTAAAAGAGACTGATGGCTGTTTCCAAGACAATAATTTTAGAATATTGTTCTCAT
The DNA here is from genome assembly GCA_000711775.1 of Oxytricha trifallax. Classification (NCBI taxonomy): domain Eukaryota; phylum Ciliophora; class Spirotrichea; order Sporadotrichida; family Oxytrichidae; genus Oxytricha; species Oxytricha trifallax. The sequence goes on from ARYC01000062.1 coordinate 46,560, forward strand.
TATTGTAGGCATTATGACCAAAGCATAAATTCCACTTCACTTTTACCAATCATTTGTAGAAAATGAAATCAAGTAGAAATTTTTAAACTCATTAAATAATATCAGAACTAGCAATATGCAACATTATTATATCAAACATACTCAAAGTTAACCCATTTATACATCTTACTATCTTTTAAAATCAATATGCAGCTTGCTTACTGTTCTTTAACAAAGAGATTAAAAGTAGTTTTTTACCTAAATTTATTTATTCTTGATGTATATAAAAATAATACTACAATTATAATAACTTTGTTATTTATAGATCTGAATATTAAATTTCATTCATGAGCTATATACTGTAGATTATTATGTCAACATGATTAGTTAATGAAGTGATAAACTATTAATAAGCATTATAAATATACAATTTATCATATTGGTTCTTGATGATTTTGTTAGTACAAAATATCTAAAGAAAACATAAATAGCTTTTTTATATCTCAGTACTCTCAGTATGTCAATGCGTCAACAAAGAGGCATAGAAACCATAGGAAGTATTGAAAGAGAGAAGAATAACATAGCTATAAGAACTTATACCAGTATAGAACTAGATATACACTATAGGGTAATGGAAATTTATAATTATTTAAAAGGTATTTTGAGAAACTTCTCATAGATGGCAAATTGCAATAGAGCTTTGATCAGGTGTATGACTGTAGAGCTCTAATAAGTCAACCAAGCCTGCATTGATCTAAAAGAAGATAATTGAAAGGCTCTACATTAGAGAACTTATAATTAATTATAATTAAGGGTTATTCTTAGAAGCAATGTTCAATTTAGTTAATGATTTACGTACTTATAAGGTAGTATATAAAACTTTTTCATAAACAATCTCATCATTAAAATAATATCCACAAAATTATATTATTTTAATAATAAGTTTATTATTTAATTAGGTTAACACTTAAAGGAATTGTGACAATAAGAGTATATGGTACACATTCCGAATAAATAGTCATATAAACAGGATTCCCCTATAATATTCAAAGTCAAATGCTCTTTCAATAACAAATTACCGTAAGGGTATGAAGTTACTAGTGGACACAACGATGACCATTGGGAAACAGGCAGTAAAATGTCTGACGAAGAACACTCTCCACAAGCCTATTTTCTAAATACCCTAAGTATAATTTGTACGACAGTAAAGATTCAGCAATGGATAATTAAGATACAACCTTCATACCTCTGAACTACAATTAATTAACACGATATAATTAAATCTTCAACTGGTACTAACACAACCCCTAACCTGCAAAATATAATCACTGGAGGCAACTAGTTCTAATCATTTCACTCCATCAATATGGATTTGAATGGTAATTTTCTGAATATTTTCATATATCTGTCAGCCCATAAAGTAGCAGGTTTAAAAAAATAGAAAGGTTAAGCAAAAGAGATACCAACCCACTACACGTAGATTGACTAATCCTTAAGGCCTTAACAAATCACTTAAATCTACATAGCCCAGAGACTTCTAATTCAGAGAACCAGTATTAAATAGGTGGAAAAAACTGCAATAAAATAGACTAGAACATTAGGGATTTAAATTTTAAACCAAACCATAAACATTCATCTAAAAGACTTTCCTTCTTTAATTCTAGTAGAGGAAACCAAACTTACTCCAAATGTTGAGGAAAAGAAGTCATTACTGCTTCAACTTAAACATTAATTGCTAGCTAAGAAGAAGTACTAAAAATGCCAAAGGAGTCAACTCTATAGCAAAGATCAGACATCAGATGAGACATCAAATTAGACTCTTCCTGGGTACAAAACAGGGGCTTTATTAATACTAAACGACTAGAAACTTAGTCAGAAATTGATAAATTTCTGATAAACACTTCATCAGACCATAAGATTATACAAAAAAGTCATGCCTAGTTGATCAAAATAAAACTAGATTCACTACTTAGAACCAATGAAGTTCAATCAAAATTTTTACTTAGTAATTTCAAAAAATTTCATTCAATAAAGATCAGGTTCTTGTTATTTACCTAAAATAGTATTATTATCGTGAAATAATCAATTAATCAACTTTGCTCATTTCTTTATGATTATATTAATTTTGAAATTATTTTAATTTAAATGCTCTAAATAAATTTGTTATGATGTTTTTACAAATAGTTATCTATAAATTAATTGTGAATATAAAATGCGAATAAATTATAAAAGTTGCTATACTAAGCAACAAGACTTTTAGATCTTAAATTTTAATAATTATAATTAATTAATAAATTTTAAATTTATACATTTATATTTGTAAAAACATCATAACAAATTCATTTTAAGCATTTAAATTAAAATAATTTCAAAATTAATATAATTAAGATACTCTACCTCAAAACAGCTTAAATGCGGTAGAGTACCTAAAAATAATTTCAAAATTAATATAATCATAAAGAAATGAGCAAAGTTGATTAATTGATTTATTTCACTATAAAAATGCCATTTTAGCTAATTCTTTAGATTAATTGATCCTTAAATTTAACTATGGGAAATCTAGTTACTCAATCAACTCACCTTGGTCAAAGCTAAGTAACAATTTAAAAATATTTATGAAAAATGCCTTCTCAACAACACACTATAACAAAGTGAAAATTACTCAGCTTGACAACATCTTGAAACCAATCATTCAGTCTCAAGAAATAACAAGAAAGAGACAGAGATAAGAACACAGAAAGAAAAAGAAAGGGATTATTAAAAAGAGATAGAGGTGAACTATTTCTAAGCGAGAAAGTTTACGTCCGTTTTAACTGATCTCATATAACTTAAAAGGGCTTGACACTAAAGATATTACTAATGTATAAGATTCGGAGTCTTCAAAGATCTCAATGTGATCTAATTATTCTTATTATTATTATTATTTTTAAATTAGTACAAAAAATCTGATAAGATCCTAAGAATTATCTATAAATTCAAAATTTTAGATAGCTATAATATAAACAAACTCATTTACAATAACCATATAAGTCCAATAATATTATTATAGTAAATAACGTCATAGTATTAAAAATTAAGTAAGTCACAGAAAAAAATAACATTTTAAGAACTTCAATTGTAATTTAATAAAATAAGTTTGATGAGATGTCATTAGTAAACAAATACCCAATTTAATTATTCTTAAGGCTATTATTAAAATTTAGTTTTATAATAACTTATATGAAGCTATAAATCTAACAGTTTATACTATTTTTGAATATTTATTCTTCTTAACTTATTATTATTAATTTTGAATAGTAGATAAAACTTATTAAAATGTAATATTAAAAAAGGACAGCATAAATGGTAAGAGTTACTAGAACAGTAATAATAAAATCACTTCAAAAACGAATAAAGCATTTAAATATTTAAATTACCGTTGAACAAATACTAATAAAATGAAAAGCAGTGATATTGATATAAATTAAGATAAAATAGTAATCAATAAACTTAAAGAAGTTATTAATCATGATTTATTAAATGAAAAGTCTAATGAATCATTATTTAAATTAGGATTATACATATTGAAGTTGTCAAATATATACGTATATCTGACAAGTACTTTTATGGTTTTATTGATCTTTACAGTAAAAATCAAGTACTAATATGCTTTAATCGGTCTTGTCATGAGAGACATCAGACAATTACTTTATGTAATTTGCACCTTAAATGTATGATCTCACTTATCATCTTTAAATAATAAATACATTTAATATAATCATTAAATTTCTTATTATAAATTAAAAACATAGAAAACAAATAGATAATTTTGATGAATTAGGCAATACTATAATGGAGACATAACAATTAGCAGAGAATATTTATTGAACAAGTTTGAACTATATTTTATAGAATCCCTCTTTATAAAACAAGTGACAGAAATATCTCAAAATATATATGGATATTTTAATGGCAAAAAATAAAGAATTCGATACATTAATTTTTATTGTTGATCATTAAGTTAGTAATATGACATGATATAGTTCATTATTTTAACTTATTTATTGATGAATTGGTGAATAACTAATTATAAAAGTTAAAATACCAATTATAATAGATATTTTAGAACAAATTACTTGATAATAAATTACCTTCAATGATAACAACTATTTTTATTAAACAATCGAATCAGGCAAATTTTATAAAATAAATTAATACTCACAAATAGAAAGTAATAAATTATAATTGGATAAGATTTTAGAAATTATTATGAGAAAAAATATAATGGTGGTGATGAATACATAAAAGAAGCAATATATAAGTAGGTGAAAAGATTATAATAGAAAACTTTTATGTTAAATATAAATTAATTACCTTTATTTAAATACATAAGAATTAACAATAATAAATTGAAAAATTTGAACTTAATAAGAATATAATCATTCAAAACAATTAATATTAAGTATTTTAAAAACATTCGTAATAAAAGAATTAATATGAATGAAATGAATGAAAACCTTAACAAATAACAGAATAGAAGAATTTGACTATTCATAAAGAATATTCGAATCCACTGGCTCTACAAAAATATAAATGGACACAATATGTAAGACAGTATTCTAAAACCTGATGCTAATATTTGTTTATTCAAAAGATTCTTTATAAATATATACCTACAATTCCTCGTAAAAACACTCGATAGAAAGAGCATCTTCAATGCATGGGTTGTTATAGATTAAAATTCAAAGTGTAAAATTTAAAGTATGATTTATTATTATTTTTAATAAAATTATTAATAATAATGTTAATATTAAGAAAAAATGAGCAGGGGAATAATTCTATCATTAGTAGGTATGATCATGTTAGATAGTAACAATGAAAAACACTGAGAAGATGCATATGAAAGATGATTTGGGAAGGATTCGTTCATTCACTAGAGTATGATTGTGAAGTATACAGTCTATTGTGCAACCTTTTATGTGAGAAAGGCTACTTTGGTGAGGACCAAATAATTGCTAAAATTTTCATTGTGAATTTACAGACACTGGAATTAATTGCATGAAGTCATCATAAAGGATGGAAGAGTTATCTATACATCAAGATCATTTCACGATAATGAGAACTAGGCACTGGCTGAAAAGAATGATAATTGTTATGGTACTCTAAATATCGAGAGAGCTTCATTAATAATCTATGTCTCCCTGAATGCTTTATTAGGCAAATTTACATCGCCTTTTTAATGCTAGCAACTAACTTAGTTAATAGTAGTTGAAAATCTGCCATGACTGTTTAACTGATAAAGAAGAGCAAGCTGCTTTTGATTATATTTTAAAATAAGATATACTAGTGTTAACCCAGTCTTATAGGAATAATACTCATAAACTATGCATAAATGCGAAATTCTTTGCGCTAAAAAGTCTTATTTAGCTGATAAATTAATAAATACAGTGAGCTTAGTTGTTTGCGCAACACTGTTAGGGCAGCTGTTGCAGCTGTTACTAGCTGTTAAGTTAATACCCTTGAGTTAATCGAGAAAGATAGTACAAATGAAACACATTATGCAAAGTCAGTAAAATTAAATATCATAATTTCGACTTACTTTATACCTTTAGTTACTAATGCTAACTTTAATAGTGAATAATTTATAATATAATTCAGATTTTAAAAACTAAAAGCTTATAAGACATTTGCATTAATTAAATTGTAAGCTCGAGAATATGGATTAATGGTTCAAACAAGACATCTGCATAAGAATCATTAAACTAAAATAAAATAAATTCATGGAAAACCATGAAAAATCTTCAAAATTGATTAAAGATGACAAATTATAAAAAGGAACAATTAAAATGATTTTATTCAAAGTAAATAGATAAGTTAAAAAAGAAATAAAATTAAGTTATACTCGAAATATAAATATCACAAGATGAATAAAATTAAAAATTATATAATAATCTAAAAGGAAGGTGTTAGCTAAAATGTCAGGAATTATTAGAATAAATAAGAAATAAAAAGGAAATAAACTTGCTGAAAGTATGAATCAATAAATTTGGTTCTATTAAAGAATTTAACTTTAATTAAATAAATGGCAAAATTGAAGAATGATGAAAAATATAAGGAACGTAGAAAATAAATAACTAAAACTAGAATATAAATATCAGGGATTCATAATCAAATATTTTGTGACAACATCAGAAAAGTAGACTCTGAGATATCAATACACTAGCAACTAAGTAATATTATTTTGCATAAATGTTTCCAAAATCCTTGTCTTAAAAAATTTTACATTTATAATTTGATTGATACAAAAAGAATCTACTATTATAAAGTAAAAATAAAAATACTCTTGCTGAAACTTATATTATTTCAGTAGATATACTTCTAATTAAAAAAAATAAAATTACATCAATAATTTATAAATTAAAATATTAGGAAAAAAATGGGTACAAGATGTACGATTTGAACATAGAGACAGAAGTAAAGATTATGAGGTATTGGGAATCAGAGATGAAAAATGCAGAGAGGTCCCTTACAACAAGCAGATGAGCTTAAAGAGCAAGTTGAAGATCGGAAAAACAAATCCAAGCAAGAAGATGCCCGAGCCCTAGGTTCAGAGAGTCGAATTTTAAAAGCACGAGGACGGATCAACATGTATTCAAGGAGATCAGATATTCAAAAAAATCATCGACTTGACTGAGGTGAATTGCCAAGGCTTTGATAAGATCATCTATACTAAGAAAGGGTGGACTCCGATGGAAAAAAAAGGATGAAAACAATTGTCTGCTGTCCATGCACAAGATTAAAGCTAGAGAAAAGCACTTGTAAGGAAGTATGATGAGAGATAGACATCAAGCAGAAGAGGAGCTAGAGAAGAGAATCTTTGGTCGAAATGCCAGGTTGAACACGAGAGGGAGATAAACAAATGGTAATATTACGACCTAATACCAGGACACCACTTATCAGAAGAAACCTTGGAGAGTATTATAAGACGAATTGAAGAGGTGCAAATAAATTAGCAAAAGGTAAAGTACTTGACATTGCCACCGGTGGTCCTGAATGACAACGGGATACATAGGTTGGAGATATTTATAGGAATTAATTAGGAAATTAGAGAACGGTAAGTTTGGAAAGAAACTGATGATATCGCAGGTGTGATAATAACGACAAGTTGCCAAAGTAGTGTTAAACATTGCCAGAACTGGGAAGTACTAAAGGTCGAGAGGAAATCAGGAACCATAGAAATCTATGAGACAAGAAGAGACGTAGTGAGCTATGTAGTGTTGCAAATACACATAGCCCAATTGAGAGAACTTGCATCAGAGATAGATGGAAATGACTTAAAAGTCAGCAAACTTGCGAGCATAATGGAAACGAATCAATTAAGACCCAGAAGACTGCGAAATCCTGGCTACACTGATTAAAAATTATCTGGTCTAGAATTGGATGGACAACCAGCATTTCAAATTTTGCCAAAGAATGTGTAAACATATAAAGGTACTACCTCATTTTTAATCAGGAGATTAAATTTACTAAAATGAAGATCGGAAGATCTGAGAAAGCTATAAGCGAGAAGGAGGAAATAAGAGAAATGGAAAGGAAGAGTGAGTTAATATGAAAAGAAGCTGATGATGAGAATAAGCTCATACTACTATGATCCAATTATTGATAGATGAGACTAATTAATATTAAGGAAAACTCCAAGAGAAAAATTCTAGTAAAAACTCTTTGAATGTGATGGGAGGTTCAGCGAGATTATCGAGGAAGGACCAGCTGAAAAAAAATATCTATTCCCGAATAAAGTCAAGCCAAAAGCAGAGAGGAGTGAGGATAATAAAACAAAGATAGAAAATAAGGTCAAACATATAAAGGAGAGGATAAAAATGCACCAAGCAGAATAGGAATAAAGAAGAGAAGGAAAAATCAAAAATTGATCGGGAAAGCAAATGGAACTGAAAAGAAATTGATCATCGAATCTGGAACTTTCGAACGATAGTCCTTTTTATAATAACAATTAGTATTTAGATTAAATTTTTATTTAATAAAATATTAAAATATATCTTATAGAAGAAAAAGAAAATATTTTAAAAATAAGGTATTTGAAATATTAAAAAAATTAAAAATAGTTATAAATAAAATAATTTATAAAATAAAATTACATTAAATCACAATAAAAATAGGGATTTTGAGATTTTCAAGAAAAATAAAATATTTTAAGGAAAAAATCCAATTTTTATGAAAGTTGCGCCTTGAAGCCGAAAATCGGCTTTCCAAAATTGATCATTATTTCTCAATCCTTACGAGGTGAGAGAGCCCAAGCATCTAGTTATGTAGAGAAAAGGATTCTAACTAAGTAGACAATCAAAAGAAATGTTAGTAGAGGTGTAAATTACCTTGACAATAGCAGTAAGACTTTGAGTACAAAAGCAATAAATTTCTATTATAAGAGGGAATTTTCATGTTCCTCTTGGACCACCTTGCCATGTGACTTTTCGATTCCAAGTATTTTTATCGAATAAGACACGCCGTGAATAACATTTCTAGTAGTGGAATTGATGAAGAAGACTAAGTCTGAAATTTCCCGGGAATTATTAACCATTCTTTCATTTAATAAATTTATAGAGTTTTTTATATTTATTCTGTCATTTTTCAGCTCTAAGATCCTGCATTCATAATTAATTAGATATTTATGAAACATTTAAGGCAGCATTTTATTAAATTTCTATGTTCTTATTTAATAAAATGGATCTTTACAATATTTGCAATAAATTAATCTTTTTAATCTAATTATATACTATTTTATGCTTCGATTTTCCAGTTCTTTTAAAATATTACTATTATCAAATTTTATTTACTTGTATTCATTCAAATTTTTAAAAGTACCTATTCTATCAATTAATAATATGATTTTAAAAAGTATGAAAACTATTACACCACATCTTAATATTGCCTTATATTGAATGAGGAAATCATTTTTAATCACAATCGTCTATAAAATAAATTGTTATTATAGTAAGTGAATTATAATATAAATTAATCATGAAAATTTAATATAGTTTCATTGGAAGTTTGTTGAAAGAGAATATATAATTGATTAGTGATGAAACTGCTGTCTAGAAGCTATTCAATAAATGTCTTAGTAACTTAAAAAGAACAAGAATAAATACAATATTTATCTCTACAAAATCTCATCATTGTTATCGTGAGAATCAGGAATTTTATGCTTATATTATTCGTAAGATTGATAGTTAATAATTAATGGGCAAGCTCAAGATTTAAATTTATTATATTCTTTGTTTAATACTAAAATCAAACCATCAATATTAGTCGTAACGTAGATGTATCTGATGTGAGTTGACGTGGCAAGTCATGAATAAAAAATTCTTCGAAAATCACCTCGCCCCATTCCATTTCATTCTGTTACCGTGTTGCATACGCGATAAGAGCCTAGTGAACTAGGATTATCCCTCGCAGAGCTCGCAGAAATCTGCTTCCTGTTGACAATTAAAGGGAGGATTGTTAAAACTCTTACTAGGTTCAGCCGTTTCAAAGAAAGTAATCTTAATCCTTTGGCTGTGGAGGCCTCATTAATCCGAGCTAGTGTGGGAAGAAAATTATTATCGTTGGCTTCTATGATTTTTATTATCTCACTTTTGAAGGCTGAGCACCACCTCCATCCTACTACCTAATACCTAGGAAGCTGAACTCACGCCAGGTAGCTCATCTATGCAGGGAAATCTTTATGTCTGAAGCCTCATGGAGTATAAAACCTGACAGATTGAACCCGCCGATTGGCCCCTAATGCGCTGTATCCAGCAACATCTTTCATACCCTCAGCAGGTTTTAGCATTGTAGAAAACTTCATTATAAAGTCCTATGTGAGATTGGTAGATCACCCAGCAATCAACTTTCTTATTTAATATATATGATTGATAGTTAAAAATAAATAGGATTGAAATAACTTATAAATCATAACAAGTGTCCTACAGAACATATACTCAGCATTTTACATCAGAATCACTATTCTTTATAATTTAAATTTGCTGTAAATTATATATTTATATTAATAAGTTGCTTTAAATTATTTATATTTTACTTTGAAATTTATGAATGTTAATATAAATTTTATAATATTTATGACTAATGTTAATATTGGTATTTTATGAAAAATTGCAAATTAAAACTTTTAAGTCCTGCCAAATTAAACTTTGCAATAAACAGCTGCTATAAGATACCAAGTACTTCAATAGAGACCATATTTCCCATCATTTTTATTTCTCAATGAGAAAACTTATTAATAAAATATGTAATGCTTGTTTTATATCAACATAAAGTAGTTATTCATTTATGAAATTACCCATCTATATTTATATCATTATTAGTAAATTAGTATTTTATTAGTTGCATTATAATTGCATCTCACTTTAGCATTTAAATTGTTCATTATCACTATAATTATATATGAATTCACAAAGAATTAAGAAATTTTCTATTATTTGATCGGTATATTCCAGTTTAGTTATAAAAATATGAAAATTAAACTTAATTTAGTTCTAAATGAAAGTTAATTGATGCTCCGTAATTATTCATAGTTATTTATCTTTACTCTTTATATATCTAATAGTCTATAGATGTATGAATTTGAATTTTGCTTTGATAAATCATTATTTAAATTAGATAAGAACAAGGAGTGCTTCAAGTAAAGGATACATAAACGAATGGAGTGAAACGGGCTTTATTGGAGAGCAATAAATATCATGGCAGAAAAATATTCCAATTTATCACAGCACCTATAGTCGATCTGTTGTATTGGCAAAGAGACATTAAGAAGTACGAGCTATATTGCATCAACAATTAATGATTCTGGTGACTTTAGACTGGACTATATCAAAATAAGGTAAGGTTAAAGTACTTTTGAATTCAATAATAATTTTGCATAGTGTTGAATTCAAATTTATGGGACTTAGCTCAGCTTGGGGGTTATCAAGTCAGTACAGAATTTAGATTTATTCTTCTTCTATGTTAGTTAGCTGACTTTTTATTCTTTTTCTCTTAGAAACAATTGCCTTTAGCTATTCCTGCTCAATGGGTATGATTGTCATTAACGCTTGCAGAATTGAACTTTCATTAACAGCAGTGAGAATCAAATCAGTAGGCCTGCAATATTTTACAGCTGAACCCAGAATATGTTAGTGAGAAATCGAAAACATACCGTTACTGTGAACACATGGGGTCAATGGAGATGAACTTCAAGTATCTGAAAGTGCTATCGTATAGATCAATTCCCTTTCAAACATTTCTTGGATTAATTTTCAAGTCGGTATTATATTTGGATTGACTTTAGAACACAGTTCTTACCTATTTCGAGATATTAATGAGAAGAGATTGCTTTTTTGGGACTTTTTATTTTAAATCATGGTAGCTTACTGATTTTCTGATTGAAGTTGGCCAAACTCTATATAAGACGCCAATTAGCTATTTCAGTCCCATGATAGTATCATCTCAAGCCTAAAAATCTTATAGGACACCATTTCTTGCTTAGTATTTGTTGCCAATAGATAGAATGGAGTTTAATCATATTGATATTTGTGGTTAGTTTTAACATTTAGAAATAGGAGAGAGTCTTAAAACTCTTCAAGGGGGCTTGTATTCTTCGTTAATACATTCACTATACGTCTTTGTCGTCAATAGAGATTTTTTTTATATTATTATTGGTATTCAGATGTGCTTTTACTGGAGCTAAAATTCTGTCGTCTTTATCCTAACATTTGTCATTAAAAATTAACATATTCAAACATCCAAAGGACAATTTTTGCTACTATTACTACAGTCGCTTTCACTGCTATAGCTATCTTAACCTTTTGTATCTTTCATCTTTGCTTCTACTTATCTAGCCCAATTTCTTTGAAGTTGTTTTGTTAATTTATTATAAATATTATTCTATTTTTAATTCATACATTTATAAACAATGAAATTGCACATTTATTGAACAGAGGAATTATATTAATAACACTCAATCGTTTTATCTTTAAATTCAACAATTTAACTGAAATATAAACTTGAATATTTAATTGAGCTTTATTCAGTGCTTTATTCTTTATATATCTGCATTATATTTCTTTTTAATTGGTATTATGAGGTTTTTTATATTATATTTATTATTTATTATATTTTACCTATCATTTTATCGTAGATCTGAATATATTTATTGAATATTATTCCTCTACACTATCCTAAATCTAACGAACTTAAACACAATAAACATTTTTAAATTTACAATAATAATGATTTAGTAGTAATAAGTTTCCACAAAAGATGGCAGAGCTCCACATTCATTGAACTTTGCTAGTAATATTTCAGCATGTAGTGCAAAATTAAGCCATTGATGAGTATATACACAGATCTATCATAGAATCGGAAAGAAATGGACTAAGTAGGTGCTATATTGCTGGTAAAATGATCAAATTTATGTAATAGATTGCAATACTATTCATGCTTAAGCTATTTCATTACAACAATAGGTATTCATTTATAATATCATTAATAGTAATTATATATTATCTGCTAAGTACAGTAAACTTAATAGTTAATTATTTTTATTCAACTGTCTAGGCCTTGTTCAGGCCATCTTCATAGAAATCAAGCCGAGTGATAATCTAACAAGTGAATCTTTAAGCACTCAACTCAGATAGGCTTGATTCAATTAAGGGAAATGGCGAGAACTGTTACGGTGTAAACGACAGACTTGCAGAAGAGGAAAGGAAAGCTTAGTGCAAGGACTTGTACTCAGATATCAACCGCTTCTTTAAAATATGTCTTGATTTAATTCAGATATATCTTTTCTACTATTAGGTTTAAGAAATATTAATATAGATAAATATAATAAATTATGTTGACATTGACTAGTGCTTATTTAGTTAGGATTGAGCGTGGACTTCAAGTATTGCAATTAGCCAAATCATCTTGAAATAGATTATCAGCTACAAGTGCATTTTATCATTACAATCCGCTTTTAATCGATATTCAAATGAAATTGAGTATGATTACGATTGTTTACTGTCAGCAAAAAGCATAATTTGTATGTATAAAATCTATTTAAGAGTTACTGTGTTCTTTTATAATGATCACAGCTGATATAAAATAAGGAAATTAGAGTAGTTTCTAAGTTATTTGAAGTGTCTGAGATAGAATGCGTCATGTGTGGGGTAAAACAGACTCATCTGACAGACTTCTACATCTTCATTAATTCATATTTCAATTAAGTGTTTAATTTCTACTATATCTTCAACAATATAAGTAAATATTAAATAGCTAAACTTAATTAATAAAACTTATGATAAGAGAGTAAATTGTACAAATTAAATTTGATTTTATAAGCTGATAAATTAAATGTAAATTTAATTATTATTATTATTATAGGGGTTTAATGGCTTTTCCTTTTAATCAATAAGTAATAAAAAATATATAGGCCTGATATCAATAATTGTCAGTTACCTAATTATAACAACTAGTATTTAATTCTTTTAATATTATTAATCAAAGATATTATGTATTCCTAAATTCCATTAATGGTGAAAGTAGTGTATTAGATTACATACCATTAATATTAGTTAAAGAAGAGAATATCAGTCAATCTCCAGTGCAGCTACCACAATTTAAGGCTAAGGAGGAGAGTACTTAGCATGCCACAGTATATGGATGAAAAAATGTTGAAATTTAGATACACACTCCCTTAACAGTGACCTCATCACATGCATCAACATCACTTGGTTGCCAAAGAGCATCAATGGCTATGTATAGGCCAAAAACCTTTTACCATATCTAGCAATACCAACGATATTTTTGACTCTTTGAGCAGTTTGGGCAGGTGCTTATGTATCTTAAGTAGCACTTTGCGTATTATGGGTTATAGAATCATGTTGTCCCTAATTAATTCGAGCAAAAACTGTAAGCATAAGCTAAAAAACTGAAAGAGGTATAGTGAGAGAAAGTCTTGTATTAGCTGCTACCTAAACACACATCAGCTTCGACTATATTGGCATGTGAGTTCGCTTCTTTAATGGCGAAAAGACATATTGGAGCTTAAAGTACAAGTGTGGATTGTAAACTCATTAGTTTAAAAGCTTGCGAGAGCAGCTTGCAATGTAGACTGCTCTAGAATACCCCTTCCTACTTATTCGGATGTGAACTGGGCCATCATTAAAACAATATATAGATAAGGAGAATCCAAGAGCTCACCCTAAACTTTAGCATAAGAAAAGCAGTTGTGCAAGAGTGGAAAAGGACATCAGCTTAATGAATTTTCAGATTCAACACTTTTTATCTTTAATCCATACCTTAAACCATCATTACTGTAATGTATATATATATCACTTGGGGAAGGCCCAAGACTTTTTCGAAATAATGATCATACATTATATAGGCCTCATCTGCACTTTACTCAATTAAAAGTTTACCGTAAAATATTACCACGCTGCGTGGAATATCAAAAATGTTAAAGGCAAAATTCCAAAGACTAAATTTAAAGATTAATCAGGACAAGTCGCCAGAGATTCAGAGATCTAAAGATTAAGAACAGGATCATGATGACGTTGAGATAAACTGTTATTATAGACCCTAAATCAGAAATTAAGATGGCCAGGATAATGCCAATGATGCCAACAAGAAAAAAAGATATGGAAATGTAAATTCAACACTATAATTATTATATAAATATATCTTAGTTGGGAACAAACAAGTTCGTGATTTAATTGTATATTATTTATTATTTTGAACTAGTTTATAAAATCATGGAGAAATACAAATATAATACGTTTGGCAATTAAAAACAGAAGATAAATACTCTTTTGAAATCGAATTATCCATCCTATAGTTGAACTTAGACTAATGATAAGATTATGTGAGGGCATTTAATATTTGATGGTAATCGAAGATTAAATAATGAGAATGGAGTAATTTTACATTTATCACTTTAATAGACTTGTTGTAATTAAAGCACTCAATTTAAATATTAGGTTTTTTATTTTACTTTATTTCACATTCTTTTAGCTATATTAATACCAACTGATTAAGCTATTTGTTCTTTGTATCCTCTATTTCAATTGAAGAAATTATGAATTAACTTTCAATATTGTAATCCTATACACTTTCAATGTGAAATAATTGCCTACTTAGATTGAAGTAGTATGAAATAATGGAAAATTATTTATTAATTATAAAGTAAATATTTCAGTAAGGAGAACAACTTCATTAAAAATTGAGACTTGATGCAGTACTATTTCTTTAAACATCTTTATTGGTTAGTTGCAAATCGCTTTCAACTTACTAATGCATTTAATGAGGATTGATTGGGATAAAATGAAAGAGCTTTGTCTAAGAAGTTGCTGAGAGCTTATCCAGTCGTTATTGACTCACGGTAATGAATTAAATTAACCAAATTAAAGATTGATAAATAGTATAAATAAATATTTTAATGAGATATTACTAACTAGACATCTAACAACATTTTATTAATTATCTTTGATTTTAATATGTCAAGGTGCACGCAATTGAATCTACTAAGACTAACTAGGCTGTGGATATCTCCAAGCGCTCGTTTAGGTTTCTACAACTATCAGATGTTTTTTATACAGATCTATGAGTTTAACAATCAAATCACTAAACTATCAGCATTACTTAATCGCATTATTATTCCTATATTTTATTTATGTTTGTTGAACAATACCTTAATTCTTGGTTCAAATCGAATCTTGTTGAATGCCTCTTTCTTTCTCATTCTGTGCCTTCTCTTCATTCTCTTCCACAGCTTTGTCTTTGTTGTCATTATACTTAGTCTAAAAGGTTTGGGTTTAGTGATTGAAACCATTTAAAATTTTCATTTACTTACCAATTAATGTAAAGTCAAAATAACTTTTAATAAATTACCATAATAATAATAATAATAATAATAATAATAATAATAATAATAATAATAATAATAATAATACTATCTTGTCTTAAAAACGTGTTAATACAGGTATGTAATTCAATCTGATTGTTTTTATCACTCTAAGATGGATGGTAACAGCCACCTAGCTTATCATAATCAAGTAAAGTTTTAAATTGATTACAATAAGCACTCTGAATGTATATTATGCAAGATATCTTATTGAGAGTAGTCTTGTTATTTCACCAATCTCCTTCGTATTTGCCAACACAGTCCCTAGTATGCACTTCTTCACCTTGTCTTCTTTCTTCTTTGTGAGGCTTCCTCCTAACTCATTCTTAGCTCTATTAGGGCAAGTATGATCACTTTTATACACAATTCAAATTAAATATTAAGGTTACAATATATCACTTGTTTATCTTTATATCTATTTACATTTACATTATTAAAAATAGCAAATAATTAAAAAAGGTATAAGTAAACTATTAATTACTATAGCTCCTTCAAATCAATTTGAGAGTTATCTACTGTGTCCTAACTGAAACCAGATTGCGATATATCTACTATCTAGTTATGAAATCAAGATAAGCCGTCTTAACAAGCCATAAAACATGCTGTTGCTAACTCATCTAAGCTTTGTAAGATTCAGTCTGTTCAATCAATCATTTATTATTATACTTTGCTTGATGTTTGAAGTGGAAGTATCACTGACAGTATCTGCTCTTAGCAGTTGCCTATTTGGGGCTCTAGTTGAAGCCAGTGAAATCAAGCATCTGAGAGTTAATTAACATCCATCTGTTTACTGTCAATGTCCACATCAAGCCTGATTTCTCAGTTTTAGATTTAGTTAAGTCAAACACTTTACGAATTCATTTAGTAATTATTAATTTAAATTAATTTATAGTTTGAAAGTGAGTATCAAATATGTCTCTCATCGATATATACTTGATTATCTACATGAACAAATTCAATTCATTTTGCTGCTTCCAAATTTAGTTAGCCGAGAGCATAAATCAATTTATTAGCAAGATTAAAGCAAATCAATCACTTATTTTTAGTTTTTCCAGGGATTAAATGGATAATTTCATTAAACGATATATAGTCAGCTAAATTATAAATATATTACGTAGACTATTACATAAAATATAATATATTTATATATATAAATATAATAATGGGATATAAATTAGTTAATAATATTCACTCATATACAGCCCATTAAGTTCTGATAAATGTATGCATTTTAATATTTCAGACTCTTTAAAAATAATAGCTTTCAGGTGCTTTTAAAATACTATATAAGTAAACTACCATTAAAATGTCTAAATAAAATAAAGGCATTTGACATGTATTGTTCAATCATCTTTTCTGGCATTAATTAATTAAAACTATAAATATATTTGTACGATTTAATAATATATATTATATTATACATAGGACTGGACTTATAATGATAAATAAAAATGACTCTTTATTATGAATAGAAAATCAAAGCATATTTATCATAGGCATTTATCTCATCCACAAAGTCTTATTTTATTATGTATATTTTCAGTAGTTCAATTTGCTGCCTTTAATTTTTGAATGATCTTATATTATTCCTTGAGTTTAGTAGTAATTTTGATCTTGCTTTGATTTGATTTGTTAGCCTAGTCGTGTCATATTCATGATATATATTTGTCATCGAGATCTTTCCGAGCTCATCTTGTCACTGGGGCGATTTCCTTCATTGCTGATCTATCCACTATTTGCTATATCTCTGATCTCTAACTTTGTGGTCTACCTCCAAGGCAAATCCATCTTTGTGTTGTTATCTGAAATCATCGCTAGTACCTCTACAGCCATTTCTGCATTTTACATCTTTTATTGTTATCAGCATTGTCTCTACTCTCGCGCTACTCTTGTTTTTCATTCTCAATAATACCTACACTTACGAGTTTCTCCAAACTACCATTGACTTATTCATCAGCAGGATACTAGTCTTGACATTCGGCATCTCAAACATTTTCACAAATAGTATTGCAAACGAAATCATTGGCGAATATTCTGTTGAGTGGCTGCCAAGGCATAACTTGATTTTCCATAGAAATATTTCAAGAAATGGAATGCCAGATTCAGGTAGTGTTACATGAGCTGAAATAAGAAGGCTTTAAGATTTCTATTGGCCATCCTACAGCATTGAGCGAGCTTCCCGAGCATATTTTGTTGGTAGTAATAACGATGATGTTGATCTCCTAGAAAATACACTAGTAAATCTCTATAGACTTCCACCTTATCTCTAGTGGCCAGATATTTTCCCCAATTATGCAGTGAAATACTTTGGAGGATTTCCATTCTCTTTAGACGAAAATTTGATAGCAAGCTAATTCTTATCAAGAGGCAAGCCATGAATCTTTATTCAATCAACACCTTGCTCTTAGATTTTAACATCCTTCACCATGCTCTGCTAAAGGTGTTTTCTCTGTCTCATCTGTATCTTTTAATCTTAGTGTTAGGCTATCAAACTTGAAGACAGGTCACCTCCACCTTTTCCTTTTACAACTTATTGCACTGCCTAAATTCTATAAGATTGATAGCTTTTCTTATATTTTTAATTTGCAATATTCTTTGAAAAGCTTTTTAATTGCTGTTTTCATTGAGATTATTTAATGTATATACTTTCATGACACCATTATCATTGTTTTTATTGTTTACTGCAATTTAAATTTGAATTTATGATTTACATTATCAACTTTGACTTTAGATAATTTTCGTTTTCGCTATCATAAACTATGCTTTCATCACATAACTTAACTAGAATTATAATTAAAGGTTCATTAAATTTACCAGTCTAAAATTATCTATGTTTGCTCCTGCACTTCCTGATTTAACATGTTTATTTATGATAGATTCAGCTGTTGCTTTTATGTTTCCACTAAGGGATTGTTATTTAAAATTGCATTATTTTTTTTAAATAAGTCTTCATCTCTCAGAGTAGGTGTTATTCTATTCTAAATTTGATATTGATTTTTATGAGATGATAAAAATGTAATAATTTACTGTAAGACTTGCTCTTTGTCATTGGTATAATTACTTGGAATAGTCATTTATAATTGCAGAAGTGTATGAATGATCTTAATTTTGCTTAAAACATTTTATATTCAATTATGTTTCAACAAAATTTTATATATATATATATATATATATATATATATATATATATATATAAGACTAAATCATATATATTAATATTAAACATATTTTATTTCCATGCCTGATTTAGAGCTGAAATTCAGGATTAACTCTGAGATTTATACTTTACATGTTCTTATGAAATGAAACTGCAGGATTCTTTGTCAAATAAGTTTGATTTTTTTCATTGATTTAGCTGTTATCTCAATAACATAATCTTGCTTGTAAGATTCTCTGATAGAAATGGAGGAGCTATAAACCGCTCAATTTACTTCAATAAACCTTTATTCACTAATGAGTTCGACAAGTTCTAATCGAAGCTCATATATTTCTGTTTTTTTAAAAATGCTATTTTATTAAAATAAATATTGAAAACAATATGTTTTGTATATTATCAAATATTCATATCAGAGTACCCAAAGAGTTAATATTTAAGTGATAAGGCTTTCATCATGAGAATTATACTTAATTCCTTGAATATTAAATCCTCCAGTTCCACCCTCTTCTTTTGTTTCACTTTCGCAGCAGTCTGTTTATTATATTTTCAAAGCTCCCTTCCTACTTGTTTCGCTAAAGGCTTGATAACATTTCTAATCCTCCTAAATGGTTCTTAAGTTAATAATCATTAATAAATTTAATTTATATATACCACATATTATTATTAGCAAGTGCAGACATACCTTATCAGTCTAGTTATGTTAATTTAAATTTTACTAAACTTTATAAAGAAAGACCGGTAGAGTAGATTTCCAACTTCATTATATTAATAAGAAAATGTTAGTACCTGAATCTATTAACTGAATCTGGCCTGTTCTTTCAATGCAATTCAATTTATATGGCATTTACAATTAGTTACTTTGATTCGGTCGGGTTAGTAGTTTTGATGTGATTCTTATGGTTTTAATTAATCATATAAAAAAATAATATATAACATTTGTAGCATTCTTATTGTTTGATAAAAGTTGGATAATGATTGAGTTTCATTATTGAAAACTATAATTCATGATTATTATTGAGTTTTATATTTGAGAGCTTTGTTTTTATAATCTGTTTGGAGATTTTAAGATCACTGGAATTTGAATTTAATTAACTGCTCAAGCAAATTAAAGTGGATACCTAACTGCTTAATTTTATTATAATATAGTTCTGATAAAGTATTAGTTATTCATCATAATATATATTTGCCCTTAAATTTTATTAATATAAAGTTATTGAGTATACTATGTTATTCTTTATGATTGAATGTTATAGCTTTATAGGTAATCATTAGATTTATACAATGTTTCTTTTAAAACTAAAAGGACCTTATGATTAATCACTTTTTTTGTGAATTTACGATCATAGTTTATAAGCCAAGCGCCACTTAAAAAATTAATTTTCGTTTGGAATATATGACATGCTATTATACGAATCTTCTATAATATTTTCTATAATTATATAAAGTTTTTAATAAGATGGAAATATAAATTAATATTTTGAAATATTCCTTTAGTCTAATCGAAATATCTACAATTATTATTACTTGTAAAGATGAACTATAATTAATATGCTAATTAACTTGAATAATTCTTATGTAAGCATTATAGAACAGATAATAATAGTTTATTATTTACTAATGGAATAAAATTAAGACTTGCAATGATTTATTTTGTAATTTAAGAGAGAATAACGAACAATACAGACTTATAAACTATCAAGAATATAATAATAATCAAGGGATTTATTCTTATAACATTATCAATAAAGTGGTTTTCATTCTGGACTTTCTTCATCAAATTTTATCAAAATGCATCGCGTTTTGAGAAACTAATCAATAACCATCATAATAAAGTGAATGTCAAAGATATGACAATAACTTAAATGCTTTTGTATATTATCTATCATTTTTTCTTTATTAAAGATTTACTTGTGCTTTTAAATGATTTTATTTAAAGCTTAAAGCACAAATTAGGCTTTGAATAATTGCTAAAAATATTTTTAATTATAAAATTAATTACAGATATTGAGGATGATTTATCTTTGATAATGGCATTAAATTTATAATATATAGTAAAAAAGAGTGCTGCTTATTATTGATCAGGAAAGAGTATTGAAAGTCATCAAAAAAATACTTTATATGAAAAAAAAAGAAAGAAGTTAAGCTTTAATGTGTTAATTAAATAAATCAATATGAAATTAAACAATAATGATTTGGATAAGAATGGAATTCCTAATCATGAATTATAAATTCTATTTATATATTAAGCATAAAGAGAAATAAATTAATGAATAAAACATAAATTTATTTATGAAAGAGAAAAAAATAGATATAATAATTAATTTTAATTTTAGCAAAAAAAGAATATAAGATATGTATATATATATTTATAATTATATATATAAATATTTTGAAAAAAAAAGACTAAAGATAAAGAAAATTATAAATATATTATAATAATAATAAAACACTAAATAGATTAAAATATAAATAATTTAATATTTATAAATGATAAATTTAATGTAAGATTAAAAAAAAAAATATAAATACAGGAAAAATAAGCAGAATTGAAATATTTGAGCAGTTTTTAAGAGTTTTAAAATTTATGAAAAATTCAAGATTTACAAATATGTGAAAGTCAAAATGCCAAATCTAGCTATATCTTCTATCATTCATACAGGGTCTAAGGTATGTAATCTAGGTGTAGGAAGCATAAGGTCAAAGTTTTTTGAGCTCATCTTTCAAACTAGACACCTTCGAACTTCACCAACTGAGTACTTTTAGAGATAACGTGGCTTCAAGCTAAAGAAAGAGTGTTTGGCATGGACTTTTGAGAGAGCCAAATGTCCTCAGATAACCTTCATTTCTTCTTTGACTGCTCTCTAAGTACACTACTATTGTTCCTTAGCCTCTAAATACCCAGATTGCATCTTACAAGATTTGCCCCGAAAAACTTTCCAAAAACTGTAAAAGTAGGGTAAAACTCAGAATTTGATAAAAATAGTATAAGTTATAAAAATGAATGAAATATGGTTAAAATAGGCAAAATGGCATATTTGAGCAGTTTTTAAGAGTTGCAAAAATCATGAGAAATTTGACTTTTTAGATTTATGATCCCAAATCAAGGTCAATCTTCTCTCATCCACACAGAGCCGTAGACATTTGACCTAGGTTTGTGAACCCCACAGATCATAGTTTTTTTAGCTCATCTTTCAAACTAGACACCTTCGAACTTCACCAACTGAGTACTTTTAGAGATAACGTGGCTTCAAGCTAAAGAAAGAGTGTTTGGCATGGACTTTTGAGAGAGCCAAATGTCCTCAGATAACCTTCATTTCTTCTTTGACTGCTCTCTAAGTACACTACTATTGTTCCTTAGCCTCTAAATACCCAGATTGCATCTTACAAGATTTGCCCCGAAAAACTTTCCAAAAACTGTAAAAGTAGGGTAAAACTCAGAATTTGATAAAAATAGTATAAGTTATAAAAATGAATGAAATATGGTTAAAATAGGCAAAATGGCATATTTGAGCAGTTTTTAAGAGTTGCAAAAATCATGAGAAATTTGACTTTTTAGATTTATGATCCCAAATCAAGGTCAATCTTCTCTCATCCACACAGAGCCGTAGACATTTGACCTAGGTTTGTGAACCCCACAGATCATAGTTTTTTGAGCTCATCTTTCAAACTAGACACCTTCGAACTTCACCAACTGAGTACTTTTAGAGATAACGTGGCTTCAAGCTAAAGAAAGAGTGTTTGGCATGGACTTTTGAGAGAGCCAAATGTCCTCAGATAACCTTCATTTCTTCTTTGACTGCTCTCTAAGTACACTACTATTGTTCCTTAGCCTCTAAATACCCAGATTGCATCTTACAAGATTTGCCCCGAAAAACTTTCCAAAAACTGTAAAAGTAGGGTAAAACTCAGAATTTGATAAAAATAGTATAAGTTATAAAAATGAATGAAATATGGTTAAAATAGGCAAAATGGCATATTTGAGCAGTTTTTAAGAGTTGCAAAAATCATGAGAAATTTGACTTTTTAGATTTATGATCCCAAATCAAGGTCAATCTTATCTCATCCACACAGAGCCGCAGACATTTGACCTAGGTTTGTGAACCCCACAGATCATAGTTTTTTTAGCTCATCTTTCAAACTAGACACCTTCGAACTTCACCAACTGAGTACTTTTAGAGATAACGTGGCTTCAAGCTAAAGAAAGAGTGTTTGGCATGGACTTTTGAGAGAGCCAAATGTCCTCAGATAACCTTCATTTCTTCTTTGACTGCTCTCTAAGTACACTACTATTGTTCCTTAGCCTCTAAATACCCAGATTGCATCTTACAAGATTTGCCCCGAAAAACTTTCCAAAAACTGTAAAAGTAGGGTAAAACTCAGAATTTGATAAAAATAGTATAAGTTATAAAAATGAATGAAATATGGTTAAAATAGGCAAAATGGCATATTTGAGCAGTTTTTAAGAGTTGCAAAAATCATGAGAAATTTGACTTTTTAGATTTATGATCCCAAATCAAGGTCAATCTTATCTCATCCACACAGAGCCGCAGACATTTGACCTAGGTTTGTGAACCCCACAGATCATAGTTTTTTTAGCTCATCTTTCAAACTAGACACCTTCGAACTTCACCAACTGAGTACTTTTAGAGATAACGTGGCTTCAAGCTAAAGAAAGAGTGTTTGGCATGGACTTTTGAGAGAGCCAAATGTCCTCAGATAACCTTCATTTCTTCTTTGACTGCTCTCTAAGTACACTACTATTGTTCCTTAGCCTCTAAATACCCAGATTGCATCTTACAAGATTTGCCCCGAAAAACTTTCCAAAAACTGCAAAAGTACGGTAAAACTCAAAAATAAATAAAAATAGTATAAGTTATAAAAATAATAAAATACGGTGAAAATAGGCAAAATGGCATATTTGAGCAGTTTTAAGAATTGCAAAAATCATGAGAAATTTAACTTTTTAGATTTATGATCCCAAATCAAGGTCAATCTTATCTCATCCACACAGAACCGCAGACAACTGACATAGATTTGAAAAACCCAAAGACCATAGTATTTTAAGCTCATCTATCAAACTAAACACCTAAGAACTTCACCAAATGAATACTTTAAGAGAAAACGTGGCTTCAACCTAAAGAAAGAGTGTTTGGCATGGACTTTTGAGAGAGCCAAATGTCCTCAGATAACCTTCATTTCTTCTTTGACTGCTCTCTAAGTACACTACTATTGTTCCTTAGCCTCTAAATACCCAGATTGCATCTTACAAGATTTGCCCCGAAAAACTTTCCAAAAACTGTAAAAGTAGGGTAAAACTCAGAATTTGATAAAAATAGTATAAGTTATAAAAATGAATGAAATATGGTTAAAATAGGCAAAATGGCATATTTGAGCAGTTTTTAAGAGTTGCAAAAATCATGAGAAATTTGACTTTTAGATTTATGATCCCAAATCAAGGTCAATCTTATCTCATCCACACAGAGCCGCAGACAATTGACCTAGGTTTGTGAACCCCACAGATCATAGTTTTTTTAGCTCATCTTTCAAACTAGACACCTTCGAACTTCACCAACTGAGTACTTTTAGAGATAACGTGGCTTCAAGCTAAAGAAAGAGTGTTTGGCATGGACTTTTGAGAGAGCCAAATGTCCTCAGATAACCTTCATTTCTTCTTTGACTGCTCTCTAAGTACACTACTATTGTTCCTTAGCCTCTAAATACCCAGATTGCATCTTACAAGATTTGCCCCGAAAAACTTTCCAAAAACTGTAAAAGTAGGGTAAAACTCAGAATTTGATAAAAATAGTATAAGTTATAAAAATGAATGAAATATGGTTAAAATAGGCAAAATGGCATATTTGAGCAGTTTTTAAGAGTTGCAAAAATCATGAGAAATTTGACTTTTTAGATTTATGATCCCAAATCAAGGTCAATCTTATCTCATCCACACAGAGCCGCAGACATTTGACCTAGGTTTGTGAACCCCACAGATCATAGTTTTTTTAGCTCATCTTTCAAACTAGACACCTTCGAACTTCACCAACTGAGTACTTTTAGAGATAACGTGGCTTCAAGCTAAAGAAAGAGTGTTTGGCATGGACTTTTGAGAGAGCCAAATGTCCTCAGATAACCTTCATTTCTTCTTTGACTGCTCTCTAAGTACACTACTATTGTTCCTTAGCCTCTAAATACCCAGATTGCATCTTACAAGATTTGCCCCGAAAAACTTTCCAAAAACTGTAAAAGTAGGGTAAAACTCAGAATTTGATAAAAATAGTATAAGTTATAAAAATGAATGAAATATGGTTAAAATAGGCAAAATGGCATATTTGAGCAGTTTTTAAGAGTTGCAAAAATCATGAGAAATTTGACTTTTTAGATTTATGATCCCAAATCAAGGTCAATCTTATCTCATCCACACAGAGCCGCAGACATTTGACCTAGGTTTGTGAACCCCACAGATCATAGTTTTTTTAGCTCATCTTTCAAACTAGACACCTTCGAACTTCACCAACTGAGTACTTTTAGAGATAACGTGGCTTCAAGCTAAAGAAAGAGTGTTTGGCATGGACTTTTGAGAGAGCCAAATGTCCTCAGATAACCTTCATTTCTTCTTTGACTGCTCTCTAAGTACACTACTATTGTTCCTTAGCCTCTAAATACCCAGATTGCATCTTACAAGATTTGCCCCGAAAAACTTTCCAAAAACTGTAAAAGTAGGGTAAAACTCAGAATTTGATAAAAATAGTATAAGTTATAAAAATGAATGAAATATGGTTAAAATAGGCAAAATGGCATATTTGAGCAGTTTTTAAGAGTTGCAAAAATCATGAGAAATTTGACTTTTTAGATTTATGATCCCAAATCAAGGTCAATCTTATCTCATCCACACAGAGCCGCAGACATTTGACCTAGGTTTGTGAACCCCACAGATCATAGTTTTTTTAGCTCATCTTTCAAACTAGACACCTTCGAACTTCACCAACTGAGTACTTTTAGAGATAACGTGGCTTCAAGCTAAAGAAAGAGTGTTTGGCATGGACTTTTGAGAGAGCCAAATGTCCTCAGATAACCTTCATTTCTTCTTTGACTGCTCTCAAAGTACACTACTATTGTTCCTTAGCCTCTAAATACCCAGATTGCATCTTACAAGATTTGCCCTTTTTATATTGTTTTATTATTATAGTTGAATATTTTTTAATTTTTTTTTTTATGGTTATTAAAAATGATTAATTTAATTAATATCCCTAAAATATTTAAATTTTTATTGCCATTTTAATAAATTTAATAGTAAATATCGATGGCATTTCTAATAAACTAGCTTGAATAAAATGTCTTCTTGTTTAAAATTTTTATTTAATGGAAATTTAAAATATTAAATTAAATTAATAATTTATATATCAATTATTTTTTAGTTTTATGATTAAAATATCTGTGTTATGTCTATAAAGAACAAAAGTTTAATATTTATCTGAATTTCATTGAATAAAATTATATTAACAACTTAAAATTTGACAATTCATACAGTTTTACATATAATGTATTATGAGTTTTCCACATATCAATTTATGCATTTTACTTGAATGCTTATTTCAAAATCATATTAGAAGGGCATTATTTAAATTAAAACAAAAACCTTAATAAAATAATCTTAAATTATCAGGATTACCCAACTCATTTATAATATTTTTAAACTGCTATTTTAGATTTATTAATTTATAGTTTGTTATATTATTATTTTATATACATTATAATAAATTATTTACATTATAAGTTTAATTATTTTCCTTATGATATTTGACCATTTCTGTATGATTAAATGAAAGCTACCTACAAATCAACTTCAAAACCTTTAATTTAATTAGTTACACTTAAACTAATCCAAATAATATACTTACTATATATATATATATTACACTTTTATTTAAGTTAATTTCAATTAGATAGCTATCGATCTGATTATGATATATTTCAAGAGTTTGCATTTATGTTGTTTAATTGATTGAACAATGTGATTTTACTCCTTGATTTGCAGTTAATATATTTATTTAAAATTATGGAACTTAATGATAGTGATTATAAGTAAACATCAGAAATTTAGATAAAAGATTGTAAAAAATTGGATGATTAAAAAATGAAAATTTATTTGTATTAGGTCATGTGAAATATATTTAAATGAGGCTTGGAGTTTTAGTTTTAATAACTTGTGATAAATTGCTTAGCTCTCTAATGTGATAGATATATTTACATTTTATTATTATTCGTGTATTTTGTTCTCTGTCTTATCAGATGTAAATGATAACTCCTGGTCTACCTTTGATCTCATTGCCGTCTTATTCATACTGCTCTTTTTCTTCTCATGATGCCGAATTTCGAACTCCTTGACTTACATAAGTAGGCTGAGTACGAGTTTCATACATTATCATTGAGAGCTCTATGACATAAGTTTCAGTCGGTCTCATATTTTGCGCAGAGTGGGAAAGTCAATTCTGTGTTAGGTCTTATTCTAGGCATTCTCCCCGCTCTTCAGATCTATGTATCTTTAGTAGTAGATTTTAAAAACTTTCTTTTCTTTGTAATCGAGGGATTTTGGGAAATCATTGATGGGAATAGATTCAAGTCTGGTTTTATGGACAGTCTCCATTTTGTTCATTCTTAGAAAGTAATTTAAACTTAAGCCTCCAAAAATTTTGCGACTTATGGTTTTGCAATCGAAATAGGGGGTAAACGGTACAATGGCGGCTAACCAGGAGCACCACTAAACGCAGCTTGAGCATTCTCACGACGGTGAAATGTCCGTCTCAGACATCTACTAGGGGAGCCAGATAATCAAGCATCAAGTTTTTCTAAAAGACCCTATTTCATATTACCTAAATCGCCTTTATTCATTCCATTTCCTAGGCTGTAAATATAGTTGAAGCATTTATGGCAAGCAGATTAAAACCCTTGAGGAGGTGGCGCATTCTTTTATATTGTAGCCGTCTATGCACTGTCTTGTTGAGTAAGGTGCCAGGGAGGAATCTTTTCTAATCTAAAAGTATTTGGTTTAGTGTCAAAGACTTACGATTAAAGAGGCGCTTAATTCCTGAGCCATTCTGAAAAATAATCAAGATTCACTGATTGCTATTTATCTCATTGTGCTCCCATTCTCAAGCACTCTAATTAGAGGATATATCTCTATCGCACCAAAGGGTGCAAGTGAAGATGCCTAAAGAATTTAAGTGACCAATGCTTAGGAGATTTCAGGTTCTGAGGATTCTATTATAATTACTCAGCATCATCATTACTCTTTTCTCGCAGTATCATCTTTAGTGAAAATGGCAGATATGACTCTTTAAACTCCCAATGTTCAACCAATTACTTCACATACTCTGACTTTAATCTTTTTACTGGCCATATAGCTTCATATATTTTTGATCTTGTTAGTGATGGTCGATGAATGTTAATTCATCCAATAGCACTGGTGCTCTTAGGAGGCCATGCAGAAACTGACTTAAGAAATGATGTTGTAGTAAATGCCGACAATATCTTTGCCTCAATTATACTCTTCCCATGCATTGCTGCCTGTCAGGTTCTGGTACTAAATTATCTTTATTTGGGGATTCAAGTTCAAGCATCACCAGCGCTTGTAATGCTTTATTAAGTTTCTCTATTCTCTTATATTTTAGCTTAATTCTGATGTTATTAGTGTACTCGGTTTTAATTTACTCAGATATTCCAATCATAACTAAAATTAGATAAAGTTTTTATTTACAACAGCTATTAATTAAACATTGTACTTATTGTAAAAAAGTTAAAGTGATCTAATTCACTAACTTACCCTGCCTATTCGCCGTTTAAGTAATTCTTATATATCTTTATTTTTATTAATATGTGATTATTACTTTTAACTTTCACTAATAAAACACAAATCTTTCTTTTTATAATTTATATTATTATATAACTTCCAAGTAAATATGAACTAAATACAGTGCTCTCAGTTAACACTTTCATCTAATTCCTAGTTTTGCTTAAACTTTTTATGGTATCACCATCAGTCAGTTAAATATGATTTAAGAGTATCAAATTCAAACTTAAGCTTTGCTAATTCTTCTACTTTAATTTTAAGTAAATGCTTGCAATTTTATATGAATTTGATTTGATTTAAGTGTTATTAATGTAATATCTAAGAAAATAAATTGAGATTTTTGTTTGATTTATTCAATTCCTCTTTGAAGAGTTCATAAAGCTAATAATTGGAGCAGCAGGGTCATTCACATATTTATATCTGTGTTCATTATCACCAGATTTATTTTATTAAAAATTTATAATATTTATTTAATATATTATGTTGCATGTGTTGTTATCTACTTAAATATAGGAATTGATGAGATTTAAGATTTAGGTAATTTAAATGGATATGAGCTCTCTTTCAGGTTGTTTATTCATCAATTAAGCAGTATGTTTATCCTATCATTCATTCTATCTCTTTTAAGGTGACTGTTAGAGTGTCATTTACTTTCAAATAAGTATTTATTTTATGTTAATTAATCTGTAAAAAGAATTAAATTAATAAAAGTATGAGTATTATCTTTGGTAATTTAATAATTTCTAAATGGCAAAAAGCATATGTAGGCAACCGCCTTATTTAAAGAAACTACATTAAAAGCAAAAGCATCAAGGCATTAACAAATTGGCATCAATTTTTGAGGTCAAAGTAGAACTTTTGAATTC
Source organism: Oxytricha trifallax (assembly GCA_000711775.1). NCBI lineage: Eukaryota > Ciliophora > Spirotrichea > Sporadotrichida > Oxytrichidae > Oxytricha > Oxytricha trifallax. The sequence goes on from ARYC01000062.1 coordinate 76,319, forward strand.
ACTGTAAACTTTTATATATTTCTAAATACGGAGATTGAATTATAAATATAAATAATCATAATAAATAAATATGAATTAGACTTTTTATAATAAGATGATGAATTCTCTGACTCTAACTAATTTAAATTATTTGATTCTCTCCATTTATATCAATAAAGAAGGATTTTATATCAATATATTATCTTAAGTATGATTGAATAACATAAAAGACTTGAGATAATAACCCCCATATTTTGTGAATCTCAATGGACTAATCCTGAATTCATATGTTCCTGCAGTAATTTTCATTAATGCCATTCATAGCTGTATGTTATGTAATAGCTGAAACACCTAAAATAGATCAATAACATTATACTTTGCATGTATATCAGCAATGAAATAATGAAATGATAGAGTATACTAGGTGTCATACGATATTTTAAGTATAAATAGAAGAATTGGCTTAAATTAAAATGGTTCTTACATAATATTATTCTTTAAAAGAAATAAGTGAATGTATAAACATAAATACATCTAGTAAAAATCAACAAAAAGCACATGAAGTTACAATTAGGATCTCAAAGATGTCAAGTCATTGAAATAGGTATTATTGTTTAAATACCCATAAAGATAGAAGATTTAGATTTTTATAATTGCTAATAATGAAAATCAATATGATAAATGGCTTAGAAATACTACAATTTTGGTCTGTGCTATAACGCAATACATTGAAACTTCATTTACACACACAGAAATGTATAAATATTGTGATATTTGCATCTATCACAATTATACATTCAGCATCACTCAGAATATACAACCAATTTTATACAAAAGCCAGGAGAGTAGGAGAATTGTGAGTATTCAGAGAGATCTAAAGCAGAGTAACACTCATACTCTTTTATTCTAAATCTATCAAATGTGTATTAAATAATTTTAAATTCACTGATAATAAAATTCTTTACAATTAAATATTTACTTTTATTTAATATAATAATTATAAATAAACATTGGAAAGCATAAAATGCTTGTGAAATAATACATTGTCTATTAATTTAATCTTAATTTCACTAATTCTTTCCTACTTCTTATCTCCCTCCTCCTCTTTATTCTGTTGCTTGTCATTTTGGCATTGAGCACTTAGCCTAGCAGACCAATTAGTCAAGAGCATTATTATCTAAATCTAAGTTAAGACCAGCAACAAGTTGTCACCCGAATACAGAGTTAATCAAGTCAAAGAGTTATGATTGATCTAAGTCCTCAGCACCTAGTTATTGCTATTGTTGTCACTGGATTTCTCGCATTTAGAGTAATTTAGCATAGGCAAGGATAGACTCATCCACATATAACTTAATTATCAACCACAAAAGCCATTAATAAAAATGACAATTAGTGAATTGTAGAAATTAATTGATTCATTTTAAAATAAAAGTATGTGAAAATAGAAAGAATGCAGTATATGCATATTTACAAATATTTTATAAATTATGCAATCTTTAAAAATATAGAAGTTTTATGCATTTAAGATACAATAATAATAGGCACTTATTTTATTATTTAAAGGATTCCCTTATTGTATGTTTATAATTATTATTCCCAATTTTCTTATTAATTGTTATCGTTTAAATTTATCCTTATCGTTCTCATTTGTCTATTTAGAGCTATTTCATATGATTGGTGATCATCTTCTTAAATTGAATATGTTGAAGTGCTACATTTATTTAATTAAGATGATGAACTCATCTTAAATATAGCCAATAAAAGATATCTTATTTAGGAAGGATAATTAGGAATATTAGGCTTCAAGTCGCAAAGGCTTTGAATTATATTAATTAGAAATAACCAATAATGGAAAAATGTCTGGGCAGAAGAAGCAGAGATACACATTTAAAGTGTAAGTTGCAATAAACATATCTAAATTATTTATTTTAAGGGGTTGATTCAAATAAGGGTGGTGGTAGGGACAGATAAGCACCTCGCAAAACAGGAATGATAAATGATGAAGGGAGTATAAAATACTCAAATGATGATATCATATTAGGAACATTGAAATACAATAAAAATTTTTGTAGATATAAACTTTGTATATGTGCTTATTGTTTTCCATTTATTATTGATCAAATTCTTACAATCATTTATTTATCATAAATACTGGTGCTTAACATTATTTATAGCCGCATTATTGTAGAAGTAGAAAGTGTAGAATAGAGGCCAGATTGTTTAACATTAACGCTATTTAAATTTTCTAAATCAGATGGAGCTCTCCATAAATTTCAAGGCTAAATAATATAATTATAGGCGTTCTGAAAATATTGAGGTATCATATTTTCCTATTAAAAACTAATGTACATTAACCTGTCGAATTTACACATTTTTAGATTTACGAATCAGCTTATCTATTGATTTTGTCTAAACAATATTTTCTGTAATTATAATTTGAATTCCTCCTAGTAGAAGAGTAATGGTTTTGGTGATTTAAATTTACTAAATCAGATTTTAATATTTATAGACTCCTTTCTTCTACATGCTTGTTTTATTCAGTCAAAATCATAGAATTTTACAAATTATAAAAATATATATTCATTCATAATTGTAGTATAAATATATACTTTCTTTTTAATTGTTAAGATTAAACCGATTAAAAGTGAATGTAAAATCGAATAGAATTGCTTTATCATCATCAGTTAAGTAGATGTATGAAACACTAGATTCGAATGAGCTTAAACAACTCCATCTGCAGGTTTCTTTCTACTCACAGTGCGAAATGAGTTGCCCTAGATACTTGATTCAAGCCTTATTAAGTGATTAATTTATATAGACTTGTTACCTCAAGCATATGAAATACATTTTGTTTAACTTATTAAATACATTCGTTCAACAGAGAATTTAAAGCCTCTTATTCGCAGTGTATCATCAGTTAGAGTGAGCTGACATCTAGCACTGCTATGATTTGATGAATGTAGTTAGTTCTTGAGTTTACCTCTAAATTGGAGATAAGTTAATCAGAGTCTTTAGAAAACCTCTAGCTTCTTCAGCTTCTAGATTTAAAAAAGGCTTGGTAATAACAATTTACTGGTTGAGAACAGCACATTAGTTACAAGACTATAACATTACAATTCAATCAAAGAAGTCCAAGTATGATTAGCCTATAAATTAACTTCATTTATAGTCAAAATATGTATGAAGATAAAGGGGAGGAGCTTAGAGAAAAAAATTTACATTTTTTTAACTTAATAGACTACTATTTTAAATATTTAACTCAAAAATATTCAATTTTAACAATAAAAAATAAACATATTTGTTAATGTATAAATTTGTAAACTTCATTAACAGTATGATAACTTGCTAACATTATAAACTTTATCTTTTCATTTGATAAGAATTATCAATATAGTGCAATTGTATTTGAAATATCTGAATCAAAATGCTTTATTTTTAATTAAATCTTCTTTCTTGCCTATTCTTTTATTTATTTTATACTAATATGTGTTAAAATGTTTAAATAATAGCGATACATTAATTTATAAATTTTAAACATCTTCTCATTTTGGATATTTACACAAAAAATATCAATACTTCTTGTAATAAAATTATTTTTATTTTAATGAATTATTGATATTATGTTAAAATAATACTTTTAAATTAAAAAGTTAATAAATAGGTCGCAACCTTCCTTATGTGGAACTCTAAGTCAAGTAACAGGATCACTCATGATCCACTTAGACCACTAAAGTAGGAAGAACAGTAAGTCGACCAAAGTGCCTGCTCACCTTCGTCTGCGGATGACGAAGTTGATTATATTGCTTATTTCAACGATAAGCAACAAGATAGATTAGCGGACTTCGCTATTCAGGGACTACTGAGTATAGACCTCAACCACCACCAAGCCAATCTCCTAGCAATAGATGAGCCAAGTAACACTGACTATTACTCAATGAGATTTAAAGAAGAAGTTCAGGCAAAAATCAGAAGAAGAAAGCTCAAAGAATAAAGAGCTAACAGTCCCCAAACTTTACATCAGAGCCCACACAACACAGAAACCTAGGAATAACCAAGCTATATAAAGAGTCAGACCATTTTTGATTACCCTCTTAGTTAAAACTCACTATTTAATAGTGACTCAAATAAAAAACTATTCAATTAAGACTCTTAGAGGAATATCTAGACTAGCAATTTATTTAATAACACTAAAAATAGCAATTAGATAAATCTGTTCAATAGCTTTAACACAAACCTACCAACTCTAGACATCTGGGGAAAACCAACCACAAAGCCTAAACAAACTCCACCAACATGGAATGACCTTTTTAATCCAAATTGCTCGCTAATATAATAATTTAGCATCCATAAAACCCAGAGATCCCTCTAACAAAACCCCATTTTCAAATAAAACTTATTTGACCAAACATTTACTATCAAATAGGAAGAAATAAGAAATTAGGGTGATGACGCACTTAGGGTACTAAATAGTGAAGAAAAAAAGACACGTGTTTCCAATAATTTACTTTTTGACCAAACTTAAAATAACACATAGTACTCACAACTACCATTTGAAGAACCCATTATAACCCAAAACAAGCCTCAGTCAAAGAATGAACTCATCAACGACGAAAAAGAAGCTCCTATTTTAGCGTCTCCATACTTGCTTAAAACATTAGAAAACTTTTCTGTTGACATCAGAAAACAGGGTAAAAACCCAAACCTGATCAGAACCAAAGATATAAATATTAATAGGGAATTATTATAACTAGACACGAAGATTGAATTATAATAAAAAAATTAATATAATAAATTTGGAAACCTTGGACTTCTTTTCTAAAGAGGAAATAAATACAACGTTTAGAAAAATAGTTGTACTCTAAGAAATGTGCACAGGCTCAGAAACTCTAGACAGCTAAATATAGACTTGGAAAACTTATAGATCCAAGATTAGAAAGAATTAGCAATACTTAAAGATGAGTAACACACGAAACATGAGAAAACCAAATTCATCAAGAAGAAAAAGAGAAAGTGAAGAACAAAATGAGCAGACACAGTTGACGACATACAGACAACCTACTGTCTAAACAAAAAGGATGAATTAGCTTGTGACTCATGCAAAAAATCCATAACTATTGAAAGGGCTTGTCCCTTATATATATCAAATATATACTGGATCGGGGGTCCCCAGAGACCTCAATGTGATCATATTATTATTATTATTATTATGTTAAAATAATGATTATTTGCTTTAATATTTTCTAGTTAGTATAAGAATTTATATTAATACAAGTAATTGAGTCCATTTTTATAATAAGTGAGTTAGTTTTGGATTGTATAAAGTATTAATATGATTAAATACTTCAAATGATATTATTTAATATATTTGAGCATACTGAATGAATATGTAAATAAATGTCAAGATTAATTAAAAATAAACATTTTGTTTCTTAAAATCATATTATGAAAAATATCTCACAAAAAAGAATAAAAGAGGATGTAATGTTTAAAATTCAAGTATAAATGAAATATGAAAAGTGTTCCATTTGACATTATGAATTATTTTACAAGTTTTATATACTCTTATTAAACTTTATTAATAATATTTCAATAAATATATTAACATTAATTTATATAAATATTCAATACTTAAAATGGACGCAAAGTGAAAAAATATAATTTTTTTCTATCTTGGCATGCTACCTTTCCATCTTTGAGCAAATTTTCCCAATAAATGTTGTTGATATAATCTTGTGTTAAAATGCATGGCTTCAATGACCATACAGTAAGAATAATGCTTAAATTAATTCTTTTCAAACTAAGACATAAATGCTTTTAAATTTAATGATGATTAATGCGGTTTAATATTTGAGTGGCTTTCAAAGATTGCGAATAATTCACGATTGTACATTCGATGCAAGTTGCTATATTTTCCTTCCTATCCTCTTGGTATTGGCTTACAATAGGATAGCTCCAACTATAAAGAAAGAACATTGACTTATCGAACTGGCAAGCTTCATGCAATATTACTGAACCAAAGTGGCTATTAAATTTGATCGCTAAATCAAGTTCTGGACCAGGTTTTGGAATCCACTCAACTTTTAGAATCAGCAGGAAAGCTTAAAGTTGGCAAGGTTGTTCAATTGTATTGTATCTTGAATTGAAAACTTTTATATACGTGATGAGAATCAATTTATACTCCTCTTTTATTCATTAACATTTTATCACTTTAAAATTAATCATCATTGTATATACTGTGAACATAAGGTTAAATAATGATTGAATACTTATTACTTATAATAATATTATCACATTGAGGTCTTTGGAGAACCCAGGTATTAAATATATGATAATATATAAGTGTTTAGCCCTTTTCATTTTAGGCAATCTGCTCTTCCGTAGATCTTATTTGTCTTGATTTGGATGTCCAGTTTATTCTTATTCTAACAGCTTGAATCTCCTTTCTTTAGTGAGTGATTCGTGACTTTTTCATTATGCCAGTTAAGCATTAATATGTCTGCTTCTTCTTCTTTTTATAAGCTTCAAATCAAGTTTATGAGTGCCTCCTATTCAACGCTTTTTTGTTTAATTAATAACATTGATAGTGGTTCAAAATGTGGGAATACTTGTTTCTAATCTGTTAGGCTTCATATTTCTTTATCAACGTAAAGTACTATAATGGTGTTTACCAAAGAAGATTTGATTATATTTAAGATGATTTTTGAAAAATCAACTGTGAAAAAGATTTAAATTATTGAATCTCTTCTATGCCAAGTTCATGCCTGTACATCATCTTTGTTCTGGTGTGGTTCCATTTTAGTTATTGGTTTGCCTTAAGAGATAAGTCTTCAATGTTATTTAATCCATTTCGTAGATAATTTTACTAAGTACATATTTATTTTAAATTTAGTCAAATTCTGTGATTTTAGCTAATTCATAAGTCTGCTATATCTAGGCTAAAATTTCATAAATATTTCTTCAAATATCATCGCCATTGACTTTCTGGTGATTAATTATTCCTAAAATTCTATTCCATCAAAAGACTTTTGACCGTTACTTAGTTGGGATTGATGCTAACTTACGCTGTAAATACATGGAACTCAATAATCACAATAACACTCTAAGCAGCTTCTTTATGATTTGTCTATAATCAAGTGTTAGTTATAACTTTTCTATTATAAGCAAATAATACTCAATTCAATAAGTACTCTTGATAACCTTAATTATCAACAATATTCAGGTAACTGGTATAGAATGAACAGTAGTTGCTCTAAAATTTATTATTGCATCGCTACTATACCAGATGAAGGCATTGGTGCACAATGAATGCTATCAGACTTAGCTTCAAGCGATAGAGTTAATATCGCTAGTAAAAGGCAAAATCTCAACATGTTTATGGCATTTTAATGATGTTGATGAGGATCTGATTATCGGATGCAGCAAGGCATGCATTTTCCCTGATTGTTTGTTCGAAAATATGGGAATGTTGCATTTTTAGTGAGAGAAGTTTTGAGCATTAGGCCTACCATATGTTAAAGTATAATAATATAACTTAATTTGTATTCTCTTAAAAGTTTAATAATAAACTATTAAAACATAGGGTAAAATATTGACTATAATCAAATTTGGATATCTTATGAATTAAATATAAATAAGTTATAAATATTAGGTGCAATTTTTTAAAGTTATTAAATTCTTTTATAACAACTTACTTATTAAATAAAGATATATACTTTTATATTCAAATAACTCAAAGGAACTTAGTCCTTAGTGCAATAGATATTCATTAACTCTAAGAAAACACAACTTAAGATAGAAATAAATACAAATTTCTATACTTTCTTTGTTGTAACCATAATGTGTAATAGTTAAAAGTTGTTACTAAATGCATAATTAAGCAACGTATATTTAGTTAAAGAATGAAAAAATATAATTTTTAAATAAAAATTAATTAAACAGTTAAATCATCATTACTATAACGTGATTAATAAAATTAATAAGGCTGGAACATCACTTGAATGTAATTTAATAGATTAATAGAAACTGAGAAGCTCAAAGCTTTAGCCAGTCATTTCTTATATCAACCAGGCATAAACACCAAAGCTTTGGTAGTATTAGTTTTAGCTGTGGATAGTCTTGCCACTTCTGCATTAGGTGCAACTGTGTCTCATTATTGAAATTCTTTTTAAAACTGCTCTTGATTTCGCCGTATCTTACCAAAGTATTTGCTTCATAAGAGGAAATCTCTTTAGCTATAGTCTCATTTCTTAATTGAATAACTCAAGAAAGCAGAAGAATAATAGTGACTGCTCTGTCTTTTTAGCTCAAGTTTTGTGTCTAAAATCTCTAGGAAGAAGAAGATGTAAATGTTTGGCCTCTAGCATGGTGATCTCTCGATCGTAGTAATCATCCTCCACTGAGTAGTCTTTATCTATTTCTCATTCCATTTTTGTAGGTGGCTACCTAATTTATCTGGAAAGAGAACAATGTTCCATAAAACATACTTGCAGCTTGAAAGCTATTGCTCATTCTTAAAACTTAACATATTATTGGTTATTAACATTTACAGCTTTTAACAAATTAATTCTGATATATTTTTAAGCTATTATAATATTCATGATTTATATAGAGCTTAGCAAATTCAATATTTAAAATTTAATAAATAGTGAAATTAGCTTCAGAAATTATAAAAATTCACATATTCATATTATATTTATCGAAAAAAATAGAATAGATAATTTGAATTATTGATAAGCAATATTAAGACTCAGATAAACTCAATGAAAACAATCAGGATATTAATGATGATAATAGAAGCACTAAAAGAGAGACAAAAGTAAGAAAAGCATGCTACTTTAGCCTCACTTTATTAACAACAGAATATTCAAAATTCAAGATTAACTTTATTTAAATATCATAGTGAATATTATTATAATTATTATTATTATAATTATTATGAAATTTGAATGATTATTTCTATAATTTATAAGTAGAGGAAAATCTTGATCATAGCTTTATTAGAAATCAGTGGGCCCTCTTTAGCATCATCTCATAACTCAAGCTTTTTAGCTCTTCTTACTCAATAGCAACTACAATTACAGGTTTCCTCTCAATTCTGGATTTATTCATCAGGTGGAATAGTGTCTAAACATTAACCATAAAAATGAATTTAAGGCTTTAAACAATTCTTAAAATTTCATCAGAAAAATAAAAAATGAGGAACTGCCAAGAGCTTGACTTAATTATCTGTTAATAAATGAATAAAAATGGATATTTAAACTTTGAGATCTTTCGAAGAAGCAGAGATAATAAGACCACAAATTTTCGAAGATCACCTTACGCCATTTGCCCAAAAGCCATTCGCACATTTCTGTTCTCTAACTGCGTTGTTAGCTTATCCACCTTCTCGGATCTTTCGAATTGAGTCATGAGATTGCTATACTTTTTCTTTAGTGATTTGGACTCTTTAATCTTAGCTACAGTGCAGATGCTTGGTGGATTCTCATCTTTTCTCGTCGAATTATATATTATATAGAGTTCAATTAAATTCAAAATCAAAATAAGCTTTGATTTGATCAGAGTGATCTTAACTCTTTCGTATATTGTGATTAATATTGGTTCCATTTTGAAAACTTTAAATTATAAGAACATTCAAAGTATAATACTGCACACACTACAATTAAAAATTAATAAAATGATTTAAATATAGATATAGCATTAATAATATAATTTTATTTGTAATATTTTAACATAATTCACTTAACCATTTTCAATAACTATAATTATTATTTAATATAAGAATAATAATGGATTGTTTTTTATTAAATCAAAATAGATATATATTTAATCTATTAATTTGTCAAAAGTTTCAAATTCATTATGGAATTATCACATTTTAAGACTATTATTATAGCATGCTTATAGCATCTTAATTCATGGATTCTATAAAAACTATATGAGCTCTGTTAATCCTTTATGAGAATAAAATAGCCTTGATGGGATATAATAATTCCTTAATTTGCATAAATATTTTTAACAATATAGTGAATATAAAATAAATTATAATCTATAGCAAATACGGTAGCTGCTTAGGTATTTTCAGAGTAATATCTATATTAAAAAATATAATTAAAATATTGAGGTTAATTTCACTTCACAATAAACTTGCAATTAATTTTTGAAAGTCTCAGCAAATTTTATTGCCAAAGTTTTTATTGATTAGTTTGAGAATTAAGGAGTATAAGTATTTGATTAATGAGATTGGCATAACTTTTATAATAATGATGAATATTTAAATAATATAATGCTCCTAATCATTAATAAATATTGAATATTCAAAATATATAACACTCAATGAGGACCTTTTAGTTTAATTTTTTGTACCATAACAAATTTATTGTCTTTTCATATTGTAATGCTACTATTTATTGTTTTTAAACTGTTGAGATGGCACTCATACATAAACATTCTTGGATAAGTTTCTAATGATTCTATTATTACTAATAAATAAAGGAATTAATTAACTCAATTCCAATTTATTAGTATATTAAATAATTCTTTTAATATCAATATACAATCATTATGCTTAATTATTAACTCTTATTTCTTTAATTATTATAAAATCTTATAAGTAAGCTTTGCATTTTCAATGAAAATATATTGTACAATTTTAATAATAATTACTATGTATTAAACGGTTTAAAAGACAATGACAAGCTTAGTCAGACGATAAAATGCTAAATGTATTTAATCATTTTATAGTAAGATATAAATATTATTTAGTTATATAGTTAATAATTTGAGGTAAATTTAATTTATGAGATAGAAGCAACATTGTATAAATTTATGTGGTCACAAAGAGCTTAAAAAGATAAAATGCGATAGAATGAGGTTTTCTGGTTACTCAGTTTAGAATTTTATGTCCCAATTCTTCTTGGTTATCTATATCGCATCCCTCCTTTCTGATGTCGTCATCTGCATCTCTAGATGCTTCTTTTGGTTTGGTCTTGTCAATCTCCAATTCATTTGTTGTCTCTGATTCCTCCTTCTTCATTGGTGGTTGACTGGATTTGTAGCTTAATAGCACATTCTCCAACTCTTACATACTCTCAATGAGTTCGCTGATGCTGATTTATAACTTTTCAAGTTATTATTCTAGTTCTGACTGCCACTCCTTTCTCAAGACCATTTATTCCCATCTTTAATCCTGATGATTTCGGCAAGCACTATATGTTTCTCTCTCCAAGTTTGCTTAGTCCCAGATCATCAAGCTCTTAAGTTATATATTCTACTATGCTACATTTTCTTTGATTGCTAGTCCTCATTTTCCAATCCACAACATGTGAATATTAAATAGTACCTTTACATATTTAATTAATCCTTGGAGAATATCTAATATATATTGATTTTCCAGCAATCTTTAAGGTTAAGTAGTATGTTACATGAAAGGTTAACACCCCACAATCTTACGGATCTGTTACCTGGTTTACATCCTGCTTGATCACCAAATTCCTTACTTTGTAAGCAGGTCCCATGATCACCTCCATCATATTGTTAATCTGTTCCACAAACTTCTAGATTAACGCCAAACTACCCAATAGTCCTCATGAATAGTATATCTCGAGCCTCTTAGATCTTCTGTCAATCTTTTATAACACACAATGCTTAGGCAGACTTATGGTATTAAATAAAGTTTTTTATTTTAAAATTGCAACATTTAATTATGATATATCTTTTAATATTTATTCAACTAAATATTCAATAAAAAAGAAATTGTTTAAATATGACGAAATATAAATGAAAATTGACAATAAATATAAATCTATTATAAAATTTAAATATATTATTATAAAAAAATTAAATTAAAAAGTTAACTATCAGACCCTCAAAGTTTAACGATCACTAGAACAAGAAGAAAAGTTCTAAGTAATTAGTTTTGAGGTTCGTAAAATCGATCGGTTAACTGATGGCTGGAGAGGGTGATAACGATCACGCTCAAAACATCAAGATTTAATAAAAATCTATCTTCTCAATTCAAAAAGAGAAGAAACAAAAAGCACCAGATAAAGATCCTGTCCTCAAAAACTTTGAAGATATCAAGCTCAAACCCAACTACATGAGATGGACCTCAATGCCATAGGTCATGAAGAAACAAACTGAGCTCATACTAAACACAAAAAAACTGATTGACGAAGTCAAAGTCACAGACACAAGCTTCTTCACGCTCATCGAAAGATGTAGACAAGGAACCGATAAGCTTCTCAACGAGAACTATCCCCTTGATCTCACAGAGCTTTAAAATCTTAAAGTCAAAAACTTATAAATCTTCCAGTCACACATGAACCTTTTCTTTGTCTTAATTCTAAAGCTTCAAAAATACAACCAAACAAAGAATTTTCAGCACATACACGATATGACTGAAGCAATTAAGAAACAAGACACCGAATTCCACTTCAGAGAAGAAAGATTCGCTGAAATAATTCAGACCTTTGTTCTCACTATTAAATACCCCTAAATATAAATGGAGACAACCTAAAAGGTGGCCAACCTAGCAATTAAATCTCTTAAGTATATAGTTAACTAAGGAGTTATCTAAAACAACCAACTATTCATTTAACCAGACCCAATACCAGAACCAAGAGAAAAGTCAGCTTTTGAAGAACAAGACAATGACGTGGTCATGATAGACACGTCTACTACCACTACTAAATAGGCTACTATCGAATAGGACACAAATTTCTAACCTGATGACGCGCTTCATCAGAAAAGTCTGACCAGAATTTTAGAATCAGGTCAGTATAACGAACAGATTTCTTCCAACATCAACAAAGTTCTAAAGATATAGCAAGTCAACCATAAGCTGCAAGCTAAGATGAAACACTAAATCATCAACAGTACCAAATACGTAGTAGATCCATAGATAGAAAACAAAATGGCTCTACAAACAAAACAACAACTAAAATGGTATTACGCTTAAACAATTGGAGAACAATTCTGGCACAACCTTCCCCCAGAATAAAAGAAAGCAGGATTCAATGCCTTCATTGAAAAATATAAAGACTTCACTAAGATAAACCTTAATGTCAAACTATCAGACAAAGACAGAAAGATGATAGTCTTATATGTAGACGCAAAAAGATACGGAGAGAGACAGCTAAGGGATACTATCTTCCCAAAAATTCAACAATTAGCAATGTTCAAGAGTGTCCCAAGAAGCTACTAAATCGGAAACACACACAAAATTGAACTGAGATTCAAAAAAGCTGAAGACACTCTCATCTTCATGTACAACTGGCATAGAGAAAAAGTCTGCAATGCTAAATTCTGGAAAGGAGTTACAAAATGGAAGACTAAGAAAAAGATTGAGGTAGCCATAAAAACAAGAAAGGTTTATAAGAGACCTGAACACCTTATGTGATAACAACTTTAATAAAAAGGACTAGCTCCTTACATATATATAACATATATATTCATCTAGGGGGCCTTTAGCCCCCGATGAGGATTAATTATTATTATTATTATTATTAATATATTATTATCTTTGATATGATATTAGCTTAATATTTGAAATAGTCTAATTCAGAGAGTATCTAGTGATTATATTTATAAAGCTAATAAATCACATCTATTATTATTGTCAAAGCCACTTTATGACAGCAGACAGTGTGACACTTTCTTATTCTCTTTTACGACAAAACCATTGTTATAATTAATAAAGTCAATCTATCGTCTTAAATTTTAAAGCTGTAGTTTTCACTGCTGCAACCAGAGAAGCAATTATTAAGGGCAGACTACCATTTCGTAAGAAATAGGAAAAATATATATATCTTTATATAAATTTTCAATTTTAATACATTTATCATGAGTCTGAAGCTATTAATAGCGTAAAAACATTACTGTCGATCCATTTACACTCTAAGTTATCGCATTAAAAGGACAGCATATGCAAGATTTAGGATTATTTATTGATTTAAAGTAAATTAACTCTGTTATTGAAAAAGGATACCTATTATATTGTAATAAAGTATAATAATATTCTATAACTTTCTTTAATAAAAGCATAAACATTTTTGGGTATATATGCTTCTATCAATTGAAACCTTACATAAACGAGCAGATCAGAAGAAAATGATGATAAAATTTATTCATGATTAAATTAATTGAGGTTTATGACTTTTTCCATATAAAATAACTAGAATTTTTGATTTAGAGCATTTGAAATAATTAATTAAATTTATAGCAACTATTATAAGCCAATGTGTATAATATGAACTTAAAATAATTTTTATCATTTAATTTTTTTCTTCAGGTATATTTAAGAATAATTGAATATGAATAAATAATTTTAGGGAAGGTTTAATTAATTTACAAATGAATTGAATAAAATGATTGATATATTAAAGAATGTTAATGAGATAAAAAATTACATAAATAATAATAGTCATAATTAGAGTATAAAACAATTAAGTTTACTGTGAGTTAAATTATAGGGATTTAAAGGTTTTTTAAAAAATATATATAATTATGTCAAGTAAATATAACTATTTGATTAATAGTATCATAAAAAATCAATAATAAAGATAACTAAACATAAAATAATAAAGTATCTATTAATAAATTAAATTAAAATATGTTCATATTAAAAGAAAATGTAAGGTTTAAAAATATTGAAAATAGAAATATAATTACAGTAAGAAGACATATAAATCTTAAAAAAGATATTATTTTCATTAGATATATCTAATAAATTAGTTAATTAATTGCTAAAATATAAGAATAATAAATTAATAATTAAAATAATCAGTTTAAAATAGCTTTATAAAACCCCATTGATAAATGTTAAAAAGGCGACAAAAGGTAACATTGAATCTTTAAAAATCAATAAATAGCCAAATTAATGACAGATGTTTATTATATATATATATATTAAGTTCTTAATTAAACTCTAACAACTAACATTGAAAATGGACACTCTCAATCTCCCTGAAACCAGTCAACCCTGCTATGTCAATGAGCGATAGTGAATCAGAGAATTAAGCCTCATAGCTCTAGATGGCGACCTCCCTTCGACAGTGATCTGATCCAGGATGATAAGAAGTACATGACCAGTACTAATGGCTTCCAGTAGTGACAACAATTGGCCAGTAAGACCAGCGGAGAGCCCTCCAGGCATGGAAGCAGGAGAGTGTAAACATAGACTTATGTACCTTCGATTATCAAACCACTGCAAGCATCAGCTTCGCATGGCTGCCATTGAGCATCAGTGGCTTTGTAAGTTTTAGCAGTCATGTGACTCTCTCTGGCGATGCCTACTATGCTTGAAAGGCTCCGAGGAACTAGTAGGTAAGAATTAGCGTTGGTCATCTGATTCCTTATAGCATCGCAAGTGAGATGGGCATGACGTTGCGAACACATTTGAGCTGAATCTACTCGTATTAAGCACCACGCTTGCAAGATTGAGAGAGATGGAAGGTCTCGTATTGCCTGATACCGAGCATAACTCAGCATTGACACTCGAGACATCTGAGCATACTCCATTTGGTGCAAAGATGCTACGTTGTAGCTCTGAACCACGATAGTGGAAGGGGTCCTCATTGGATGAGATGGTAAAGGGCTTACAGCGAGAAGGATGGTGCTTCAGGGATCCTTAGCCCAGCTAATGAATAAAAATTGATGCAAAATCCAAAATATATTGAATAATCAAGAATTTAATTACACTATTTTAATGTTAATTTTAATAATTCTAATTAAAAACTACTCTACCTCGAAGTTTGAATGAGTTAGAGATAGAGTGCGATAGAGTAATATTAACTACTAATATTATTTAATATTTAAAATAAATAGAATTAAGTTTAAAAAAATTATGATGTTATTTTATTTAATAATTAAGTCTTACAATTATTTTATAAATATAATTAAAATAAGGCAAATTACTTTAAATATATATGTCTGAATAATTTAATTATTGATAGAGTTAAATTATAAAACTATTAATAACAAATAACATCATAATTTTTTAAAACTTAATTCCATTTATTTTAAATATTAAATAATATTAGTAATTAATATTACTCTATCGCACTCTATCTCAATCTCATTCAAACTTTGAGGTAGAGTAGTTTTAAATTAGAATTATTAAAATTAACATTAAAATAGTGTAATTAAATTCTTGATTATTCAATATATTTTGGATTTTGCATCAATTTTTACTCAATGTCAAGGGGTACATCTCCTACGGAAGTCTAATCAACCCAATAGGAAAGCGCCAAGGCAGATCTACTGCATGAGTGAGGAATTCAGATAACCACCAGGAGAAAGCGGCAAAGAGATTGAGGAAAGCGTCAGCATGCTAGAAGCAGGTGACTGTAGCCCGAGATTCAACACAAAGACATGAGTAAGGCGCCTGCTTGAATGGCTCTGGTATAGCATGAGAAACAAAGATGCTCGTGTATCTCGGCCCCTGGGATAGATGTCTGAGTCGGAGACTCCATCTCCCTGCGTCTAGGCATGGTGATTTGCGTGGTTGAACTGGCCGCCCCCATTCGAAGGTTCGCCCCTTACTTCGTCTGCTAAATCGAAAGTCCACAAATGCCTGAATTCCCAATGTTAGTATTTTGACCATTTTCTGAGGTAGCCCATAAAACCCCTACTGTAGGCTAGAGAGCAAATTGAGGCCGCGAAACTGATGCTGAGGCTGTGCCATTTCTTCCCCCTGAGAAAGCAAAGGAGTCCCTAATAGCTTCATCTTTAAGAATCCCCTTTTGAGCAACTACATATCTAAGAACATTCGGACAAAAGTCTCAACATTCTGACATTGAGAACCTTAACTGTAGAATGTGATGCGTGCTGAAGAGTCACTATCAGGAGCGAAGACCCCAAAGTGAATATGCCATGCAAAAAATAGGGAATAAAAGCTTAGTCATGAACCGCATGAGGGCTTGCAGTCTCAGCAGCGCAGCTACTGGAGTAGTAGGAATAACATGACATCTCTTTTGCCAACACTCTAACTGCCTCCACTCTTAAGCTTCCTGCTATCCACAGAGAATTCACATGTTAAATTGCCTAATACAGTAATGACACTCTTGTATAGATAAACTATCTCTCCTATTTATATTTGCCTATTGGGTTTTGTTTGTATATTTATTTTTCATTTCTCCCAATTTTTAAATTCTTTTAATATAAAAAGGTTTAAAGATTTTAAGATTACAAAAAAAGTTTGTATACTTAAAGAGCAATCAATGAAGAAATGAAGTTTTCTAAGGACTTTATCCTGTGACAAAAGACAATTCCAAGCGCTCATAACTAAGCTTGTACACACGCTATCTCTATAAGTAGTAATCTGGCGAGGTTTTAAGGGATCTTGTTTGTTGAAAAATGAGACCAAAATTCAAAAAACCGTAGCTTTCTTAACCAGGAGTAGTTGCCAAAGGCTCTATGTGGATAAAAGAATATCGACCTCAATTAAAGATATTGAAATGACATCAAAATAAAAAGTAAAATTTCTTCAAAAGCGCACAAATACCACTGTTTAAGGTATTTAAATAATTTGAGAATATTCAAAAATTATCAAATTTGTATCAATTTTTAATTTTATCATATTTTTGCATGTTTTTTAATTTTTCAAAAGGAAATCTTAAATTACCTATTCTGATTATTAAGCAACATTTAAGAGATGAATTGTAAAGAATCGAAATAAGTGGGATTTTTAGTGCTAAAAGATAAGTTAAAAATTTACCTGCAGATAAGTGACCTCTTTCGCACCTACTTTTTGAAGCTATTTGAGTGGAGGTAACTGCGACCCCATATTGTGGACATTTAAAGATACTGATCAAAATAAGATAAATTAGAGAGTAATCAAATAAAAATTAAAGGTTTTTATGAGCACATTATTCTGTGACAAAAAACCATGGCAAGCTTTCTTTTATTATGTGTTTATTTATATATTTTAAACAATGATTTTTTTTACATTATTTTTTTTATTTTTAAATGAATTTATTTGTATTTTCTTATTTTAATTTTTTTAATTCCTTGACCATTTTATATTTTTTAAATAGTTATTATTCATTTTTATTAATATTTTTGTTTTTAGTTGATTCAATATTTTTATCTGAAGTTTTCTTTTTTTTACTTAGTTATTCTTTGTTAATTTTTTATATTTTTTTCTTCTTCATATTTCTTTTCTTATCTGCTTATATATTAATATTTTTATATAAATTATGCTTTATTTATTATTAAAATCTTTAAAAATTTTTGCTTTTGTCATTGTTCTTTTTAAATAAATTTATTATAAATTTTTATTTTATTGATATGCCTATACATATTTACGAACTCTTTTAAATGCATTAAATATGTAAAATTATATATAAACTATTTAAATATAATTTCATTTTATGATATATAAAAATTTATAAATTACACATTTTATTTTTTTGTTATAAACATTGTCTTATAGTACTATTATTATTGTATCTTAATTTGTATTCTTTGTTAATTTTATCTAATTTTTGTCTACGGAATTTTGGAATTTTTGGAAGAAAAAATTCAGAGTTTAGATTAGGGTTTTATTAATAATGGCACATTATTTATTCAATAAAATAATTTTATTAATAAAACTTTTTAAGCATTATTTATCTAAATAATACTTTTTAAATTACTTTTTAAAGTTAATAATTATATTGTATTAGCTCATTTAAATTAGTTTTAATTATAGTAATTAATAGGAAATCAAAATTCAATAAAAATGTTAATGAGCTACAAATATTACAAAAACAGTAGCAGTCGTCTGTGATTTACTGGTAAACGATGTTTTTTATTAAATGAGTAAGCTAATTAATTAAACTGTTTAAAACATGACAAATGAGAATTATATAAAATCTTTTTACGAATTATAATTAATAATTTTCAATAAGCAATATCGTAAATAAAATAGCTCATAAACAGAGAATTAAACATGATGAGTTGATTTTGCAACCGCTTAAACTTACATATAATAGTCAGTTAATGAAGCAATTTAGTCTCATAAATTTGTCCCACAAAGAATCAAAAATTACAGATTAAATACCAATAAGATTGAATCATAATAAAACTAAAATTAAGCTTTTTTATAAGTTATTTTGTGGTTGTATTAACTACTGGTTATTTTGTAGTTTTGAAAGAATAAATACGGGACAAGTCAATATAATGTATCCATTTGAACAAACAATTAATTAAAATATTTTCTTTATTTCATTTATTCTCGTTAGAGAAATGCAAAATTAATTTAAAAATGATTAATTTCTAAGTTGTATTAATTAAATAATACAAATCCAAAAAACAAAAGCACATTTTATTTACTAGGTATAAATATAAACTAAGAAAGTTGCTAAGTTCTTTGATTTCTTATTAGACAGTTTTGAAGAAATAAAACTTATAAGAAAGAGTAATGATAAAAAGTTGATGATTTCACACACCAATATAATGAATAATAAATTTATTCTTTAATGACTTTGAAAATACTCATAATGATTCATAACATATAGTCAAATAAGATAAAAACTTAAACATAACCAAATGCTAGTTTTAACAAGTAGTAAATTCAATAAAGTCTAACTTAACTAGTTCATATTACCATTAAAAGGGTAAAAGAGATTTAAACTCTAAAAGAGGGCTGCATAAAATCAGAGAATTGATTCTTTTGCCATATTCCCTATATATGAATAAATAGGAATATTGAAGGTGCTAGCAATAGAATTCGTTTGATAAACAATTGAATAGAATATATAACATTGGATTACATTTACAAAGAGAAAGTCTAATATAATACATTGTAAATTGGTAATTAATAAAAAATATAATAAGTAGCTATAAGATAAAGATATGAAAGAAATTGAATATAGCATGATTAAAAGATAGACTTTATAAAACTTATATACTATATTCTCAAAATGCTGCTTATTATATAAATATTTAATGCAGTTGAACAGTAGACGAATTTTCATAGCATATTTATTTGATTAAGGAGTAATTGAGCTTATTCAAACAAGAGGCTAATAACAGAGATAGACAGCAAATTAAAATATTTAATAGACAATAATTCCAATGAAATGATAAAAAAATGAAAATATATAAGCAATCAAAATTGGAGTTCTTAAGAAAGTTTATAGTTCTCAGTCTGGAGAGAAGGAATATGATTAATTTCATCTAACTTATAATAAAATAAAAATAATGAAAGCAAAGTGACATTAAGATTAAACATAGTTATATTACTTAAGTATTTCGATATGAAGCCATTTGAATTTGACATTACAACCATTACTACTTAAAAAGCCTAGATTAATATATTTGTAGCAAGTGATAACTAGGATTAGTTAAAGTGGAGGATACAGACTTCTTAATCCTCAGTTACAACAAGTGCAGAAATCACATGGATTTATTGCTAAATTAAAACATTTCAATAAATTACATGTTATTCAATAATTTCTAAGTTTAAACCAAACAACATTTTTATCCTGCACAAATCCACTAATTATCTTGATATTAATACTATAAAAGAACGAATAAAAATAGAAATTTGACTCTTGATGAGAAATACTTCCACGTTGCTTAACAAAAGATAGAGAATTAATTAAGAACTTCAGAGAAAAGAGATTAGCAAAAATCTTTGAAAAGTATGATTACACTATTTTATATAAACAAATCAAGATAAAACCACTGAGATAAGAAATGCTAATAATAACAGTCGCCATAAGCAGGAAAGTGAGAAGGCTGATATTGCTGCCTTTGATGATGTCACAATGATAGATATATCCAATATTAAGGTAATAACGAAGAATACTACTACTATTTTGGATAAGAAAAGCCTGACCAGTATTCTAATCTTAGATTTAAATAATTAGAAAGTTGAAGATTATACCAGGAAATGTTAAGGATCTTTAATGTTTACTACTATTATTATTAAATAAGGTCATTACTCAAAGGAACGTGACGTAATGACACAGATACCAAATTAACAGTCCCTCAACCTAAGCCCTTCTTACTTAAGCCATAAAGAAGGAGCTGAATACTTTCTCCAAGTCTAAGTTCACCATGACTAAGCAAAGAATGTACAAGAATCTAAACCGACAGCGAAATATCATACGATCAATTTTCTTTTGAAATCTCTGACTATCAGTCAATGGAAGACTCAGACATGAAAATAGATGACCAATACTATTCACTACTAATTATGGAGCGTCAACAACATAGACAAACCTTCAACTGGTATGGCAACTAACCTAAACCCAGTAAAAGAACACCTAGTGAAGAAAAATACTTTGACTAACCCACTTTAGAATGGGATGGACATGACTGGTATGTCCCTTAATAACCTCAAAATTCAATAAACCGTATTATACATGGAGGTAAAGGAAAGTTCTAACAAATCTTCAATACTCTTAAAAAATAAGAATATAACTAACCCTAAAAATCTAAAGTAAAGATGTAATAAGAGGAAGAATGAAGTAAAGAAACAACCAAACAACACTTCTTAAATCATCACCCAAAAACCTCTGAAACAAAACGCCAACCATTGGAATTTAAGAGAAAAACCTAGAGAGCTCTTCAACCAAAAGCAACATTAGACCTACATTTTTCAACTCAAGCAAAAGATCTTCTCTAAACTCCAAAAGAGATGATTTATCCAGCACTAAATAGTAGCAAAAGTTGACCAACCTTAACATACCAAAAAGGTGACAAAGATATTGAGAGAAACATTTCAAATTAG
Source organism: Oxytricha trifallax (assembly GCA_000711775.1). Taxonomy (NCBI): domain Eukaryota; phylum Ciliophora; class Spirotrichea; order Sporadotrichida; family Oxytrichidae; genus Oxytricha; species Oxytricha trifallax. The sequence continues at coordinate 98,016 of ARYC01000062.1, forward strand.
TTTCAAGATAATTGGGGAATCACCCAAAAAAGACACAAAGATATCTTAAGGATCACCCAAGAACTTAACTAAGACCAAGAGGTATCATGAAAGGTACTCAATAGGAAGTAATATAACACGTCATAGGACTAGTACATAACAGAATCTAACCAGATTCTGATGACTACGTCAACATCTATTTAACATTAAACATCCTAAGACAAGACAGAGGAACTCAAATTTAATATAGATATCTTCATTGAACCAAAGGAGGTGCTTGCAAAACTACTACCAAGTAGATTCTAAAGCTTCAGATCATCTGAAATAAGATTTTATTTACTCCAAAAGTTAATTGATACTAAGTGAAAAAAAAGAATTCATGATTTTGAACCTTGGGAAATCTAACTAATTAACTAACAAAGCCCACTTTACTTGGGAAAACTACAATTAAGAAGTTTACAAGAGAGATTACTTTTTACAGCTCACTATTTATTAGTGAATATGAATGTATTTCGTTGGAGAGCAATCAGAATACACTAATCTTCTAAAAACTAAGCATAGAAGAAGACAATGGAAAGAACACAGAAAGAAAATATATTAGTACAAAAGATTGACAGAGAAGATGAATTTACTAAGTTTAGTGAATTGAGTTAATGTCGATATTGACCATTCACACCTTAAATAACAAAAAAGGTTTGTCACTTATAAGTTTAACATGCTATATAAGATCGGGGGACCCCCATAGACTTCAATGTGATAATACTATTGAAGTTATTATTATTGTTATTATTGTTTACTACTATTAACTTTAAAAGTAATATTTAAAAACAAGTTGGGATAAACCAAATTAAATAATTAATTGAGCTATGATAGTGAGATACAAATGAGATAGAGTTTTGTAAAACTTTGTGGCAAGTCATGCATAAATAATCTATCAACTTAAGAGTCACTGAGTGTAAATTATATCAAACAAATATAAAGAGTGATTATTCAATATTTATAAAAACCAGTAGAGTACTGAAACTAATAAAATTATATGCAAATACTGTGAAACATCAAAATAATAATATTTGTTAATAGAATAACAATATACGGCTTCTAAGATAAACAAATATTTACAGTTGAGCTGAGAATATAAATATTTCATTGCCTAAACAGATATCAATGCCTAACTCTACTATATATACATGGACTAAGGAGATTCAAACTCAACCTTTTTGGAGGGATTGTCAATAGAAAATAAAAGAAGATAAGTAGACATAATAACTAAAATGGTCTTTTATTATAAAAAATAACAACATTGAAATAGGAAAGACTCAGATAAAGTTTTATTTTCGTATATCTCTGTCTGAATTACTCTTGTGGATTTATTATTATAATTATATGAGTAGATAGAAATAAAAATAGAAGATTGTGAAAATATGGCAGTGACATTGAAAAGCAAATCATTACACCAAAAATAAGTGATTGTAAATGGAAATACAAGTTAATCAGTTATAGATACAGATTAAAATGAAACCACATACATATATATTATTATTATAATCATTTAGTCAAAATAGTATAAAAATCGGGAAAATAAAAATCCTTAAATACAAAGAAATATAAATTATACTCACTCTATATATTCTCAGTGTCTGAATTATGAAATATGTATAATTTAAAATTTAATTTTATTTTATTATGAATTTATGATTTTAAACTAATTTATTTTTTCTACAAGAGTCAATTTTATATATTAATATTTTAAATTTATATCTCTTAATATGCTTATATATAAAAAATAATTAAAATTAAATTTGGTTTTGATCTTTATTAAGTTTAATTTATTCATATGTAAGAACATGAATAATTTTGAATTAATTTACTAATAAAAGCAACTATTTTTTAAGATAAAAAAATATTAATGTATAAAATAAATAATTAAGCTCAAGATTAAAACTGTAAATAAATCAACTTTCATAATAGTATAAAAGTAATTAAATATATAAAAACAATTTTAAATAAAAATAAATAAAATAAGAATTATATATTATAAATATAATAGAAATGGGCTCAAGTAGTAAAAATATAATTTTTACTACTTGAGCCCATATTAAATACAATAATATAAAAATCAAATGAATTTTAAAAATAATTATAATAATGTTTGAACAATGATTTATTTATATTTTCAATGTATTTTAAGAATTTAAATATTTAAAAATTTTACACTATTTTGACTGATTATAAAATTAAATAATTACAATTTATACTTATTATGTAAGTTATAAGTGTAGAGTTTCTTTGCTCTTTCACACAAGATGTCATCATATTTTAAACAGATAATGACAAATTATTAATATTATGTGCATTTTTTTTTTGTTTTGCTGTGGTCAGTACAAAAACTTGTGATCTAATTATATACCGTTGAAGTTAATAAATTAATGTGCTAATTAATTCCTATATGCAAAGACTCATACTATTGTTGAATTTGAAGATATAATAGTTAATTTGAGAACTTATAGCACTTTGTAATTCCACAATTACCATTATTTATTACAATTAAGGATGAAACACTGAAGTAAAGAGTATATTACTCTTTACCCTATAGAGCCATGATGTTTTATAGTTACATACCTTAGCATTATAGCTTAACCTTCTCTATAGGTAAGGCATTTAAAGAGAATAAGGTGTATGTTGCAAAACAGTTGAGTAGATAAAGAATCTGGCTAGTTATAGGGCGACATTTTATTAAACAAAATTAATATAATATGATTAAAAGAAGTGAGCTTAAGAATATAGTACTGGATTCATTCATGCTAATGAAGTTATATTGTTTATGTAAATTAGATGCAATAATAATGTAGCTTGCGTCTTAAATGCTAGTAATACATGCTAGCAGTCAGCCTATATTTTAACAGCAGGAGTAACATATTAAATTCATATCTAAAGTATCTGAAATGAATGATATAATAATATAATAATATAATATCTTCTATTCTTGTCATAATGTGTAGATATGGAAATTATGTAAGGAACAGCTTGTTGCTTTATAAATTATAATCCATTTAAAGTAAGTATTAATGGATAAATAGAACTTAAACATTGTACCCATTTAAACATTTTCAACTAAAATTTGAAGATAAAGTACATCTTTTGAAGATTATTTAATTCAAGTTAACATTTATATTTTTAAGTTTTCTATGTTTTTAAAATAAACAAATAAAAATAATATTTTGTTTCTTTACTTCTCCGATTTGGTATAACTTCCAAGTATTTTTATCTTTAACCCATTATACTACTATAATCAGATAGTACAGCTTTAATAATTTTGAGTAAACTTACTTTGTCTATGATTTTAATGACTCAATTTTTCTATTATTTATTTGTCTGAAATTAAGTTTCATTGTCTCAATGAAAAATATTGCTTAAATAATGTTCATTTAAAGATTTAACACACATAATACGACAAAGATATAAATATACTAATTAAATAATTAGAAAGATGTTTTCTGTTAAAATGATAACTTTATGTCATTAATTGAATCATTATAGAGATTAAATGAGAGTGGAAAGCATCAAAGCTGTCAATTTGCTTTCATATTATATGAAAATTGAATGATCTTTAATAGTAATTATATCTAGGAAATTATTTTATGTCTTTATAATGGTAAATAGTTAAAATCATTTCTTGTTTATTTCATCTTTATGTTAAGAATTAGCCATTATCTCATGATTAATGATTGTTTTACATTTCCTCAGTAAAGTACCACTTTCTAAAGGAGCTTTGTCCAAATTTTAATTTATTGCATATTTCCAATATCAAATAAATGCATATATTCATAGTTAAAACTAGAATGCAAATTTACTAAAGAAAAAGAAGATAAATTTGAGAAGAAAAGACTATCTGTTTGAATACTAAAAATTTGATGCAAGTAAAGGTGTAGATATGGTCATAAGCTTTCTATAAATACCAAATTATTTGAAGGATTTTCAAATATAAATGACAAATAAAATATAATCAAGTGATATTAAACATTAATAAAAGGTCAAAAGAATAAAATTGAGTAATTACAATATATAATAGAAAATCGATAAATTAAAATGAAATTAATTAAGAAAATATGAAATCCTAAAAATGGTGTTGCTGGGGCTGCTGGTTATTCCTAAAATTTGTAAGTTACAAAAAACATATCTAAAAAGTTTATATTTCAGCAATACTTACCACCAAGAGTTCCAACGTCTGTAGATCTAAAGCCCGAGAAACTCTGGAAAAAAATGGGAACAACAAAGTAGGTATGGCCAGATGGAGCAAAATATGAAGGAGAATGGAGAGATGATAAAGCTGTTTCTGGATATCATCTTTATTATTACCTATACTAATACTTATTATTTTAAGACTTTTTCATTTTAAATTATAGAATACCACTTATTTTTCATAAATGTGAGTTATCTAAATTTTGAAAAAGAAATTTTCGAATGTAAGAATAATAATTAAACATTGTTTTTGTTCAAAAGAAGTTCATCTAATATAAGTTTAATACTTAAAAATCCGATTTTTAAGTTCGATATATTTCCTGTAAAGGTAACACTTTAAAATTTATATCTAATAATAACAGACATATAACTTTAATTCATCCTTTTTTATACTATAAATATGGGTAGAGAGTAGTTAGTTTAATGTATTTGTTGTCAATTAACTCAATATGGGTAAATAAAAGAGTAAATCTTTTTCGATTTTGAAATTTGATAAAGTTAAATTCAAATATAAATTAATTATTATTATTACAAATATTTGGTTGCTTGTTGATTATTGATAAGTCTAAATATGAATAAATATTTACATAGACATTAGTACTTAGTGATTAAAACGAAAGGCAAATAAATATGTAACTCTAGTATTTAAGCATTTTAAAATATTAAATTATTCCTAAATTATATTACTTATTGCCACTGATGGTGAAGCAAGTATCTCAGCCTACACAGCCACAGTGAAAAAAATTGCATGTGTGTTCTTGGGCCAGCCCAGTTTTGTGACTGCCCATCATGGCTGAGCTCGAGGGTGTCCACCGGCAACAGTGTATGGGTAGAACATAGTCATCACAAAGAAAGACTTACCCTTGATTGTCACTCCATTGCAGGCTTCAACATGACAAGGCAGCCTTAGAACACCAGTGGCTTGGTATAGTCCAACGATCATGTGAATATCCCTAGCAATACCTACAATACTTGATACTCTATAGGCTTTTGGAGGATTTGTGTTGGCGTATTTCGAGACCTCCCTTCGTAAATTGAGTGTTAGAAGAGCATGATGTAGCAACTCCATTTGCGCTGAGACTGTTGGTATAAAGAGATATCCGGAAAGCAGCAGTGATAGATTAGTCTTATATTCACCGCTTCCTTAACATTGATCAAGTTCAGCTCTCTTGGCATGTGAGCATGCTGCCTTTGTTTGAAGAAGTTGTATTGGAGCTCTAAGGTACCAGAGTGGGTGGGAACTCCATTGGTTGAGACGCCAACGAGCGCATCGCGCATTGTGAACTGCTTCAGGATCCCCTGCCTCCATTATGGCAACAGCTCTGGTCGCATTTAAGTCTCAAAGATAGAAACAGAATCCACAGGGCTTCTTGCACTAAAACATAAAGGAAATGTCTCAGTCTAGAGTAGAAAAGGGCAGCAGGCTAAAGAGATTGGCAGATTTATTAGTTATGATCTTCTCGCTATTTCCCCAATCTATCAGCACGAATATGTAAACCCTCGCTTTGAGAAACTCCAAAAGCCTTTTGGGACACAGTGATGCTTGATTATCTCGGCTCCCCGAGGATGTCTGAGCCGGAAGTTCCACCGTCATGAGATGATTCACGCTGCGTCGAGTGGTGCCACTGGCCTCCCCTTTGGAGATTCGCCCCTTACTTTACTGGAAGTCATGAATGCGGAAGGCTAAAGCAGAGACTGGCTGCCAAGAATGGCCAAGATAAGACGCTGGAGATTCAGAGCAATTCATACTTGATGGCAAAGAGATATGCATGACCAATTTTTGGGCAACGAAAAAAAATGCATAGTACATTTGTAAATAGTGAACACCAAGTTGACTTTCAGAAAGGACAAAACTTATGGAAAACCCTGAGCAAAGTAGCAAATAATCAATACAAACGTTTATAGCTGAAGCTCAGGGATTGATTATTCAGATGATAGATGTAATTTAACACACTCTTAACAAACAATCTAAATATTTCTTCTAATAGAGTACGACATAAACATAACTGATACATCTTCAGGTGGCTAACGAGGACTGCATGATCGGAGATCTTCAAGAAATACAATTCGAAAAAGATTACGTAAACTAAGAGTACTTTAAAATGTGAAAATACAGATGAAATATTAAAGACTAAATTAGCATTCAACAGAGGATTACTCGCATAACTAAATAAAAATATACTTAAGTTTTATATATTCTCGCTCTCTATATTAGTTTATCAAAACTTTATCCTAAGTTTTCACAATCTTTTATTATTTTTAATGGCATGACTTCTAATTCAAAATTGAATAATATAAGAAATTATCCAAACACAAGCTCTATATTTATTTGTGAAATTACCTGATATTTTAACTATAATCTCTGTAATAAATTCGAATAAGTTTATATCTTATTTAAATATATAAATCAACCGTATATTTAATAGAGCAGCTGTAAGTAAAATGAATAAATAAGCTACATAGACTCAAATATGTTAAATGTTACTAGAAATCAGGACATTCATTATCCTTGTCATTCAATCACAGTAAGTAAACATATATAATTAATGAAACTTTGCTGTTGAAAACTTTCATATTTAGAGTTTGATAACAATTTAAATATATTTATAATATATATTATAAGGCAACATATGCAAAATTATAATGCTAATACCATTAATAAATAAGGTTAATATTGGATGTGCTACTAATTATTAAAACAATAAATTTATTATCAACAACAAAAAATTAGGCTTAAATTAAGAGTGGATTGGAGAGTGAATTATAGATGTCAATATGCTATTGGCTTAATTAATATTTAGATATAATATTGTAGGTTTTCTACTCGTTTATAGTTTTTATATAAATATTCTTTTTAAATTAATTCATTTAAGTAATGGTATTTAATTTGTAATGATTTTAATCTCAAGTATATTATTTACTATAATTCCAATATAATACTGATATTGATGCATCTAATGCCAATCCATAGTGGCATATATCATAAGATTTAATGGTTAGTCATCTTAATTTATATGGTGATTTACCTCTTCATACACTTGCTTCATCCTCTGCTTTCTTTACTCGCTTTGCTTCTCTTATTTACTTTGATTTCCTTACTAAAAGCCACCTTACTGAATAATCTAAATTGTATCATCTTAATCTTCATGTACAGGCTAGATGTCTATGCTTTAAACTTTGATAGCGAATCTAATCTCTTCAGTTTGAATCGATTCCTTGAGTATGGTTGTGATTAATTTAATTGAGAGATCTGATTTCAGTAACTGTACATGCTTCTTTAGGCAGTTGAGATCCATTTCAATTCAGTTCAAGTGAGACAGCTAGTTAGATGAAATGTAGATATGTTGGCAATTTATTAGCCAAATCATTATAATTTCGTAATAATAAATGTAATTATAACAAAGAGATATTTGGATGTGATGTTTATTAAGCTGTTGAATTTTTTCGTTTTAATGTATAGTTAGGCTATTATCATGAAGATAAATCATGAAAACTAATATAATTAGGCTTATATAGATATATTTTACCTTGTCATTGAATACAGTGAAAATTTATGAGCATTTTATATCTTCGAAATGATCGGTATCTATTGTGTTAGTCTAAACAAATGATACTCCTTTGCCAAATTTGTTTTCAAGGGAGTTTAAGAGATTATTCACATATTTACTTTTTCAATTGGAGGATCTTATTTGAATATTAGTAATATTATTAAACATTTTAATCTAAAATAATGATATAATATCTTAAAAATAATATAATGAGAAATAAATCTAGCAATGACTTCTTCACCACCATCACTTTCAGTTGCTGATTCACCATTCTCATAGCTTTAAACTCTCCTCCAAATTCTTAACCTGAATATTCAAAATACTAAGATTAAGGAGCCAATTAGTTAGATTCATGCGAGGAATAGTCTGATTCCTTTCTATAACTATAATTATATGCTATTCCAATTGATTGACAGCTTTTTTGTCATCTCTTTGTAATGAAGTTAGAGTTTATGTTTTGTATAGGAATAAGCTGTACTCTCTTGATTTTTTACAACTAAACCTCAAGTATGATAAAGAAAAATGGACTGAATATCAATTTTATATTCATTTATAAAGTTCTTTGTAATGTGTTGTTAATTTATGATTTTAATAGAAATAAATCATACCATTTGAAATAATTAATATATACTTATATATTTTCTGATGTTATATCCATAAAAATGTATCTTTACTGATAGTTAAATAATGAATATATTAAATCAACAATTATTTTTATTATGTATATTATTGTATAAATCATTATTTCCTTAAAAAAAAAAGATTTCATTTGTCTCAGCTGAGTTTAATCAGCTTTGTTAAACATTGTATCTGCAAAATAAAACAGTTCAACTCAATATTGCCTTGAATATGCATAATGTCTCTTTGTGATATGCTTACTTCACCCGTCTTGAGTTTATTAATTTACTGAAATTGAGTTATTTTAAATATGATAGATCGTTTTAGATTTTAACATACTCTATCCCAAACTATATATTAATTTGTAATTCTGATTATTTTACTAACTAAACAATACCTGACATAATATAGTTTAATTCTTATTTTTTTTAACTATATACTTGGGAATACTCATAATTCATATAGAATGTGAATATTAAGTGTTTTAATAAGATTCAAAATAGATTGGTATAATTATAATCATAATTTAAATTAAATTGTCTATGACTGAACAGAGTAAAACAGATTATCCTCGATCTTTGATTAATATAATATGTAATTTATATAAATCAGTAAACTTGTAAAAAGATTATACAAAAGGAGATTAAGTAATAATACACACTTGGCATAAGTTATGTGATTTAATTTGCTCATATTAATGATAAATTACCATTTCTCCTTATTTAATTGTAATATTAAACCTAAATAAAGGCATTTATAACTCCAAAAGACAGTCCATTTAATAGATAAACCATTATTAAATTAAGTTGATACTAAAAGGAACAGTAACGAATATGGCACACATTCCTAATTAAGAGTCCCTCAACCAAGGTTCCCCAAATTGTGTTCGAGCCTCAAGCTCTCTCTACTAGTAAGCACCATGAGAGTACAAAGCTACTAATGGACAAGACGATGATGACCATTGGGTAACAGAATGTGAAATATCAGATGAAGAGATAGTAAATCACAGACTTAATAACCACCCTGAATACAACATGTACTTCAGTGAAGACTCAAACTCAGAATATGATATTGACTCAAATATAGAGATGGAACTTGATATTCCAATACACAAGTCTAAGTAAGGTTTACAAAACTAAATATACAACTGGTACAAAAAGATCTCTTAACCAAAAAAGAAACGTCTGGTCAAGTAATAGTTTTTAGAAGACGTGGACTGCCAAAGAGGTCCATTACTAAATGCCCCAGAGTTTACTTGCCTACAAGGTACCCATAATTCCACCCAACCAAAATGTTTTTAAGCAATTGTATTGTAATCTCACTTATTAATAAAGTCATACACACTACCATACTGACAAACACAATGTTAGCAACAAAACAACATAAAAAAGCCAAAATCAATCAAGATAAGTCTGCATAATGGTCTAGAAATACTTCTTTAAACAACACCAAGAGACCCCTAAACCAAAACCCCACTACTAAATAGGGTAAGAATAACTCCTCTATTTAATTATAGAATTTCATTAAAAAAATTTCTTAACCATATCCAAACTACCAAATTAGTATACTACACTTCTTTAATTCAAACAAAAGGATTTAACCAGATGCAACAATACCCAACCAATAATAAATATTGGACTCAAACAAAGCGGATTAAGTGGAAAAATAGAAAAGTTTTTAGACTAAGAAGAAAAAAAGGAATCACTAAAAAAAAAGACTTATCACCTTAACCTATACCATCAGGGGTATTAAATAGGGAAACTAGAATAAGTCACGACATCACTTTACATCATAATATTACCATATTCTGATCGATACTTTATCAATACCTAAATAACTTTCCAACAGTAGTGTAGTGACACTAAGTATTAAACTAGATATTTACTAATTACTAAATAAGCATAACAAAAACTTGTAATGATTTCGTTTTATATTTTTCAACTGCAAGATCCAAGACTCTAAATTTACAGAGAATGATAGAAGTAAAGAACTGAATACATATCCAAACTTCGAGCAATTGGACATCCAGTTGTTAAATTAACTCAACCCACTATACCAAGCTGAGGTACAACTAAGAAGTATACAAGAGAGAGAGAGAACTTCTCACCAACTTTATCGAAGGAAGATAAAACTAATGCACAGTTGGTCAACATCAAGATCCAAATATTGCTTTTCAAATTTCGATACAAAAAGAGGCAGAGAAAAGAACACAGAAAAAGAAAGAAGTAGCAGGAACAAATTGAAAAATTGAAAGTATAAATGTCCATATTAATGTAATCAAAATTAACTAATGGGCTTGGTTCTAATATATAAACATATATTTAAGATCTTGGGTCCCCAGAGACCTCTATGTGATAATATTATTATTATTATTATTGTTAATAAGTAAACCAATTTATTGTCGGAATTCACAGAAATCATTACAATAATAAGTAATAGGATACTATTCAATTGATATAGCCATTTTCATTCAGCTGGTAGTTTATTTAATTTATAATATATGTTTTGATAAAATTTCTTATAAGAATTGAATTTTATAAATTGCTTTTTTTATGATATAAGCAGATGAATTAATAGATTAATCTGTTTATAGTCTATTAAGTTTTTAAAAATATTTAAATTTCTTTGATTTCTTTTGAGTCTCAATCTTTTAATTACTATGTTTTAGTATACTTCATAATTCTTATATCTATGGAGTAAATATGAGTATTAATATTCATTCAGAGCATTCAAATTAATTGAGAAATGACTGTTAAAGCTGTCGGTATTAAACAATTTGCTATTTCCTCAACCCTATTCGATTTAATTTTGTGAAATCGTTTAAGATCTCATGAGTGATCGAACATACTACTTCACATGCAGAAGTTTCTAGCTTAAGTAGGTGATAACGTAGTATCTGACAACTGATATAAAATAATTGCTTGTATGTTGATTAGTTAGAAGTATAAATACAATATCTTGGGTCTGATTATATGTTAAAATAAAATATTTATTGATAATGTCTATGTAACTTATTGACACATGAATATTTAATGGAGCATTATTATCAATTAAAAAGACAATAAGGCACTTGCCAAGTCTCTAGGATTAGGTTATCATCTAAATTAAAAGAATGGAAGTTAAATATACTAACTAACCTCATGTAAAACATTGAGTATTAATACTTATTTTTAATCAGTGAAGTCGATGAAGTTTATGAGGACTATTTATAATTAATAAATAAAGATAACTACGGCAAGTTATTATCATTTTATTATTTACTTTGGATTATTTTATATATTCTAAGATTTTTATTCAATAAGATTGTTACTAATAAAAATAAACTTTTACTTAATATGCTTTTCTCTTAGATAAATCTAACATTTCTGGGTGAAGTAAAAACATTTAAACTAACTTGACTGCTATAATATTTATGATTATCAGTACTATAAATAACTTCCATTTAAACATTCTTATCATAATTAGCAAAGTTGCAATAATCTTAAGTGTAAAGTGATAACACGATTGAAATTATTTTAACTCGTTGAAATTTGTTCAACAAGAAATATAGTTAGACCTATAATATAATCAACTGCAAAATTCCTTAACAGGCATAACCAAAATATTTTGTTGAATATTTGACTGAAAAACATAGTTATTATCTGCATATAATTGCTGTAGCAGGCTTGATCAAAAAGTTGAATTTAAAAATCTTATGAAATTTACATATCATCAAACTTTACTGGTAGATGATCGTATAAGTCCCTTTAAATTCAAGGTTATATATTATAATTAGAAGTAATTTATCATAAAAGATCGATTAATTCCCTTACTGTAATTAACGATAATAGGATATTCTTTAATTATGGCTAATTAATCGAGATAAATAAAGCGAATCATGAAATAAATCAATCAACTTAAGCCTTTCTTTATATTTTAGAACATTAATTTATATAGTATATATTATACGATATATAATTGTCCTTAACATAAGGAAAAATATTAAATTAAAAATTTGGAACTTTAAACTCAAAAAATGAATAGCAGAATTCAAAAAGCAATTAGCACTTAAGTTCTATAAGCTTAAATAACTTAATATTTCTAAAAGAATTCAGGCCTTTATGATTATTAATTAGGTATACCATAAAAAACCATCTGTTTCTTATATTTATTTAAGCATTAATCTATACTTACGCAAATTTATTGATGTAAACTTAAAAAACGATATAATGAAATTAAATATGACTGTTAAGTGATTAAAGTTGACAAGATTACACTGCTATATTATAAGCAATGGTTAATATAGATTTAATACATATTAATACTATAGAGTGCATTAAGAATAACAGATAAAAATAATAAATGCTATAATTATGGTATTTTAAAGTATATAGAGTTTACAGGAAGCAGATCTCTGCGAGCTCTGTGTGGTATACTCCTATTACGCTAGGCTCTTATCTCGTATGCATCTCGGTACAGGAAGATGTAGAATGGGAGACGAGGTGATTTTTCGGAGTTTTCTAGTTCACGACTTTCAAATTCATTGATTGCCACATCAACTCACATCAGATACGTCTACGTCACGACTAAAATTGATGTTTTGATTTTAGTATTAAACAGTGAATTGATAAATATTTAATTTTGAGTATAACTCATTAATCATCATCAAAAGTATATATAGAATAAAAAAATTAAATAAAATAAAGTAAGAAACTACAACAGATAGTTAATTAAAATATTGCAAAATATGATTAAATATTCAATTATAATAATTACAGCAAATTATATTAAATTATAAATTATAAGCTATATTTAAATAAATAAATATATATAATTTGGAATATATTAATAGATTTAAGATTTTCAAATTAATTAGTGAGGTATTGTTATTTAGTAAAAAGAGAAATAATTGTAAAATAAACTTTTATATAGAATATAATAAAGAAATCTATATTTTAATCTCATAGAATGGAATAATTCATATAGACTTTATAAAAATTAAGATATTCAATTATTAAAAAAGATTATTTATAAAATATAAGGATATGATTGAAAATAGTCTCATGATTAAAAATTTATAAGGAATACTTGAAAATTTAGGGGTAAGTGAGGAAGGAGAATTCAAAAACAATATTTATGGATATCGCGGGGCACTCCTTGGCTATGGTTGTAGGAAATTGTCATATCATTTCATTTTGATTAGTCCTCAGACTGAGAGGTGCCTTTGAGTATCCGATGATGTTCTTAAGGAATCAAACCTCGTAGAGGACCTTCCAAAGCCTATGTCTGTGAATATGACAATCAAACGCCAAAACTTCTTAGTGAAATAAATAAGTGCTTTGATTTTTAGGGTATAGTTGGGTCTTGTTGGGGATAGTAGAGAAATTAAGCCAATATGTAAAATGAGATATAGAAATTAAGAAATTTAGGATCTGCATAAGATGAGTCATATTTAGATTTACTTCATAAGCTTAAGTATGGTGTAAGCATTAATAAGACTTAGTCAAACCATTAATTAATATGCAGCTATTGCCAATCTCCTTTGTAAGATGCCTCATCAGTTAGATTTCATTTCTTTTTGGCTGTTAAGCATTATAATTCAGGCACTTTAAAGCATTCTGCAAGAAATAAAAATTCTCTCAGCACTATATTGACTACCTCTGCGACTCGAAGACTTTAATGTATTGAGCCTCTTTCTACTAGACTTTCGAGCTGTGATGTTTCATTGCAAGTTTACAGACATGTGTTTCTCTCCTTTAAACTATAGCCTACATTTATAAAAAAAATGGCATTACTTTCAATACTCTCAACAGAGTGAAGAAAGTGATTGATTTTACTGTGCCATTTTAATTTAAGCTATATATATATATATATGAGTAAATGCAGAGAGCTATTAACATTAACATCAAGTTCATACACGCTGATAAAGCTGTATTTTCCTTCAACACCTTTATTAATAAGTCTTGGTACAAAAAATATGATAATATAGAAGTATATGATTAAAAAGTAAAGGTAATAACCCATCTATTTTAACTTTTATAAGGGAAGATTCAGGCTCGGAGAGTTTTGTGATTCACCCTCACTCTATTAAGCGAGAGTAGTATAGAGAGTTCCTACATAAGCTATGATAGAAAAGTATAGCAACCAAGAGATCATCCAGTTTTTGATAATCTGTCAGCTCATAAGACTAAGAGTCTAAGAAAACTTATGAAGACCTAAACATAACTCCTGTTTTACAACGTTCCTTTAAGCCCATAATTTATTGGATAAGAGTTCTGCTGCTGTTGGTATTACTTATTTTGCATGACTTTCCCATCAAATACAGTAGTTTTGATTCATAGCAGCTGTGAGAGAGTGAACATAGATAAGACGAGATGATGAATGTCTATAAATAAGTTTTTAGAATTAAAGAAATGAATATATTCACATATTAAATTGGCCCATAAAGAGGTTGGCTTCTCTTTCTTCTCTTCTTTTTTATGGCTTGCTTGGGCCCATAATTCTTCTCTTAGTGGCAGCTACTGCATCTATGTTCATTTTATCTGGCCATTAAACATTTTTATAAAGTCTGCTGTTAACTTAATGAATAGTCTAGGGCTTCTTTCTCTGTGAACCTCCGCTTGCTCTTTCATTAGGAATTTTCCAGTTCCATATTTCCTTACTATGTTATGAATCAAAGCTTTCTAAAGAGGGTAGACTCTACAAGCAAAGCCTTGATGGCAAGCGTAGCGTTTCTTGTAAGCTTCTTCAATGATCTCTCTGAGATAACTCTCTCTTAAAGTGCCAAGAACACCAAAGATGCTTCTTTCTGGAAGTTTTTTAAGGAGTTAATTCTTGGTAGGAAGATAAACTACCAGCTCTTCATCTTTTATCACATAATCGTAGAAATTAGTGACTGAAATCTCTCGGTAGTTTGGAATCTCTATCAACTTAATTTCATTGTTATTGAAGGCTTTATTCTCACAGAGTATTACTTTTAAGATTGAAATTTTAGTAACTTCCATCGTTGGAAATAATAATACCACTATTGTTTTTGCTACATACTTGCCATGTTGAGTGAGGTATCGATAGAGATCTTCCTTGATTCTAAATCTTGAGATCATTTCTTAAGCTTCAACCCTCTTCATTGCAGTACTTATAGACTCAATCCTTGTTCCTTTCTCATCCAATTGAATTTCATAGTTTATTATATAGTTCTGGATTCTACTGTAAAAAAATATTAGTATTAAATATGGGCATTTTATAGCAGGTTAATTTTGAAAAGATACGTGAAGAAAGCTGGCTGAAAATGTAAAAAACTAAGAGTTTGATCTAAATTTTAATAATTTAGTTCCATTAAATTAGTAACAATAATAATAATCTATAAAAACCATGACGTTTGTAAAATTTATATTTAATTATATTCATATCCATACTTTTTTTAATATTGAATAAAATGATCTTGAGTAATATATGATTTATATAATAATTTTTTTAATATAATTAGCTTTATTTTTCAACCGTCGGCAGTTTTTGAAAAATGCCGATGGTTGCTGCGTTTTATATAATTATTCAGTTTATTCAATACAATGATACATTAAATGTAATTGCTTTTTTATCATAATTAAGAAGACTAAGGATTCAATTATTCTAATGAATTTTGTAAATCCTTTAAAATCTACAACAATCTTTACAGATTATGTATATCAATATGAATTCTATATTAAAGAATAATATTCCAGGCAATTATAATTAATAGCTAAATATATATAATTTTGACTATACTTTAAAGATTAATATAATTCCTTAAGGATAAGTAAAACCTATTAGGAATTTTTAATCCTGAACTTAGTTAACTGTAATTGTTAGTTTAATTATTAAGTCGTAAAATCTTTTGCAAAATTTAAATTTTAGCAGCAACCGTCGGCACTTTTATAAAACTGCTGACGGTTGAAAAGTTGTTCAAATAAAGTTAGTTAAATAAACAATATGCTTCAAAAAATGAAGAGTATATTATTAGAGTTTTAACTTAAATCAGATTAAATTCAAAATTATAATAATTTTTACAATCGTCTTGATCTTTATATAATAATAATAATAATAATTATCATATTATGATCACATTGAAGTTTCTAGTGACCCCCTATCTTAGTAATTTAAAGAGCTTTATAGGAGACAAGTCCTATTAGTTAATGGGGATTCTCTGAATACTCGTCTTTATCTTCTACCTTTTCTTCCTTTTCCTTTATTTCTGCTCATTCTTCTCTTTCTTGGTTTTCCTTTTCTTCTTATTTTTTTGGTTAAGGATTTGGACTAAGTCACTTAAGTCTTTGAATTGATTATCAAAAATTTCACATTGATTGAGAATATTATTTCCTTCTTGGCTATGGATTCCTTAAATCTAGTAGTGACTAGTTAAATTTAGATTAATTTTCAGGAAGTAGGCGTGTTTTTGTAGATATATTTTGTGTATTTCGATTTTATTGAGGTGTGAGAAATAATATGAACTCACCAAAATACAGGGAAGGTCGTTTGAAGTTACATTTTTAAAATGTCAATGTTAAAAAGTCTTATAAATCCTGCTAGTTCAATTGTGGCATCAGTCGCAGAGTTAGTTTTTTATTTTATGTGTTCTTTGAGTTGTCCTTCATTCATACTGACTATTGAAACCATATCATTGTGGTTAATGTTGTCGTAAATGGAGGTAATATTATCAGAATAACTTTTAATAACTATAATTAAGTTGCTATTGATAGTTGTAAGCATAATTTAAATATAGGATGCCTTGGTAGGATTCTATTTTATATTAATTAATTTATTATTAATATTTCTTTTAATTAGGATCTATATATAGTACTAATTTCTAATTTAATGATTCTTATTAATTTCCTATTTAGTACTAAATTTCTTCTGTGAAAAAGTGTTTGACGTCATTGGGTTATGAGTCTGGGTAAGTTATGGGTGTGATTCATTAGTCTCTGTTCTTCTACCTTTTCAGACTTTATGTAGTAGGTTTGCTGGCTGGAGCTGTCAATGTAAGAGCTATCATTTTCATTGTCGTCGTACCTTTGTCTTTCTTCTACAGAACTCCAGTCTTCATCATTATTTGAGTATATTGCATTTTCTTATGAGGTTGGTATTTATATTTTAGTGGTAATATCATCGTCTACATTGTAGTAATTACAGTTCTCAGTTTCTGAACTGTAGTTGAGTTTTTGGTTAATTTACAGTGGTGTTTAGGCTGCTCAATCAGATTTGAATTTGAGACCATGTTTTGATTTTCTTGGGGTTTTGTTAGAACATGTTGGAGTTTTATGAATTGTTATTTATGATGAAATTCTTAGCATCTAAAAGAGTTAATTTGTCCATAAGTTTCATGACTCACTGTTATTTTCTTGGTCGAATTGGATCCTTAATAGGTGTAATTGAAATTTGTTGACTATAGAAAAACATTTTTTTATAAGTTTTCTAGCTGTAAAGGTAAGTATTTCAAGTATATTGAGATCCCATTAGTCTTTGTTTTATATGATGATACTTATTGTGTATTAAGCAAGGTGTTGAAATTAGTTGTTTTCAATATCCCCTTAAATCATCTCTTTTATATTTTCATCAGTATACCCATTATGTGTTTCTTATTTAATATTTCATTAAATTAGTATTATTATTATTATTATTGCTTGATGCTTTATAAAAAAAAATAAGTACTAAATTTTTTTTAATTTAATGTGTATTGCTACTAATTCCGTTTATTTTTAATTAGTACCAATTTAATAGTATTTAAACTTAATCTATACCTTGTTTAAAACAAATGAGGTTTTAATAGAAAAATTCCAATATGGTACAATAGCTAATTAGTAGCAGTACCAACAAAAATTTATTTTCTTTTTTGGTACCATTATCAATATTATTAAGTGTAAAATTAGATAATTTATAGCAATAAACTAAGTATAAATATGAATCTTAACACCTATAAATTAATCATTTTTGTTGCTTTGGCAAGTCCGATTAATAGTTACTATAACCAGAGAAGTTTTTGCTTATTAATAATAGAAATCAAAATTTGAATTTAAATACGGTGGCTAACTTAAATCGCAAAGCAATCACTTTTGGTAGTGAAAAATCTTAGCTAAACTAAGAAGCCAGATATCATCTGTTTTTAAAGGAGCCAGAGATTAATGAATGCTCTTTAGTTTGAAACAGAGGTGCTTGTTCATGAATAAATATCAGGAAGCAGAGAGCAGAGATGTTTATTTAAACGCTCATCGAAAATGTTGAGGAGTAAAAGAGCAGCTTCCAGTAGTAAATATTAAAATATTTTAATATGATGAAGGCAAATTTTCTACTTAACTGATTCGATTTTGAAGAGGCACATCAAAGATATAACTTCTGGGAAATTAAAGAATAATCAAGAACGACAAAGCCGATGTATATATAAATGCACAACATGGATGAAGTCCTACACCCATTCAGCAAAAGTTAAGCAGCATATGCAAAGGCATCACTTTAACGAATTCAAGATTCAGGGAAAAGAAAATGTAAAATTAATACTTGCAAAATAATGTTTAATGTTACTGTGTCATTTAAAGTGTAGAAGGACAGACTCAAAAGAAAGAAACTGTATAAAACAAAAAGGTAAGACTATCAAGGCATACTTTAAAGCAAAAGCAATTAAAATACATGCAATAAATTCAACTAACACTAGCAACTGCATGACAAGCTATTTGCTTGTAAGTATCCTTGAAGACCAAACTTATTGTAATTTGATAAAAATGCATAAAAAATGTATACTTTCAGTTTCATATAAAAAATGAACAGTACTGAATTGAGTTTGCTAATGTATCAATGCCTAGCCTGAGACAACTCATCCAGGTGTTGAAAGCTACAGATCATAGCTTTTAGAGCTCCTCTTTCAAACCTGACTCATCACAACTTCCCTTGATAAGTAATCTTGAAGATAACTACCCTGCCTGCTAAGAAAAGAGGGCTTGACATTGAATTTTTAAACAAACAAATGTCCTCATAAAAGCTTCATTTCTACTTAAACTGCTCTCCAACGTATCTACTATCTTTCCCTGCTCTCTAAATCCCCAAAATATGTTTTAGAAGATTTGCCCCTAAAAAATTGTCAAATACTGCAAAGGTGAGGTGAAATAAAAAATTGACAAAATTTTGCTAATTTTAAAATAGTGTCAAATTTGATTAAAATGACTGTAAACATGGAATTTAACATTTTTTAAGAGTTTAAAATTGAGAAATTAATTTTTAAATTGATGTCTTTTCTAATTTGCTGACTTATGTCTTCTCTCTCCTTATATTCTTAGAATGACAAAGAATAGATGTGCATAATTTGCTTTAGCCTGATTGCTTTATAATAATCTATGGTATTTTCGCAATTAAGGCTTAAAAAATATGAATTTACTGTCAGAGACTATCTTCATTAAGAAAGATACCTTGATGATTTGAATGGCTTTTTTTTATAAAGTCCTTCATTTAAACATTTATTTTAGAATAAATAACTCGATTTTGTTTTATTCATAAAAATCTACTTATCAAACTACTCAAAATTTATATTTCATTTTTACGCTTCACAAATTTAATATAGTTTTACTGCTTATATAATAGTGCAGTTTATATTAAATTTCTTTCTAATTACTACTATATTTCTAAGTTTCTTGACAGATAAAATTTGCAATTTTTATTTTATAATTATTTTATAATTCTTTATCTAAATTAGAATGTATTCCTACAATTTTTACATAAGCCTGCAAGAATGATCATTCTCAAATAGTATACTTATAAAACCTCTAATTTAAATATAGAAAACTCACCATTCAAAACAAATATTCTTTTATTGTTTCATTAATCATGATATAATAACATTTTGTTAATAATAACTGCAGAAATACAGTATTTTTAAATTTATAAATTAATTATTAAGGTCAAATTTCAAGCCGCCTCCAGTCTTATATTTATACTCTACTTACTAAGTTAAAATTATTTTTTACTATTTTTATAAGTAAAATAATATACAAACAACAGACATTTACTTGCAATAGCTATTATTATAATATTTTTATATCAATATCTTCTTTTTATAACTAATATTATAAAATAATTTATAACAATATTTACTATTTTATCAAAATCAGTTGTATCTCATTACATTTAGTTAGATGATATTACTACCTTTATTTATTTATAGCATTAATCAACACCTAGGTTGAATAAATGAAGCAACTTCGAGTGTCAAGGATAAAAATGGAGTTAAGATTAGCGCTGCTTTGTGCGTCATAGTGCAAAGAAGTGCATTACTAGAGTAAGAATCTAGATAAGGAAATTGTCTCTTTGGTCTTAATCTGATTGAATAGCAATTATCATACCGATCATTGACATAATAGTAAGTGCGGACAATCAAGAAAAAATGACTAAATGTAAATGAAATAATAAATGATATTATAGTTATAAAAATAAATAAATCAGGTTTGTAAAAATACTCAGTTGACTTATCCAGAAAGTCTTAATAAGCTAAATTAACATTGATAAATAAATCATACATTTATGGATATATTGAATATTGGTAAAATACTAAGTTATCAATATTGAATAATATAAATAAATCTTAAATTGTATTACCTTCTCAATGATAATAAATAACTTTCTATGAATCAAGCCTTTGCTTAAGGTGAGTTTGTTATCATTAAAATAAGTATTTGCTTGCAGGACTAAGGAAAACTATTTAAATATGATGATTACTCTCTAATCCTTAGTTTGAGTTTCCAACTCTATATTCCATAGAGTAATATATTAATTTATGATTCAAATTGGGTCAGAAGAGACATTTATAATGCTATTGTAATTTCAAATAAAATGATTATTTACCAATAAATAGTTATATAAAGTGTGAAATATGTAGATCAAGTAGAATATAGAGTTTGTTCAGACATTGACAACCACTCCAATAATGAGTCATGCAAAGATAACTTTGAATTTTCTGCGACTCTTTACAGATCCTAGAGAAATAAAATTTTAACACAATTAGTTACTCCAACTCTCAACTAATTAGTTACATATTACAATCAAAAACTAAAATTTATTTGAAAATTCTTAGATGCTTCACCTGCTTATATAATATATTTAATCTTTGATTTAAATGCATATTATTAAATAAAACAGGCAATATACATAGAACCACTTCAAAGGTCAGGAAATAGTCAGTAAAAAATTTAAAGATAAACTTAAACTATTAATATACTCAAGTCCTATCATAAGTAACCTATAATAACTGCTTGACTAGAATCTAATATTAAATACCTTAGACTAATTAAAAATGACGACAAATATGTCATACTAGTAATATTTTCACACTAATATGTGACATTCAGATTATTAGAGAAATGGAAACAAGCACTAATGAATTGAAAACAGCTGCAATTGTAAATAAATAGTATAATAGCGAATTTTTATTTGAATGAAGCCTTTTAAAATAATTTATTATCGTTAGAATACGGATAAACTTTAAGTAATCAGTCTAAGCAATCAATATCCAGGTAGCTTGCATTTTTGTTTCTAAACCACCAATACATCTGATATTAAATGTTGACAAAATTAGTAATTATTACAAGATACTGTATTTATTATTACTTTAATATAGTTATATGTTAACAACAAAATATGAAATTGATTATATTAATAATACAACCCAGTCTATAATAAGTCTAGATGATTCTATAATAAAACAGATTGATTAGAGAGGCAAATTCATAGATTTATATATTATTAAATGAAAAACTAATCAAAGCTAATATCACAATTAATTAATTGCATTATATACCTCAAGAATTAGCAAATAATCAAGATATAAATTCTATAATTGTACATTCTAGATAATCAATTAAAGGGCAGATACAGATGATATTAAACAGCAGAAACAGATGATATGAATCAGCTTTCTCAGGTTAATAATTGAAACATAAAAGAATGAAATCAATGGAGATAAGGAAGTTGTTTAATATAAATTTAAAATATCTGGATCACTAATAAAATATGTTTCAGCTGAATCAATCTAAAGATCCTAATTTATATTTATTAAAATCAATTGCAAAATTGGAGATTATAATATATTCAGAATAGAATCGATTATTCATTGTACCTTTAATAATGAACATATGATTAACAAAACAACAATTTATTAAGCAAGTACCCCTGCCATGATATGTGAAAGCTGTGTATTAGTCTGCCTTCCCTTATTTATGATTTGAACATGGGCATCTCTAGCAGTCTCGAGGGTGCCTGCCACCACTTGACGCCAGGGATGAGATTCATCAGCATACCCCGTTATAGGGATGAAACAATGTTAAAACATAGTAGTACTCTCACTCAACAGTAACTCTATTACACACATAAACATCACAAGGCTGCCAAGGAGTACCAAAGCCACGGTAAGAACCAACAATCATGCAACTATATCTAGCAAGACTGATGATACGTGCGACTCTTTGGGCATTAGGGGGCTAGTACGGGCATATGTTGAGCAGCACCTAGCGCATCATTCGCGCTGAGACTGATAGTGAAAGCGCAACGATTAAAGAGTAGAAGCGATAGAATGTAAAGTATATTCACTGCTTCCTAAATACTAATCATATTCTACACTCTTTGCATCTGATCCTGTTCTCCTGACTTGTTAAGTGTAAAAGGTGCTCCCAAGAGCCAGAGTCATTGGGAGATCCATTAGTTTAAGCTCACAAGAGTGCAGCTTGCACACTATAACTACATCAGGATTCACCTGCCTCCTTATTTGTAAATCTTTGCTTTGGCATTGAAATCCTTTGGAAAGAATGAGAATCCACCAGGGCATTCAACACTACGATACAAAGCAAAGCACTAAAATAAGAGAGGAAAGAACCAGCTTGCGGGAGATATTGGCAGGCTAAGTAGAATTGATTGGAGTGTAAACGTTTTTCAGAGACGAAAGATATGATATGCATAATCATCACTTGGGAAGCTTCAATGCCATTTTGGGAAACAACGATGTCTGATTATCTCGGCTCACGAGGAGATGTCTGAGTCGGAAGTTCCACCTTCGCGAGATAGAAGGAGACGCGTCGATTGGTACCTCTAGATGTCCACTAATCCAAAGTTTACCCCCCTTTCGACTGAAATATTGAAAGTCAAAAATGCTGAAAGCCTTATTTATAGACCAGCTGCCAAGATTGGCCAATATTGGAGAGATTACTCAAGACCAGACATGAAATCATTCCCAGGATATGAAATTTCAAGAAGATTAGAATGAAAAAAGAAAGATGGCGCTTCAAACCAGTCAAAAGAGATACAGAGATGAGAAGCGCAATGAAAATGCCTAGATTAAGACATGGTCCAGATTTATTTTCCCATTCTGCGCTAAATACGACTCTGAAAGGAATCCTTGTTGTGAAACACGCAGAGGGAATGTACGACAGCCAGTACAGCTACTACT
This sequence comes from Oxytricha trifallax, assembly GCA_000711775.1. NCBI lineage: Eukaryota > Ciliophora > Spirotrichea > Sporadotrichida > Oxytrichidae > Oxytricha > Oxytricha trifallax. Next base: position 121,830 of record ARYC01000062.1, read on the forward strand.
ATTCTAAGACAACTAATGTGCACTTTAGAAATCTCGTAAATGAAATGAGCACTCTTACAAAGACAAAGATAGAGAAAAAGACAGCAGACAATGCGTAAGGATGGGGAAAGACATGAAAGAAGACGTGCTACGAGAAAGCCTGTATGATGCTTATGATGATGCTTAAAGCCTAGATTAAAGTCAGAGCTATTGTTGCTTATTACACAGATGATGTTTATAATAATTGTTTTTGTTTCTATAATAATGCTTTTGTTTATAATATCCTTGCATTATTAATTATTTTGCCTTCTCCCTATTCTCTATATTCTTTTATAATATAATTATAGATATTTATTCTCAAGTATCCAGATAGATTCAAGAAGTGTGATTATTATGTGTTAATTTTGCATTAAAATAACACAATAGTTATTAGAATTTGTCTTAATTTTATTTTATTTTACAATATAATTATCTATTTTTGTTCTTGAAATATATTTAAGTTAAAACAATGTAATATATTTATTAAAATTGTATCTTTTTTCGATATTTGCAATCACAATATTTATAACACAAAATATTAGGAGTATATCTCTAGAATGAATAAGTATATGATGAAAGACCTGAAAGAGCGAGAGACCTTTTTCATTAAAACTTATTTCATTAGAGAAATACAATTTTATATTTATACTTATTATAATGTAATTAGATTGTAATCATCTTATAAATGTGTAAATTTTTAAGGGTTAAGCATTTTTCTGATAATAATCAAGTCTCATATTAGGTTCTGTGGTAGAGGATTTGACCAGAATGAACTGGAATATGTCTGTAGAGCTGAATTTTGTTTTATTTTCTCTTCTACCTTCTTCAGTTTTCTCTCTCAATTTGTGACTTTTATATCTTTTCTTTATTTTTGGTCACTTCTAGAACTTAAGCATAGATTCCATGTCTGTTCTAGAGGGAATATATTATCTCTTAACTTCAATATCATGCATCATTTATTCTCCTGTCTTCTTAATATTTATGAGGATATTTGTGGTTGTAAGGATCTTGAAGATGAAATTACATCTTGATAATGCCTTGAAGTTAGGTATGACCATTATGGAATATAAGAATACATTTGCTTATAAATATTATCCATTCATCCTGTATTTAAGTCTGTTTGATGTTGATTTTAATTAATGGCTTAAATACCTTATGTGGATATCTTTTTATGGGCCAAGGTATCTACTGTCTTATTGATTGTTTTCTAGTCAGTTTTTGATCTAGTGGCGGATCAAATTTATAAAATATACCGATCTACGACATAGAATCTTCCAAATCAGGTTGAAGTAGAGGAGAGGGCCACTCTGACTCTTAAATTTAGTTAAGGACTGTATACTAAATAGGATGAGCGGTTTTTGTGAGATATAAATAATATTTAAGAGTCTCTTTTCTAACATCTCTATTAATTGTTGTGTTAAAAAAAAGATATGTGATTGTGGCTTCTTCCGAAATAAAAATATTTTGGAGAAAACTTATTTTTTGCTGGGTTTTAATTACTTTTTGTTGTAGTTGTAGTTGTAATATCTATGTTATCTTCTCAGTTGTAGTCACTAATTTAATATTGGAATATTGCTAATTTTAATAATTAATTGTTTTCTTATTTATTATAGAATATACTAGGTGCATGAAGTTTGTGGTTAGAGTATTGTAGATCCATACAGACTTAATCACTTTTTTGTGCCTGCCTTCATCTAAGAAAGGTTGAGCTAACATCCGATCACCCTGAATCTAGTCTGAATGTGTCTTCTTATTTGATTGAGGCTGTGTAGAGGTAAATTGCTGTTGCCTGTAAGTACGTATAATCCATAAGTTATTGGAGATTAATCCTATTAATCAAGGGTTACTACTCCCTATATCTACTGTGAAGCCTTGGGTTAGACATGCAAGGGGAGGCATGCTTAATTAAATTAATCAAAGACATTATTAAATGCCACTTAGAAGCCTCCTTTAGAATCATAGAAGCAATCATGGTAATTAAGTTAGTTAAGATTATGAGTATATTAGCGCTTCTCCCAAGTTGCATTTCTTATTTATTAATTTGATATTATAATATACTTATAGATTAATTACTTACAAATACTGTATTATTGATAATAATCATATATTAAATTCTTTTATTAGCAAAATAATGCCACTTAAATTAACTTATTTGTATTGATATCGATTGTAAAATATGAATAAACTTAAATGAATTCATGATTAAATCCTAATCGCTTCCTTTTCCTTGAGATCTTACATACTATTCTTTTTATAATCCTGTTTTTAAAAGTATGTAATTATATATTACAAAGTAAAACATTACGGAATATTTTCATCCATTTATTGTTATTGTTTGTAAATATCTTTAAATATCTTATACTTTTTAAAATATATACTTCTGTATATTTAAAATATCATTTTTAATTGAATTTTACAATTTATTAATTATCCAAAAACACTCAACTGTAGTCATATCATCATCATCAAAATTAAAGCTATGAGTTCCAAGCTTCTCATCAGTTCTACTACTTTTAATGAATTTCACGGATCTTCTTGCTTAATTTTATTACCACTTTTATTGCTAATAAAGTATCAATATAACTTAAACAATAATTAAATTTTAAATCTAAGCATATCTTGTATACTATTTGGAGTGCTATTATAAATAATATATAGTTAAAACAAGTAATATGAATTAATTATTTTTAATACTACAATTTTACTAAGATATAATTCAAAATATTTGTTCAAGCATCCCTTACATATCAAATATAAAAATATTTTAATAATAACTCTGATCATATTGAGGTCTATGTGCCCCGACAGACATACTATCTAATATGTAGGAGACAAGCCTTTTAAAAATGAACTTTGTAACTTTCTGTTATACTTAGTCTTTGTTCATCTATACCCTTTGCCATTAGTTTTTCTTTGCTTTTTTCTCTTCCTTTGACCTCCTATTCATCCTCTTTTCTTTGTATAAAGGATTAATATGTAGTCTTCTTAGTCTTTGAACTTGAATTATTAATCAAAGTCCTTAGCGTTGATTTAGAATTTGAGTTCTCTTGTTCTGATGTAGTCTTTCATACTGGTAGTAATCATTTAGATAAAATCTGATTTGAGGAAATTGGCTTGTTTTCAATGGAATACAATGTGTGATTTAACATTAATGAGATGATTGTGGTAGCCTGCATTAATGCTCAACAAGCGGGATTTACATTTGTTGTAATAGTCCTGAAGATGCCTAGGTTGAAAAGTTCTACTAGATCTATGGCTGAGATCTAAGTGTTTACTGCTGAGTTTGATTCTCTTTAAAATTTTCTCATTAATCGCCCATGGAAACTATCATTTATAGTTTTGAACAGGCGAAACTTTAACACACTCCCAAATGGATTGTGTAAATAGTTTAGTGGATCTGTCAAGTTTGGTATCTATTATGTTGAACTAGATAAAGATGCATGATTCTCTTGTGTCTAATCTCTTTTGGAGTTAAGCCCTGGTAATGCTCTTCATTGAAAGTAGGTTAGATCCAATTTTAATTTATTAATTATAAAACTATTAAGCTTTGTTTATGATTATTTAAGTTCAATATTTAAAACTAAACTGAAATTATTCTGTAACGTATATGGCGACATTGAATAAAGAGTTATTTTCTTCTATTTAAGTGTTCAAGGGAAGATATGGTGATTTATCAAAAACTTATTGATTTTTCATCCTCTTCAAGTGCAACATGACTAGAGTTTTGTTAGTAGGATTTAAAGCTGTCGTATTAATTGTGTTTCCACTTCTTCTTCAAACTGCAGTCATCTTCGTTGTCATTTTAAATAACGTTTTATTGATGAGGTACCCTTTACTTCTGAAAAAGTGTAAAACTAATGGGATTTTTTTTGGAAGAGCTGATGGTGCTATTTCCAAAAGGAATTTGGCCAAATTTATGGGGTTATCTTAGCTTTGAGTTTAAGACTCTTGAGTTTTTACATTTTTATTGCTTGTAATCTAAGTATTTATAGAAGTTTTTAGGTCTAGAATTGTACTTTCTCACTGCAGTTGTTTATTTCTAATTGAATTTGAGCTATTTGAATCTTAAGTTATTAAACTAGTGTTTAGCTTATTATTTTTTTAGCTGTAAAAATATAACTTTTAGGTATATAGTCCCCATTATCCTTCTACTTTATTTAATCAATTAAATAATAAATCTTGAAAGATAATTGATGTCTTTGTTTTTAAATATATCATTTTTAATTATGTCTCTTTGTGTTTTGATCTGCATAATCATTCTATGTTTGATAATTTTAAAAAATTTAATCATCTATTTTAATTAAAAATCATCCAATATTAATTTAATTGTACTATTTCAATGCTTATTACTTTATATAAAAACCTGATAGTAAAAAGGAATAAAATTTAATTGAATATATACTTAGTTATATTTATATATCCAAAACATTACAGAAGTATTATATTGATATTTTGATAGTTAATTAATCAAATTATTAACATAGCTTATTTTAATTAAGAAATTATCGAAATCATTAGTTATTTTATGAAAATACCATATATAAATAATGAAAGCAATTTCTATAGCAAAATATTAAAAAGAGTTACCTGCTCATCTTTAAAGAAGAAAGTTATGTGTATTAAATATTGAGGTTATAAGATATGGTTGTAAAGACAATTAATTGTTGACTTGCTAGATCAATAAAACCTAGAATTTTTTATTGCTTATACTTGTCCATATTTAATTTGCTTATTTATTCTTCTTTTTATAGAGGCAATAAGTTGTTGCTATAAAGACTAATTAAGAAAATACTTGTCATTTCAATATCTCAAATTTCTTTAGTTTACCAAAATTAAAATATTGGTTATTATAAATTTAATTTCTTTACCTTAAGTTATTATTTTTCTATCTATCTGTCAATATTTAGTATCAAATAAAATTCTATGACAATATTTCACCAGTACTGCATAGGGCGATAAAGATAATCAACTTTATGTTCCCATTTGCATTAAATCAATAAATCTATAAAAACCAGGTCGGTTAAGATTGAAAGTTCTAAATAGATTTAAGTTAATGTCAATATAACTCTAAGAATAAGGTCCTGTTATCTTGCATAGCCAAAGATCCCCACAACTCATAAATAAATTAATAATGTATTTGTTTGTGAAAATTCATTCAGACTCACATTAATTCTTATATGTTTTTAAAAGTGCTATTTGGCCTAGTTTTTAATGTATAAATAGAGTGTTATATTTCATAGATATACACATTTACATGAAATGTTTAATTATTTCTCTGTTGAATGTCTCTTAACTCAATTAATATTGGTACTTCTTCTACAATTTATAATTCTTTGCGAGGTTATTGCTTTATTAATTCGTTATAGGAAATATAAGGAAATATTGTCTTAATTACTATGTGCATGTCTTACTTTATTCAATCACTAATTAAATGAGGTTGATTAATTTTAAATCAATTTAATGTGATTAGAGTTTGATTGATTTGGACCTGCAGATTGTATTCTAACTGATAATAAATTCCAAGCATTACCGTGAAAACTCAGATATATTCAAATTAATAAGCAATAAGAATCATTTATTTGTGTATTATTAATTATCATTAATATAATTTATGTTTGAACGATTAGTCGTTAGTTCCCTATGTATTAAACTTGAACAATAATTGGAAGCTATAATATCAAAGATGTCCCTTTAAATTATAATAATTTTATAAAATTATCAGATTCCTAGGTTATAAATTTAATTCATTTCAAATTAAAAACTATGATTCATAATCATTAAATACTTAAGTGTCAATATTACAATCAATAATGATGATGGACGAAGGCAATGATAAAATATTGTAAAACTAATGAAATATACAATAATGTTAATCATATTGATAAATATTTATGAAATTTATTTACCATTAAATAACAAAGTAATAAAAAATAAACAATAATATAAAAAAAATTATATTAGATGAGACAGAGATATATAATTTAATTAAATCTTGTTATGATATTTTAATTATATAAGTTATTTGAATAAGAAAACAAAATAATAAATGAAATGTTTAAGTTTATAATATGACAACAATTGGCGACAATTCAGACTATAACTACTAATAAAAGAATTAATATAGATAAAAAGGTACCAAAATGCGTAATACTTCTAATTTAGAAATGGGAGGATATAAAGTATTATTGTTTATGAATATAAAATGTTATAAAAACTTAAATGGTAAAAAATATAAATATAGGAAGTATAATCAATGCTATGAATTTCATTAATCTGATTTTTAGAAATTCAAGCAAAGTTTCTTAATCATAGCAAGCATTTCCAATTTGATAAGAAAATAAAAGGAAAAAGCGACTTGAGAATGCTTAAAAATAGTAGATATCTTTTCGATCAAATTTATAAATAAAAATATATTATTGAGGGACTTTCATGGAGGAAAAGCTAAAGAAAAACATACTTACTATTCTGTTGGTTAACTGATATTAACAAACATTTATCTAACGATAATACAGGGTGCTAAATATTAAATATCTGTTGATTGTCAAAGATTCATGGCTTATTAAAGATTCTCGAGGAGTTTGTCAAATTAAATCACACTTTAAAGTAAGACTAGGCTTTTCTTTGTAACATGATTTTTTAAATAATTTTAAAGAAATAAGCAAATATTAAAATTTCAGCTTAATTAGCAAATACTTGTCAATTAGTTTATTGCTTTTTAATTTCTTATTATACTAATTTAAAATCGAAATTCATAAGCCCAAAAAAATGATAATATAAAGAAGGATTCTAACAGTGTAGGAAAGCAATAGATATGAAAGCATAGGTTTATGTGACCTTGAGAAGGGCGGTTTAACTTTAACTAGAAAAGCATGAAATTTTTATTATAAGAGGGAATTTGCAAGTACGTGGTTGACCACATACCTATATTAAATTTCGATTCCAGGTATAACCTTCGATTATTTCACGTCGTGAATAACATTTCTAGTAGTGACACTGTAGCTATTGACCATGTTTGAATCTCCATCAATTTTAATCCTTAGTGACATGAAAATTGGGATTTTGGAGATTTAGAAAAAAATAAATTATTTTATCGATAATTGCAAAATTTATCAAAATTCTCTCAAAACTCGCTCAAAAACTACTTTCCAAAACTGACCATATTTCCTCATTCTATTTAAGTTTAGAGAGCCATGATATCTAGATATGTATGAAAAAGGATTCTTAAAGCGTATGAATACAATAGAAACGAGAACCGAGGAGAAAGATGACCTCGAATATGGCAGTTGAAGTTTGACTAGAAAAGCAAGGAATTTTTATTATAAGAGGGAATTTTCAAGTGCCCCTAGAGCCACCATGCCATGTGACTTTTCGATTCTAAGTTATTTCTTCGAATACAACACGCAATGAACTACATTTCTAGTAGTGGAAATGCTCATTCCGACCATGATTGACTTTCCCTGGAATTGGACCAGGATCCCTAAAAATTGGGATTTTTAAGATTTTCAACAAAAAAATATTATTTTTTATGATTTTTCGAATTTCGATGAAAATTGACCCAAATTGGACTGAAATCTACTTTCAAAAATCAACCATAATTTCTTTTTCTTTACGAGTTGAGAGAGCTGCGACATGTGGAAATGTATGGAAAAGGATTCTTAAAGCGTAAGAATACAATAGAAACAAGAACCGAAGGAGGATGACCTCGAATATAGCAGTTGAAGTTTGACTAGAAAAGCAAGGAATTTTTGTTATAAGAGGGAATTTTCAAGTGCCCCTAGAGCCTCCATGCCATGTGACCTTTCGATTCTAAGTTATTTCTTCGAATACACCACGCAGTGATCTACATTTCTAGTAGTGGAAATGCTCATTCCGACCATGATTGACTTTCCCTGGAATTGGACCAGGATCCCTAAAAATTGGGATTTTTGAGATTTTCAACAAAAAACTTAATTTTTTATGATTTTTCGAATTTCGATGAAAATTGACCCAAAATGGACTGAAATCTACTTTCAAAAATCAACCATAATTTCTTTTTCTTTACGAGTTGAGAGAGCTGCGACATGTGGAAATGTATGGAAAAGGATTCTTTAAGCGTAAGAATACAATAGAAACAAGAACCGAGGAGAGGATGACCTCGAATATGGCAGTTGAAGTTTGACTAGAAAAGCAAGGAATTTTTATTATAAGAGGGAATTTTCAAGTGCCCCTAGAGCCACCATGCCATGTGACTTTTCGATTCTAAGTTATTTCTTCGAATACAACTCGCAATGAACTACATTTCTAGTAGTGGAAATGCTCATTCCGACCATGATTGACTTTCCCTGGAATTGGACCAGGATCCCTAAAAATTGGGATTTTTAAGATTTTCAGCAAAAAAATTAATTTTTTATGATTTTTTCGAATTTCGATGAAAATTGACCCAAAATGGACTGAAATCTACTTTCAAAAATCAACCATAATTTCTTTTTCTTTACGAGTTGAGAGAGCTGCGACATGTGGAAATGTATGGAAAAGGATTCTTTAAGCGTAAGAATACAATAGAAACAAGAACCGAGGAGAGGATGACCTCGAATATGGCAGTTGAAGTTTGACTAGAAAAGCAAGGAATTTTTATTATAAGAGGGAATTTTCAAGTGCCCCTAGAGCCACCATGCCATGTGACTTTTCGATTCTAAGTTATTTCTTCGAATACAACTCGCAATGAACTACATTTCTAGTAGTGGAAATGCTCATTCCGACCATGATTGACTTTCCCTGGAATTGGACCAGGATCCCTAAAAATTGGGATTTTTAAGATTTTCAGTAAAAAAATTAATTTTTTATGATTTTTCGAATTTCGATGAAAATTGACCCAAATTGGACTGAAATCTACTTTCAAAAATCAACCATAATTTCTTTTTCTTTACGAGTTGAGAGAGCTGCGACATGTGGAAATGTATGGAAAAGGATTCTTAAAGCGTAAGAATACAATAGAAACAAGAACCGAAGGAGGATGACCTCGAATATAGCAGTTGAAGTTTGACTAGAAAAGCAAGGAATTTTTGTTATAAGAGGGAATTTTCAAGTGCCCCTAGAGCCTCCATGCCATGTGACCTTTCGATTCTAAGTTATTTCTTCGAATACACCACGCAGTGATCTACATTTCTAGTAGTGGAAATGCTCATTCCGACCATGATTGACTTTCCCTGGAATTGGACCAGGATCCCTAAAAATTGGGATTTTTGAGATTTTCAACAAAAAACTTAATTTTTTATGATTTTTCGAATTTCGATGAAAATTGACCCAAAATGGACTGAAATCTACTTTTAAAAATCTACCATAATTTCTTTTTCTTTACGAGTTGAGAGAGCTGCGACATGTGGAAATGTATGGAAAAGGATTCTTTAAGCGTAAGAATACAATAGAAACAAGAACCGAGGAGAGGATGACCTCGAATATGGCAGTTGAAGTTTGACTAGAAAAGCAAGGAATTTTTATTATAAGAGGGAATTTTCAAGTGCCCCTAGAGCCACCATGCCATGTGACCTTTCGATTCTAAGTCATTTCTTCGAATACAACACGCAATGAACTACATTTCTAGTAGTGGAAATGCTCATTCCGACCATGATTGACTTTCCCTGGAATTGGACCAGGATCCCTAAAAATTGGGATTTTTAAGATTTTCAAAAAAAAAATTAATTTTTTATGATTTTTCGAATTTCGATGAAAATTGACCCAAAATGGACTGAAATCTACTTTCAAAAATCAACCATAATTTCTTTTTCTTTACGAGTTGAGAGAGCTGCGACATGTGGAAATGTATGGAAAAGGAATCTTAAAGCGTAAGAATACAATAGAAACAAAAACAGAAGGAGGATGACCTCGAATATAGCAGTTGAAGTTTGACTAGAAAAGCAAGGAATTTTTATTATAAGAGGGAATTTTCAAGTCCCCATAGAGCCACCATGCCATGTGACCTTTCGATTCTAAGTCATTTCTTCGAATACACCACGCAGTGATCTACATTTCTAGTAGTGGAAATGCTCATTCCGACCATGATTGACTTTCCCTGGAATTGGACCAGGATCCCTAAAAATTGGGATTTTTGAGATTTTCAACAAAAAACTTAATTTTTTATGATTTTTCGAATTTCGATGAAAATTGACCCAAAATGGACTGAAATCTACTTTTAAAAATCTACCATAATTTCTTTTTCTTTACGAGTTGAGAGAGCTGCGACATGTGGAAATGTATGGAAAAGGATTCTTTAAGCGTAAGAATACAATAGAAACAAGAACCGAGGAGAGGATGACCTCGAATATGGCAGTTGAAGTTTGACTAGAAAAGCAAGGAATTTTTGTTATAAGAGGGAATTTTCAAGTCCCCATAGAGCCACCATGCCATGTGACCTTTCGATTCTAAGAAATTTCTTCGAATACACCACGCAGTGATCTACATTTCTAGTAGTGGAAATGCTCATTCCGACCATGATTGACTTTCCCTGGAATTGGACCAGGATCCCTAAAAATTGGGATTTTTGAGATTTTCAACAAAAAACTTAATTTTTTATGATTTTTCGAATTTCGATGAAAATTGACCCAAAATGGACTGAAATCTACTTTCAAAAATCAACCATAATTTCTTTTTCTTTACGAGTTGAGAGAGCTGCGACATGTGGAAATGTATGGAAAAGGATTCTTAAAGCGTAAGAATACAATAGAAACAAGAACCGAAGGAGGATGACCTCGAATATAGCAGTTGAAGTTTGACTAGAAAAGCAAGGAATTTTTATTATAAGAGGGAATTTTCAAGTGCCCCTAGAGCCACCATGCCATGTGACCTTTCGATCTAAGTCATTTCTTCGAATACAACACGCAATGAACTACATTTCTAGTAGTGGAAATGCTCATTCCGACCATGATTGACTTTCCCTGGAATTGGACCAGGATCCCTAAAAATTGGGATTTTTAAGATTTTCAACAAAAAAATTAATTTTTTATGATTTTTCGAATTTCGATGAAAATTGACCCAAATTGGACTGAAATCTACTTTCAAAAATCAACCATAATTTCTTTTTCTTTACGAGTTGAGAGAGCTGCGACATGTGGAAATGTATGGAAAAGGATTCTTAAAGCGTAAGAATACAATAGAAACAAGAACCGAAGGAGGATGACCTCGAATATAGCAGTTGAAGTTTGACTAGAAAAGCAAGGAATTTTTGTTATAAGAGGGAATTTTCAAGTGCCCCTAGAGCCTCCATGCCATGTGACCTTTCGATTCTAAGTCATTTCTTCGAATACAACACGCAATGAACTACATTTCTAGTAGTGGAAATGCTCATTCCGACCATGATTGACTTTCCCTGGAATTGGACCAGGAACCCTAAAAATTGGGATTTTAAAGATTTTCAACAAAAAAATTAATTTTTTATGATTTTTCGAATTTCGATGAAAATTGACCCAAAATGGACTGAAATCTACTTTCAAAAATCAACCATAATTTCTTTTTCTTTACGAGTTGAGAGAGCTGCGACATGTGGAAATGTATGGAAAAGGATTCTTAAAGCGTAAGAATACAATAGAAACAAGAACCGAAGGAGGATGACCTCGAATATAGCAGTTGAAGTTTGACTAGAAAAGCAAGGAATTTTTATTATAAGAGGGAATTTTCAAGTGCCCCTAGAGCCACCATGCCATGTGACCTTTCGATTCTAAGTCATTTCTTCGAATACACCACGCAGTGATCTACATTTCTAGTAGTGGAAATGCTCATTCCGACCATGATTGACTTTCCCTGGAATTGGACCAGGAACCCTAAAAATTGGGATTTTAGAGATTTTCAACAAAAAAATTAATTTTTTATGATTTTTCGAATTTCGATGAAAATTGACCCAAAATGGACTGAAATCTACTTTCAAAAATCAACCATAATTTCTTTTTCTTTACGAGTTGAGAGAGCTGCGACATGTGGAAATGTATGGAAAAGGATTCTTAAAGCGTAAGAATACAATAGAAACAAGAACCGAAGGAGGATGACCTCGAATATAGCAGTTGAAGTTTGACTAGAAAAGCAAGGAATTTTTATTATAAGAGGGAATTTTCAAGTGCCCCTAGAGCCACCATGCCATGTGACCTTTCGATCTAAGTCATTTCTTCGAATACACCACGCAGTGATCTACATTTCTAGTAGTGGAAATGCTCATTCCGACCATGATTGACTTTCCCTGGAATTGGACCAGGATCCCTAAAAATTGGGATTTTTGAGATTTTCAACAAAAAACTTAATTTTTTATGATTTTTCGAATTTCGATGAAAATTGACCCAAAATGGACTGAAATCTACTTTCAAAAATCAACCATAATTTCTTTTTCTTTACGAGTTGAGAGAGCTGCGACATGTGGAAATGTATGGAAAAGGATTCTTAAAGCGTAAGAATACAATAGAAACAAGAACCGAAGGAGGATGACCTCGAATATAGCAGTTGAAGTTTGACTAGAAAAGCAAGGAATTTTTATTATAAGAGGGAATTTTCAAGTGCCCCTAGAGCCACCATGCCATGTGACCTTTCGATTCTAAGTCATTTCTTCGAATACAACACGCAATGAACTACATTTCTAGTAGTGGAAATGCTCATTCCGACCATGATTGACTTTCCCTGGAATTGGACCAGGATCCCTAAAAATTGGGATTTTTAAGATTTTCAAAAAAAAATTAATTTTTTATGATTTTCGAATTTCGATGAAAATTGACCCAAAATGGACTGAAATCTACTTTCAAAAATCAACCATAATTTCTTTTTCTTGACGAGTTGAGAGAGCTGCGACATGTGGAAATGTATGGAAAAGGATTCTTAAAGCGTAAGAATACAATAGAAACAAGAACCGAGGAGAATGACCTCGAATATAGCAGTTGAAGTTTGACTAGAAAAGCAAGGAATTTTTATTATAAGAGGGAATTTTCAAGTGCCCCTAGAGCCACCATGCCATGTGACCTTTCGATTCTAAGTCATTTCTTCGAATACAACACGCAATGAACTACATTTCTAGTAGTGGAAATGCTCATTCCGACCATGATTGACTTTCCCTGGAATTGGACCAGGATCCCTAAAAATTGGGATTTTTAAGATTTTCAACAAAAATTAATTTTTTATGATTTTTCGAATTTCGATGAAAATTGACCCAAAATGGACTGAAATCTACTTTCAAAAATCAACCATAATTTCTTTTTCTTGACGAGTTGAGAGAGCTGCGACATGTGGAAATGTATGGAAAAGGATTCTTAAAGCGTAAGAATACAATAGAAACAAGAACCGAGGAGAATGACCTCGAATATAGCAGTTGAAGTTTGACTAGAAAAGCAAGGAATTTTTATTATAAGAGGGAATTTTCAAGTGCCCATAGAGCCACCATGCCATGTGACCTTTCGATTCTAAGTCATTTCTTCGAATACACCACGCAGTGAACTACATTTCTAGTAGTGGAAATGCTCAATCCGACCATGATTGACTTTCCCTGGAATTCGACCAGGATCCCTAAAAATTGGGATTTTTAAGATTTTCAACAAAAAAAATTTGTTTTATGATTTTTCCAATTTCCATGAAAATTGACAAAAAAGGGACTGAAATCTACTTTCAAAAATCAACCATAATTTCTTTTTCTTTACGAGTTGAGAGAGCTGCGACATGTGGAAATGTATGGAAAAGGATTCTTAAAGCGTAAGAATACAATAGAAACAAGAACCGAGGAGAGGATGACCTCGAATATGGCAGTTGAAGTTTGACTAGAAAAGCAAGGAATTTTTATTATAAGAGGGAATTTTCAAGTGCCCATAGAGCCACCATGCCATGTGACCTTTCGATTCTAAGTCATTTCTTCGAATACACCACGCAGTGAACTACATTTCTAGTAGTGGAAATGCTCAATCCGACCATGATTGACTTTCCCTGGAATTCGACCAGGATCCCTAAAAATTGGGATTTTTGAGATTTTCAACAAAAAATTAATTTTTTATGATTTTTCGAATTTCGATGAAATTGACCCAAAATGGACTGAAATCTACTTTCAAAAATCAACCATAACTTCTTTATCTTTACGAGTTGAGAGAGCTGCGACATGTGGAAATGTATGGAAAAGGATTCTTAAAACGTAAGAATACAATAGAAACAAGAACAGAAGGAGGATGACATCGAATATAGCAGTTGAAGTTTGACTAGAAAAGCAAAGAATTTTTATAATAAGAGGGAATTTGCAAGTCCCCTAAAGCCACCATGCAATGTGAACCTTCGATTTAAGTATTTCTTCGAATACACCACGCAGTGATCTACATTTCTAGTAGTGGAAATGCTCATTCCGACCATGATTGACTTTCCCTGGAATTGGACCAGGATCCCTAAAAATTGGGATTTTTGAGATTTTCAACAAAAAACTTAATTTTTTATGATTTTCGAATTTCGATGAAAATTGACCCAAATTGGACTGAAATCTACTTTCAAAAATCAACCATAATTTCTTTTTCTTTACGAGTTGAGAGAGCTGCGACATGTGGAAATGTATGGAAAAGGATTCTTAAAGCGTAAGAATACAATAGAAACAAGAACCGAAGGAGGATGACCTCGAATATAGCAGTTGAAGTTTGACTAGAAAAGCAAGGAATTTTTGTTATAAGAGGGAATTTTCAAGTGCCCCTAGAGCCACCATGCCATGTGACCTTTCGATTCTAAGTCATTTCTTCGAATACAACACGCAATGAACTACATTTCTAGTAGTGGAAATGCTCATTCCGACCATGATTGACTTTCCCTGGAATTGGACCAGGATCCCTAAAAATTGGGATTTTTAAGATTTTCAACAAAAAAATTAATTTTTTATGATTTTTCGAATTTCGATGAAAATTGACCCAAATTGGACTGAAATCTACTTTCAAAAATCAACCATAATTTCTTTTTCTTTACGAGTTGAGAGAGCTGCGACATGTGGAAATGTATGGAAAAGGATTCTTAAAGCGTAAGAATACAATAGAAACAAGAACCGAAGGAGGATGACCTCGAATATAGCAGTTGAAGTTTGACTAGAAAAGCAAGGAATTTTTGTTATAAGAGGGAATTTTCAAGTGCCCCTAGAGCCTCCATGCCATGTGACCTTTCGATTCTAAGTCATTTCTTCGAATACACCACGCAGTGATCTACATTTCTAGTAGTGGAAATGCTCATTCCGACCATGATTGACTTTCCCTGGAATTGGACCAGGATCCCTAAAAATTGGGATTTTTGAGATTTTCAACAAAAAACTTAATTTTTTATGATTTTTCGAATTTCGATGAAAATTGACCCAAAATGGACTGAAATCTACTTTTAAAAATCTACCATAATTTCTTTTTCTTTACGAGTTGAGAGAGCTGCGACATGTGGAAATGTATGGAAAAGGATTCTTTAAGCGTAAGAATACAATAGAAACAAGAACCGAGGAGAGGATGACCTCGAATATGGCAGTTGAAGTTTGACTAGAAAAGCAAGGAATTTTTATTATAAGAGGGAATTTTCAAGTGCCCCTAGAGCCACCATGCCATGTGACTTTTCGATTCTAAGTTATTTCTTCGAATACAACTCGCAATGAACTACATTTCTAGTAGTGGAAATGCTCATTCCGACCATGATTGACTTTCCCTGGAATTGGACCAGGATCCCTAAAAATTGGGATTTTTAAGATTTTCAGTAAAAAAAATTAATTTTTTATGATTTTTCGAATTTCGATGAAAATTGACCCAAAATGGACTGAAATCTACTTTCAAAAATCAACCATAATTTCTTTTTCTTGACGAGTTGAGAGAGCTGCGACATGTGGAAATGTATGGAAAAGGATTCTTAAAGCGTAAGAATACAATAGAAACAAGAACCGAGGAGAATGACCTCGAATATAGCAGTTGAAGTTTGACTAGAAAAGCAAGGAATTTTTATTATAAGAGGGAATTTTCAAGTGCCCATAGAGCCACCATGCCATGTGACCTTTCATCTAAGTCATTTCTTCGAATACACCACGCAGTGATCTACATTTCTAGTAGTGGAAATGCTCATTCCGACCATGATTGACTTTCCCTGGAATTGGACCAGGATCCCTAAAAATTGGGATTTTTGAGATTTTCAACAAAAAAATTAATTTTTTATGATTTTTCGAATTTCGATGAAAATTGACCCAAAATGGACTGAAATCTACTTTCAAAAATCAACCATAATTTCTTTTTCTTGACGAGTTGAGAGAGCTGCGACATGTGGAAATGTATGGAAAAGGATTCTTAAAGCGTAAGAATACAATAGAAACAAGAACCGAGGAGAAATGACCTCGAATATGGCAGTTGAAGTTTGACTAGAAAAGCAAGGAATTTTTATTATAGAGGAATTTTCAAGTGCCCATAGAGCCACCATGCCATGTGACTTTTCGATTCTAAGTTATTTCTTCGAATACACCACGCCGTGAACTACATTTCTAGTAGTGGAAGTGCTCAATCTGACCATGTTTGACTTTCCCTGGAATTCGACCAGGATCCCTAAAAATTGGGATTTTTGAGATTTTCAACAAAAAAATATTTGTTTTATCGATTTTTCCAATTTCCATGAAAATTGACCCAAAATGGACTGAAATCTACTTTCAAAAATCAACCATAATTTCTTTTTCTTTACGAGTTGAGAGAGCTGCGACATGTGGAAATGTATGGAAAAGGATTCTTAAAGCGTAAGAATACAATAGAAACAAGAACCGAGGAGAGGATGACCTCGAATATAGCAGTTGAAGTTTGACTAGAAAAGCAAGGAATTTTTATTATAAGAGGGAATTTTCAAGTGCCCCTAGAGCCACCATGCCATGTGACCTTTCGATTCTAAGTCATTTCTTCGAATACACCACGCAGTGATCTACATTTCTAGTAGTGGAAATGCTCATTCCGACCATGATTGACTTTCCCTGGAATTGGACCAGGATCCCTAAAAATTGGGATTTTTGAGATTTTCAACAAAAAACTTAATTTTTTATGATTTTTCGAATTTCGATGAAAATTGACCCAAATTGGACTGAAATCTACTTTCAAAAATCAACCATAATTTCTTTTTCTTTACGAGTTGAGAGAGCTGCGACATGTGGAAATGTATGGAAAAGGATTCTTAAAGCGTAAGAATACAATAGAAACAAGAACCGAAGGAGGATGACCTCGAATATAGCAGTTGAAGTTTGACTAGAAAAGCAAGGAATTTTTGTTATAAGAGGGAATTTTCAAGTGCCCCTAGAGCCTCCATGCCATGTGACCTTTCGATTCTAAGTCATTTCTTCGAATACACCACGCAGTGATCTACATTTCTAGTAGTGGAAATGCTCATTCCGACCATGATTGACTTTCCCTGGAATTGGACCAGGATCCCTAAAAATTGGGATTTTTGAGATTTTCAACAAAAAACTTAATTTTTTATGATTTTTCGAATTTCGATGAAAATTGACCCAAATTGGACTGAAATCTACTTTCAAAAATCAACCATAATTTCTTTTTCTTTACGAGTTGAGAGAGCTGCGACATGTGGAAATGTATGGAAAAGGATTCTTAAAGCGTAAGAATACAATAGAAACAAGAACCGAAGGAGGATGACCTCGAATATAGCAGTTGAAGTTTGACTAGAAAAGCAAGGAATTTTTGTTATAAGAGGGAATTTTCAAGTGCCCCTAGAGCCTCCATGCCATGTGACCTTTCGATTCTAAGTCATTTCTTCGAATACACCACGCAGTGATCTACATTTCTAGTAGTGGAAATGCTCATTCCGACCATGATTGACTTTCCCTGGAATTGGACCAGGATCCCTAAAAATTGGGATTTTTGAGATTTTCAACAAAAAACTTAATTTTTTATGATTTTTTTTCGAATTTCGATGAAAATTGACCCAAATTGGACTGAAATCTACTTTCAAAAATCAACCATAATTTCTTTTTCTTTACGAGTTGAGAGAGCTGCGACATGTGGAAATGTATGGAAAAGGATTCTTAAAGCGTAAGAATACAATAGAAACAAGAACCGAAGGAGGATGACCTCGAATATAGCAGTTGAAGTTTGACTAGAAAAGCAAGGAATTTTTGTTATAAGAGGGAATTTTCAAGTGCCCCTAGAGCCTCCATGCCATGTGACCTTTCGATTCTAAGTCATTTCTTCGAATACACCACGCAGTGATCTACATTTCTAGTAGTGGAAATGCTCATTCCGACCATGATTGACTTTCCCTGGAATTGGACCAGGATCCCTAAAAATTGGGATTTTTGAGATTTTCAACAAAAAACTTAATTTTTTATGATTTTTTCGAATTTCGATGAAAATTGACCCAAATTGGACTGAAATCTACTTTCAAAAATCAACCATAATTTCTTTTTCTTTACGAGTTGAGAGAGCTGCGACATGTGGAAATGTATGGAAAAGGATTCTTAAAGCGTAAGAATACAATAGAAACAAGAACCGAAGGAGGATGACCTCGAATATAGCAGTTGAAGTTTGACTAGAAAAGCAAGGAATTTTTGTTATAAGAGGGAATTTTCAAGTGCCCCTAGAGCCTCCATGCCATGTGACCTTTCGATTCTAAGTCATTTCTTCGAATACACCACGCAGTGATCTACATTTCTAGTAGTGGAAATGCTCATTCCGACCATGATTGACTTTCCCTGGAATTGGACCAGGATCCCTAAAAATTGGGATTTTTGAGATTTTCAACAAAAAACTTAATTTTTTATGATTTTCGAATTTCGATGAAAATTGACCCAAATTGGACTGAAATCTACTTTCAAAAATCAACCATAATTTCTTTTTCTTTACGAGTTGAGAGAGCTGCGACATGTGGAAATGTATGGAAAAGGATTCTTAAAGCGTAAGAATACAATAGAAACAAGAACCGAAGGAGGATGACCTCGAATATAGCAGTTGAAGTTTGACTAGAAAAGCAAGGAATTTTTGTTATAAGAGGGAATTTTCAAGTGCCCCTAGAGCCTCCATGCCATGTGACCTTTCGATTCTAAGTCATTTCTTCGAATACACCACGCAGTGATCTACATTTCTAGTAGTGGAAATGCTCATTCCGACCATGATTGACTTTCCCTGGAATTGGACCAGGATCCCTAAAAATTGGGATTTTTGAGATTTTCAACAAAAAACTTAATTTTTTATGATTTTTCGAATTTCGATGAAAATTGACCCAAATTGGACTGAAATCTACTTTCAAAAATCAACCATAATTTCTTTTTCTTTACGAGTTGAGAGAGCTGCGACATGTGGAAATGTATGGAAAAGGATTCTTAAAGCGTAAGAATACAATAGAAACAAGAACCGAAGGAGGATGACCTCGAATATAGCAGTTGAAGTTTGACTAGAAAAGCAAGGAATTTTTGTTATAAGAGGGAATTTTCAAGTGCCCCTAGAGCCTCCATGCCATGTGACCTTTCGATTCTAAGTCATTTCTTCGAATACACCACGCAGTGATCTACATTTCTAGTAGTGGAAATGCTCATTCCGACCATGATTGACTTTCCCTGGAATTGGACCAGGATCCCTAAAAATTGGGATTTTTGAGATTTTCAACAAAAAACTTAATTTTTTATGATTTTTCGAATTTCGATGAAAATTGACCCAAAATGGACTGAAATCTACTTTTAAAAATCTACCATAATTTCTTTTTCTTTACGAGTTGAGAGAGCTGCGACATGTGGAAATGTATGGAAAAGGATTCTTAAAGCGTAAGAATACAATAGAAACAAGAACCGAGGAGAGGATGACCTCGAATATAGCAGTTGAAGTTTGACTAGAAAAGCAAGGAATTTTTATTATAAGAGGGAATTTTCAAGTGCCCCTAGAGCCACCATGCCATGTGACCTTTCGATTTAAGTCATTTCTTCGAATACAACACGCAGTGATCTACATTTCTAGTAGTGGAAATGCTCATTCCGACCATGTTTGACTTTCCCTGGAATTGGACCAGGATCCCTAAAAATTGGGATTTTTGATATTGCCATGACAATTTCCATCTTGTAACTTCTGAATAAATAATATATATAATAATAAATTAAAAATATTGGTTCTGGTTCTATCGACCAGACTAATGAAATACTATAATGATTTAAATTAAATGAATATAATAAACCTTGGTATCTTATTTCGTTGAATAATGTGGTAATACTTGCTTAACTTCACTTCTCATTCTTTTATCATTTGTTGTCGATCATTAGATAATTAAGAGCACCTTTTTGTTTTAGTAAATGCTTCCATGAAAAAATTGTACTCTCTGACACTTTTTAATAATTAATATTTATATATAAATATAAAAATAGATAAAATTTTGCTATATCTCAATATATAAACGAACTATAACAACGATTAAATTAAGGAAATTATGTTAATTAGGCGTTTACATCAACTCTTCGTCTAATACTCTTTTTTATTTATTAGTATTTCTACTGATATTTTTTCATAAAATTATGCATTTTAGATAGAAAGCTCTTTAAAGCAGCATTTTAATCTAATTTATAGATCGAATAAAAAAGAAACAAAAAGAATAGTATATAATAATAATAATAATTAACTCATATCTGGGCCTCAATGACCCAATAGTAAAAAAAATGTTAAAGGATCAAGTCCTTTTTCCATGAGACTAGTCTTAATTTTAATTCAAACTAAAACTTATATACAATAGACTTTTTTTATGTGTCTGAGTCTTCTTGTTTATTTATGTTCTTACATAATTAAGAACCCTTATGTAGTCAAAGTAGAGTTCTTTATATTTTTCCTTGTTTGAGTTGAATTAGTAGCTGTCTTTTTCATAGACTTCTATTGCATCTACTATGTTTTCATATGCGTTTCTTGGTATCCACTTACCTTTCCCCTGATTATATGCTCAACGTGTCTCTTGTAGAAGATAAGCACGTTCGAGTTTTCTTTTCTCGTGAATACCTTTTTCTTGGCTTCCAAATTTTTGAGGAAGAATACATATTTTTCAAGTTATTTAAACGAGTTAAAGCCAAGCTTTTGTTTGCATCTGTAGAGTTCTTCTTTGGTCATTTCAATGGGCTTAGTGATATAGGCTTTAAAGGAAAGGATTTGTTCAAGCGCCGGTCTTTAAGGGAAAAATTACTTGAGTTGTTTCTTTGGTTTGAGATTTAATGATGGCTGTAGTAACTAGGTTAGTTGGGATGTTTTTTCTCCTCTTCTTGTTGTTATTAAATAGTTGATGTTTACTTAGCTTCTTCCACTTCTTTAATAGCAGTGTCTGGAAGATTTGTTAGTTAAGTTGAGGGTCGAGTAGGTGCTTCTTTATCTACTGTGCTAACATAGTGTCTGGGCAAGCCATGAGTAGTAACCGCTATAATCATTCTCGAATATTGGGTATTATTGGATTACATCTTTGATCAGATTCTGATTGGGTGCTTTGGCCAAAAATTCAGTTGGTCGGGAAGATACCGATCTGTGACATGACTACCTCTTAGGGGTACTAGATAGGTCTGAATCTGAGCCTTTTGAAAATGTGTTGTCTGAGATGTCTGAAGATGAGCGTTTAGTTAAAGTGATATTTTATGTGCTTCTTTTGAGATCTTCATGGTTTTTCAGTATTTAGAGAGCAAGCTGACTCTTGAGTTTCCAGCTTGTAAGGAAGTTAATGATTTGCCCTGTGACTGCTTATTGAGAGCTTGACTCATTGCTAAAAAAGACTTAGAATGTTTTGAAACTGAGTAATAGGTACCATGTTCTGAGAATGAATGATCTTTCTCTTTTGCTAAGTCTGGCAGTGATCCCCGAATTTTATAGTTATTTATAGATGAGTTGGTTCGCTTATAGCGAGATTAATACCATTAACTATGATTGCTATAGCTTGAATAGGGGGTATGATAATTTGTTTAAGTCAGTTTTCATTTGTTACGAATTGGTTGAGAATTTAGGTATGTTTCTATTAATTCTGTTTTAATTTAATATAGAATAGTAGATTGAAATGCAAAAATATAATCATTCAAATTCAAATTAATCAATTGAAAAAGTCATCATTGTAATATAATAATTATTCTATTAATTCTGTATTTATAGAGTCTTCGTCATTTATCTTAACAGACTCTAATTGATGATAATTTTCTTGTTAAGTTCTTTATTATAGTTAAATTGCAAACATTTGGGGATTTATTAATTAATCACATCTTTATGTATATAAAGTAAAGCATAAGATTTGTTATATTTAACTGTAAATTGACTTTATTTTCTAAATTTTAAACAATAGATTAATGGCAAAACGACTTTATATTGAGAAATTCATATATCGTGAACCTATAGTGTAGTTCTTTGATTTATAGGAGATTTTTGTGTGTGCTGATTACAAGATGATTCCTCCATTAAAAAATATATACAATTTACTTCTGCTGCACTTAATCATGTATTTAATATTCACTCATATAACACTGACGCCTTTTTCTTAAATTCTGTATTTTATGATTCATTATTGCAGTTGAAATTTACAGAAAGTCTTTATATTAGGGAATAGTAAGATCGCCAAGTAAATCAGAGTGTAAAACACGAGACTATTTACTGCTCGAGATAAAAGCTGATTACCCTCTTCAATCATCATAATTTACTTTGATGATAGAATTTTTCCTATACAAACTGAAATTGATTCCTGAAGGTCTTACCATTTGATTAAAATTCACAGATATATCATCCTATGGTGATATATTCCTCTGGTAGTCAGCAATCTCCCTTCAAAAAACATCAGTAAGTACAAGAAAATATATTTCAAACTCACCTTAAGTTTTTATATTAATAATCTGATTTAATGTCAGTTATAGTTGTTATTAGTTACAGTTGTTATTTAATTGTTTCCTATTCTCTATACGGTTTGCTCTGTTTAATATATGTATATATAGTTGATGAACAAATAAAATGTCGTGAAAGTACTGTTGGGATTACCAGAGAAACTCCTTTTAGAATAACAGTCTTCAAAATTGAAGAAACACCTGAGTAATCTTGTTGTAGTAACGTACCTCTTGAAATATAGTCTATTTCAATATAAAAACAGTTATTTTGCTGCGTTCTTATATCTATTTATTGATACTTTCAAGTCTGCTATTAAGCTAATTCTCAAAATTTCCTTGTGATTGTAGTATTACCATTAAAATTGTTTTGCCTATATCAGATAGGGTTAATATAATTATTTTCTCATCAATTTGAGTAGCAAGCTGTGCATAGAATATAAAATAAGATAAGTTAATTCATCTAAATACTCATGAAACTTTATTAATTTATTCACAATTTCATTTTAAGGTACTATATTATAGATGTTAAATTAAAAATACACAAAGAGTTAATCTAGTAATTTAGAAATAATAAAACATTCATACTACTTTAAATAATCATCATAAAGATTCGAAATTTATCCTTTAACTTTCTTTTCTTTTGGGTGTCAATTTTAATCATTCATTTTTAATAGAATAATAACATTAATCAGCTATATTTTCTATATTTATTATTATTATTTTGATAAACTGACAAATAATTATTTAATCTATGCAATGTATTTAATATTAAAAATTCAATTAAATATTGTAATATTAAAGTTTCATTTAAATTAAGTTAATTTATCACTCTATATTATTTAGTTTAAACTTAACTTATGATTTTAATTTGCTTGAACTTTTGTTTGTGCAATTAAAGAGTATTTAATAATATAAAATATGATAATTAGTCTAGTATCTACAACGATTTTTAAATTATATATTTGTAAATTAAATATTAAAATGTAATTATATTGGTTTATTACTTCTTATTCTTACATTGAATTATCTCGTCTTTATACTTTTATCTATCACATTATTTCTTTATTATATTATATTTACTTTATGCCTTATGATTAATTCGTTATAGTACTTAAGTAATCTTGCTTTTAAAACAAATATTATCATAATAAGCATAATATATTAATTTATCTCTTTAATGTGAAACAAAAATAGGAAAAATAATTTATCATAAACCAATAGAAACAGCATCTTGAAGCTTATGTTGGCTTTATTCATTAAAATTTATTATAAAAATTCATCAATAAGTTCATTTTTTATTAATTTTCGAATTATTTGTAATATTTTATCAGATCTTTGAAAAATTCCAAATTATTAAATGACTAACTAATCATTGGTCTTACAAATAAAGATCATTAATAGACTAAGACTTGAATTTAGCAGATAATATTAATTTAAACAGATATATCCTATAATTGAATATTATACCAATTTTAATATGAAAAATATGAAAGATATCTTTAATTCAATTATATTATCGTATCAGATATAAATTGATGAAAGTCATTATATTATATTATTTTTTGCTGATTCTATATCACGAAAATTGATCATTTACTATTTTATGGAAAAGCGTAGATTTATTTTTTAAGTTTTTTAATATTAAATACAATCAATTACTATGAATTGGAATTCACAATTCTAATGCAAAAGCAATTTATATAATAGTGTTATTGTATAACATATAAGCCAAGATATTTTGACTATCTAGAATTGACCTATTCTTGCTCATTGGATTTCTTAAAATGTTTGAATCAAATCATTTATTTTAAGCTAATAAATACGGGCTCAAATTGTTTAGATTTTAACAAGTACATTATAATTTAATAGAATGCATTCATAGTATCAGGTATGAACTTAGTTTTTCATTTTACTATTAAATAATAAATGCTTTTATAACACCTTAATTCTTTAAAATATCCATAGATCTAATCAGCAAAATATAATTATTTTTACTAATAAAAACGTGTTGACTAAACATCTGTATTTATTTCTCTTATCAACTTAAAATTAAATTTCTTCTTTCTTTCTGCAATATAACCTTGTTTAGACTTCAAATAGGCAGAATTGTTTTCCTTTCATCATCAGTATTTTTCAAAAGATTTGTTTTATTAGCATTGGCTGATATTTATCTTAATTTTAATTGAGATAAAATCTCCCAAATTAAGTAGCACTCAAACTATATACTGTTTAGTAGATTAAAAAGAAACATTCTATATATATATCACATGTTTTACTTCATTAAAAAATGTTAGCTGACATTACAAATAGTCAAATAAAGAAATTCGCTTGCCATGTTGTTATTAGAGTATTGTTATCTATCATCATATACTTATTATGTTTAGTTTCTTCTACTCTCTTATGAAAAGATCATTTATTTAAATATTAATAGTAATTTCTTTTGTAATATGCATATCAAATTATGAAAAAACTGTTAACTCAAAGAGTAATTTTACTTAATTAATATGATAATAATTTTGAAAATCTTTTATTATGATTTTTAATTGTAATTACTAGATGTAATGCATAGTTTTCTAAGAGTAAATCTCACTGAATTAATAAGTTGAGGAAGTTTGATAGTTTTATTAATCCATTTTAAAAAGGAAAACAGATAATAATATCAAATTGTCTATAAATACTGTGACATTATATTAGCAGAGTTACTGTTGTGAATAAATTAAATGTTTAATGTGATTTATAAAAATTTTCACCATATCTGCTAAAATTAATCTCAATCTAACTTTTACTGATTAATAATATTTAGGATAATTTATTTAATAAACATTAGATTTGTTATTAACTGATATTATTATAATTTTAATAATGTAAGATGTTTAAATCTTAGTTTAGACTAATATTATTAAGAATAGTCATCATTCGTTCTTATACCGATGAGATCGTAAAATTTATCAATTTATTTTATAAGATGATTGAACTTAATATGAATATTCATAAATTATTACAATGCATTCAATGTTCTTTGATAATTGTTATAAGTTACAAGAAAAATAAGTTAAATTGTAAAACGATATAAACTATGTAATTAGTCTTACCAAGGCTTTAGAAGAAAATAATAAGCAAGTATGCTATTATTTTAATTAGATATTGGAGGTAAAATCCATTTAAAGATACCATAAAAGCTATAAGATATCTGGTAATTTTGAATTTAATTCATTTACAGAACATTTATTTGTTCTGATGTGCAATATTTGATATCGGTGCATAATTTTTAATAAATTAAACCCCGAATATCAGTACTTTTACATGTGAGCTTTACATAAATCTACCAAGATATGTTCATCAGCAGATCTTTTTACTCACTTTTAAATGGATGTAATTATACAATAATTTAAATTAATGAGGAATTTAAAATTATTTACATTATCTCGATAGATAGGAGTATCCCCAACTATTTTCTCATAATAATATTATCATAATATACTCCTTAATATTAATAAAAGCATTCATATCCTTATTTATTCTAGGTTCAATCTATTTAATAGATTTCTAAAAATTATGTAAAGGAATTTTTTCATAACTACTACGATTCAAATTTCAAACTATTTATATAAGAGAAGTGTTAATAAGATAAATATTATTAACATTAAAATATTATGAATATATAACTAAATCATTCTTGATAATTATTTTGAACTTTTTATAATAATTTATTTTTTAGAGTTAATATTCTCAAAAATAAAGTTATTTGAAATGTATAAAATTGCAAGCAAACAAAAGAGGATATATAAATTGGAGTAGAAGAGTAAAACTCATCATAAATTTCTAGATAAATTTATTATAAATATATGGAAATTTATTTATATGAATAATACTAGGTAAAAAATAGAAAATCTTAATTTATCTGGTTAAATGTTAATTATAAATCGATTTGGGGTTAAATAAATAATTTGTTAGATAATAGTTCATAATTTTATATTGCGTCAAGTCGATTAATTAAAAATCTTTGTTTAAGTTTTATTTAAATTATTTCTATTAATTTGGAAGTTTAATTATATTTGAAAGATTTTATTTTAATATTTTTGTTAATATAAAAATATACAATAAATTGAAAACAAAAATTTAATACTAACTTTAATCAATTTAATGTCCGCTAATATTTATTATACTAAAATCATAGTTTACCAATTAGCTTTTTATCTGCTGATAGGAAGCTCTTGAGACCTATTGCGTCTTCCTATGTTCGTTAGTCTCATTCTCTTTGGTCCTTTGGATTTTTATTTTCTTATCGATGAGTTTTTGGAACTCTGTGGCATTTGAATTTCAGATAATACGCCTGAGGTGCAATGCAAAAGTAAAGTGGAGAAAGAGAGTTCTCTTGAAACTACCTGAATGCAAAACAGTTGGATTGATTCAAGGTTTATAGAATAATTTTCTGAAATATCTCCTTCAAATGAAGGATTTCATTAATTGCTGACTCCTTTATTTGCAACTCCTCTTGATCTTCTGAAATTTATGTCTTAAATTCAGCCAGCTTCGTTCAAGATTTCTGAAGCACCACTAAGGAAGACCTACCGATATCTACTTATCTTTTTTGTCTAGAGCATGCTCTTATTATTGCGAGTTTTAATTATTTTAATATTAAAAACAAGTGCAGCCATGCTAATAAATATTCTACTTTCTACATTTTAAAAGTATTCTATAGATTATCTTACTATGCAGTGAATTGTCCTTACCTTGACAGTCATGTCTAATAACCATAAAGATAAATAGAAAATGTTTTTTATCGATCCTTATGAAAATTAATGTATTAGTAAAAAGTATCATATCTCAGAGTTTTAACCTGCATCAGACATATTAAATCTAGAAAACTCGTTTTGTTACTCTTCGGCAAACAGCTTAAAATGGAAAAATTGGTTTTCCTCTTATTTCAAAAATATTTCCATGAGAAATAATATAAATTCTCTTAAGCTGCTCTTACATTGCACTAATGGAATTCCTCTGATTTTTATTGGTTTTCTAAAATGGTATCATGGCCACATATAGAGATTATGATGCCATCATAGAACTTCTCTATATAAATAAGGCTTCATCGAATTACCAATAATTCAATTGCTTTAAAAAGCGTCTTTAGTTATTATATCTGATTATAGCATTTAAGTATTAATGTTTAAGGTTACCCCATAATCTATAAATTTAAATTGCTAAAGTCAAATCATCTTTTTTTATTGGTAATTATTTAATCATCGTTGGTCTCATTTTAAGCTTCTTCTATGTCATCTTGATGTCAATTCATGGAGAGTGCTCACTCGCCTTCGCTTTAATTTCTATTTGCTCTAACAGATAATTAGCATATTTCTTTGTGTTTTCCGAGCCAGTAATGATATCAACCATTTCAAAGATCTCCTTAGATTGGCATAACAGGCTGTATACGATATCGAAAAGTCTCATTAAGCGATTATTAAAGGTGGAGGCATGCAGTATCTAAATAGCATGAGATAATGAGGCCAAAAGCTGTATTAAGATCGAAGATGACAACTTAATTGAGAAGGAAGTCCGGATCTTCTTACAGTGAAACATTATTATTATTATTTAGTGCTTTACAGAAATTAATACTGGGGATAAAGTGAAACATGCTGCAATCTTAAGGAAAAATTATTTTTAATTAAAGTTAAATATATTTTAAAGTTAATAAATCTAATCAAATTCCTCCCTCTTTAATAGTATTAGTAGTAGCAGTAGTTATTTAAAAGTAAACATAAAATAATTATAATAAAAATTATCAATATAATCAAGGATGAATTTTAATTTTAGCAATCTCCAACTCTAACAGCTAAAAACATCTTTTACATGCTTAAGATATGAAATTATTGATAAACTTTAGAATATTTAATATTAAATTATTCAGCAATGAAAAAAGTTATTAATTAATTAATTTGATTTAAAGTTAATAAATACTAGAATTAAGCCATAAATAAAAACATTGGAAAATAATTTCACAATATGAATTAAAATAACCAACATCACAATATTGCATAAGACGCAATCAAGAGATACACTATCAATAGTTTGAGTATGGATTTTAACTAAGTTTGAAAATTGTTTAAATATCATTAAGTGCCTGAAAATGAAATATTTGTCATAGTTATAATAAACATCCTTAATATACTTATTTAGACTCTAATTTATTTCATCTATACTTCCTTAAAATTAGTATTCTTAAAAATTATTTTCATTATCGTACTTCTAATAGGTTCTATAACATTATTAGTTTAGCATTTTTAGGTACCTTTATTTTGAATCCTAAAAGGGACATAATATTTTAAATAAAAATAGAGAAAATAATTGTAAATACTTCTTAAAAAAACCATAAATTAATCAAAAAATAGCAATAAACAGTTCAAGGTTACTTAAATTAATGTTGATTAATAATACATAAATATCAACTAAATAATTTACATGACATTTTATATATATAAATGTCACGAAAGATGTTTGGAATTCAAATTAAAATAAGACTTATAAAATAAAAAAAAGACTTAATTAGTAAATAATTTTAAACTTAGAAGATAAGATTCAAATGCACTAATAATTAGAGGTTAATGGCTCAAGTATACAAACATAAACATTTAAAATAAAGATTTATGAAACAAATAAAATAAGAAGAACACATAATATAACAATCTTGCAAAACAAAGAACTAATATTGTAAATACAATATTGTATTATGAAAGAATCAATAAAATACTTTGCAATTTCGATAAATAATTTAAAAAATTTATTCGAAAGAATGAAAGGTGAGCTGCAATTTATGAGCAAATCAGTAAGAAAGTTACCATAGTTGTACATACATTGATTATTAGTTTAATAGGATAAAAATGAATGTTAAAAAATTTAATTATATAAATTAAATTATGTAAAAAATGCAAAAAACTCATAAAAAGAATAAAAAATATCTAACAAGCTATGAAATGGCCTCAAAGTGAAAAATTTATAAAGATAAAAACAATTTAAATATTTAATAAAAAATAGTGAAAATAGCAATAAGTATCAAGTTAAATATATTCAAAGAGTTTTAAAAATTCTTGAGATATTGAACTTTTTAAAAAAAGGTAATTAATAATGCAATATTTAATTCAATCTATAATAACTCTTAAACAACTGATCAATAACTATAAAAAGAAAAATCATTAATATAATATCTTGAATTTAAATAAGATACATAAAATCAATACCATTGAACAACACAGATGAAACAAATGCAAGAAAATAAATAGAAGAAAATGGAAAGAGACTTTTGTAAAAGCAAAAAATTCTTCAGAAAAATTAAATTATAAGAAGATTCCTCAAAGTCTATTGAGAGTTGTCTCCAGCGAATACTGTACTCTTCAAGGGCAGGTGATAATTATGCTTTCTGTGCAATTACAGCCTCAGATTTAATTTATCAGCTGACTTATAAGGATAAAAAAGTTAAATCTATTACAAAATAAAATGACTTTAGCTTCTTAAAATTTCAAATCGAAGCAATCTTTATGTTTTATAGCTCAACAAATTCAAGGAGGGCTCAAGAACTTTCTTACATTATCCATTCTCTAGTGAAATTAAAGTTGAATTAATTATTTTTTATTAATTTTATTAAAAATCTATAATATAGTACTAATATGAACAATGAAAATAGGAACTATTATGCTTTATAATTCAGCATCATCAGCATCTTGAACAATTTTACATGTCTCTGGATATCAACCATATATTACATGAAATTGATTGTGAGTCAATACATATCAAGATGTTATAGCCGCTTGAGATGATACTTATTTCTTCTGTTTTCAACAAACTCTAAAAGTAAATTACTCTGGAACTAAATACTTTTCCTTTCAGCTTAAAAAGAATTCTATGCAGTCTAATAAACAATCCTCCTATATCATATAGAAGAAAAGTCTTTCACTTGGTACTCATACATATTGTGATTAATTCAGATTCCATATATAAATTGCAAAATGATTCTTTAGACCAATATTGGAACCATATTGTCATGCACGTGATCTTTAAATTGAAAGTATTGAGAATTTGAGCTCCATGGTTTGTCATATCATTAATTTTGGCAGTTGCTTTAGTTTTAGCTCAGCTCATTAAAGAAGTTAATATATAAAATTCATAGTGAGCTAGTTCAAAATAAAATCTTTAAATTAATCTCTTAAATCTAGTCTAGCATTTGTTTATGAGAAAGTTTGTTACAAGTAGCAAAGGACAATAGATCTATTTATTTGTGACACTTTACAATTAAACTGAGTCTTAAATTATTTAATTTAGTCTCAAATATGATACTTATAGCTCATACTTAACTATTTTGCCATTATACCCATGAAATAACTAACAGTAATTAAATCATCATCAAATGCTCCCATTCATGAGAATTCTACAATAACATTAGCTACACTTAATCCCTTTCAAATTGTCTGCTTTGAACAAAACGTGATTAAATGTAAAATCTTTTAGAGTGCACTCATTTGGCATATTAGCATACTTATTCCACGATTATAATATCATTAGTAATTGTAAACATATCTTAGCGGGAGTAAATAATGAATAAAGAAGTATTTATATTTTAAAATAGTGTATTCTTTATCAGCTCACTATGCTCTCACCTCCCTTTCTTAATTGAGTTTATGCTAGTTTTAGTATGATTCAAATATAAATAATTATATTGATTTAATGCAATACTAGTTTTAACTTAGTAAATATATTGTATTTTGCTATTGGTTCATTTAAATAGCTTTGAATCATACTCTTATCTTTTTAATAGGTTTGATGTGACTCAGACTTAAAAGTAAGTTATATTTCTATAAAATTGTATATTTAAATAAATAGAAAGTACTAAATCTACGGGATATGATACTAAATGATGAGAAAGCTGTTCATAATTATGCCATATGTGGAAAAAGCAAATAACTATAACACAGGCGTACTTCAATATAATCTTTGGCATTGCTAAGGTAGCTTATTATAATAGAATTTAGGACTATATTGAAATTGATTCAGTCATAAAAGTAACTACAAACAATATCCAGATGAATGTGCTTAGTAGTTCTTTAAAAAATGCCTATCAGCATGTTGTAATGGGTGTGTCGTCACTAAAGATGAGTAAACAGTCCCATTCGCTGAGTCAAATGAGAATTAACTTGATCAAATTAAGATTGAATTTATTTGAAAAACAAAGATCTTTAATAAATATTTTAACAATATAAAAGCTGCATTTAACAGCTGTCTATTGGCTAATTATATAAAGATGCAACAACAGTTGGTGATAATTTAAAAAGACCCTCTCTAGCGAATGAGCAAATTAAGCTAAAGGATGGAGACGCCTATCTCCCAGCTTGATTCCACTCTAATCTAGGGTTGGAAGAGCCCATGGAAAACATCATAGCCATGAACTATAAACAAATTAAATAATCTGTCTTATTCAAAGCTTTTAAGTAGAGAAAAATCTAATCTCATTATTTAATGTAGTTATCTGAGCTACCTTGGTTGAGCTATCATATCCGTCGAATGAACATACAAACATCATAGTAGTATATATATTTTAATTTGATACAGTTAGCTCTAAATATATTTTAATGTTAATTAAAATTATAATAACTTTGGCAATGTTTAGCATTAGATATTACTCACAGATTTATCAATAATACTAGAGAGAGCCAGCCACAAGAGGTCTTTTATACTAGCACACTTGAGCTTAAAGCTGCACTTAGTCAGATGTAATTTACCTGGAGAAAAGACCCCCAAAGATTTAATAAATTCTCACTCTGGCTACAATTATCATACAGTTATTGAGTAATAAAATTCTATTTATTATTTTAATAACTTTAAATCTTATATTTAAATTACTATGCTGAACAAGCAGACAAAGCAGTGTCTTTCTTTGAATGACACCCCAATCAGCTCAAAACTGTCTCTTGCCAGCAAAGCGCCAATCAATCATCATGCAATCACATCTAGTTATCATTACTTAGTAATTAGTTTAATTATTTTATATATAATTAACAGTTCATGGCGAAGATATATGCATGAAAAATCACTAAATCCAAGGAAAATTCAATGCAAATGAAATTCTCAGACTTTACAGTTAGGAGGTTAACAATTTAATAAAGGGTAGCATTAAAATGTCTGATGAGGTCCATGCTAAATTGTAAGTTTTAAAGGTAGTGGTTGCCAATCCTTACTAATTCAAAGTGGTTTGCTGAAGAGAATCAAAGTAAGAAGTTAATTATATTAATATATTACTACATTTAATCTATTTAAGCTGCTTGAAATAATCATAATATATATGTATTAATCAATAGTAGGATAAGGTTAAAATGGATGATCTTGACAACTAGAAGTAGCTTGTCAGTAGTGCTGGTGACAGCTGCAAGCACATAATAACTCTAAATCATTAAACTTGATCGACTACTTCATAAGTTAAATAAATTACCATGATATTGTTATATTTAAGGAGGGAACACTAAATAACTCCAAGATAATATTAAAGAACTTGATAGGGATTCACAGAAGATCAAATTCCATAAAATAAAGCAGAGATTTCAGTTGGTTTTCCATCTGCTTCAGCTCAAATTAAATTATTGGAAGCTGCATTAAATGACTTAGCTCAATCACATGAAAAGCATTAAACAGATAGAAAGTCCTTGAATATAATTAATTATTATTTGTATCTAAATTAATATAATTTATAATTAAGATATTATGATAATGGTACTGATAGCTTATTAGCTTTTATTGGTTTGAGATTATGCCAAATTAGAGCTTTCTTAAGCTCTAAGGAAGTGGCTTAAATGGCGCTATCTAAGTTATTAGCTCAAAAGATGAGTGCATAAGTACTACTTCAGGAAGAATATTCAATTATGTATTGTTGACATTTGCTTATTTAATTGACTTGTTGTAGATATCATAGTGAATGATAAGAGCAAAGATTCACACTATTTTATAATTATTACACTAATGTGCTCTATAGGTGAGGAAAGGATTATAAATTTTAAATACTTAATTGATATTATTTTATTAAAGTGCTCGGAGTTTTGAAAAGAAGTAGACATATTTATTTAGTGAACTCCATGAAAGGAGTACTAAACGATCTTCACAATTATTACTTAACCATAATATTAGCTTATTATGTCTATAAAAAATGAGAAATTGTCAAAGAATGCATCCAAATAAGTTTTATTTTGATTTATAAACAAGTAAATACAAGTTATTAAAGAAAAGAATCCATGTGGAAATAGCAGAATAGAAACAAGAGGAGACTAAAAGCAGATTAAAATACCAATAATTACTTGAAAGAACTTAATCCAGCGATGAACAGCAATCGCCGAAAGACTCAGATAGCAAAGAAACGAATAAGATTGAGGAGCTAGATGCTATTAATGAAGGCACAATGCCTCAATATTTGAAAATAATGGTAAAATTATCAAGTTAATATTTCATGAACTATGAATAATGTCGGAGATATGAGATCTATATATATATATTATATATATATATATAATATATATATATATAATATATATATAGGTTTATGATCAGATTAAGCAATTCTATTAAGTGTAGATATGAGTTAGCTGAAATATTTTCTTAAGCAAGGATTTTAAAATTAAATTTATAAAAATTAATTACTTAAAAATATAGGGGAGTAAAGATAACTGTGTAATATTATATTTAAGTTAAGAAATAAACAATTACTTTAAAGTTATATAAATTGATTGCTTTTTCATTTAAATGAGTATTCATTTCAAATAAAAGAGTAAATGGTTTTCAAATAAGAAAGCTGTTTAACTTAAATTCAAAATATTTGGGTCATTAATAAATATGTTTCAATTAAATCACTCTAATGTACTTTTTATGTTAATTGTATTAAATAACTAAATTGAAAATCATTATATATTTTGCATAGAATCCTTAATTAATAAATGCTCTAATTATAACTAGTTTATTAACAAAATAAAGACTTATTAATAATTATACAGCGATAAATGGAGACTGCTATATCACGGCTTACATGACCTTAGCGACTTAAAAATATAAGTGTGTCTACACATCTCTAGTGCGGCTGCCATCCATTAAGGCACTTCTACTGATTTTTTAGCAGGCAGCAAAAAATAGGAAGAAGAATGTTGAGAATAGACATATTTAACATTCAATTCAATAATATTACTAAAATCAACTTCGTATGGCTTCATGAGATCACTTATGTCTTAGTAGGGACTTACAATCAAATGACCAACTTTAGCAATACTTTCTCTACTTGAGCTCTTTGAACTATTGAATGCTGGTATAAGAAAAGACAAGCAATACTTATCGCAGTGTAAAAATTAGAATAACATGTGAAGCAACTTCACTAGGTGAGATTTCTAGTATAAGCGCAAGGAATGAAAGAGAAGTAGTCATAGAAATTCTTGTATTCATTGCTAACTAAGCACATATCGACTTAAACTCTCTATGCAACTGATTCTGTTCCCTATGGTGAGAATAAGTTATATATGAGCTTTAAAGTACCAGAGTAGGTGGGTACTCCACTGGTATTGAGCCAATGGGGCAGCGCGCACAGTATATTACTTCAGGGTCACCTTAAATCTTAATCGGGAAAAAAATAACCTATTATTGAAAACCCTTAGATAGAAAGAGAATCTGCAAAGGCACCCTCCACTACAATATATGGGAAAATGCTATGGCAGGAGAGAAAGAGGTCAGCAGCCTTAAGAGATTTGAAGGCCTAATAGTTATGCTTTTCTCTCCATATCCGAAAATTATCGGCTCTATAAGTGTTAACATTAATTGGTGAAACTACAATGAACTTTTGGGAAACAATGATTCTCGATTATCTTGGCTCCCGAGGAGATGTCTGAGTCAGATATTCTACCATAGTGTGATAGCATCTGCTGCGTCGAGTGGTGCTCTTAGCTGGCCGCCACGATGCCATTTACCCTTCATTTCGATTGCAATATTGAAAATCGAAAATACTCAAGCGCTTATGCCTAGACCAGCTGCTAAGATTGAATTTGATGAAGATAGAATTTAAGACTAGACTTTATAATCATTCCCAGATATGGTGCCTCAAGAAGTTCTTGATGAGAAAACAAGATGGTCTAATAAGCATACTACAATAAATACAGATAAAAAATGGGCCAAGGAATTGTCTTTACTAGATATTTAACATAAATCGTAGCTCACTCATCCCAATGAACACCTCTCTTTCATAGAAAGGACATTAAATCTTTAAAAAGGGGATAAATTACTAGAAGTGAAGGAAATAATATTCAATAAATGAGAAGCAATATAGGGTTTTCAACTAGGGTGAACATTTGGAAAGTAAAAAGTTATGGGCTTAATTAGTACAAATCAAACTATGACTAAAATATTGGATCTGCTTCAAATGGAGATTGTTCACAAGGAACCACTGAGCAATATTTTATTTGAAATTTATAACATAATTATCATTAGACCTCAAATTATCTAAAGTATCTTAATAAATTGTGTATATAACTAAGAGAAATAATTGGTTTATTTAATTTCTACTTAACAATTTTCCGGAGTCTCTTATATAAATATATTTACTTTTATTTAAATTATAAAGGAATAAAACATTAATTTTAGCTTACTTAAATTTAAAATAATATTTTTTACAGTTAATTTCCCATATCAGCCATCAGTAACACTGCTTATAAGCTCAGCAAAAGAGCTCAAGCAGACATTTATTGCATAAATGGATGATAATAGAAAACTAATAATCTCAATTACAGGAATCAAAATTCCAACAACAACAGCAAATATTGATAAATTACAAAATATTAGGAAATTATAAAGTAAAAATAAAGATAAACTAACATGTAAATGATATTTATTGATTAGTAGATATGATTAAATCAAATATGCAAAATTAAAAGAGGAAAAATTGCATTATTTATTGCCAGAATGATTAACTGTCATCGTTTAAAAGTGTGACTTATATTTTATTATTGAGTTTTCTGGAGAAGTTATATTCTTCCGAACAACCTAAAACCAAAGAATTATCAATCAAAATGCTGTATAATATGCATTAATTTAATTTAAATAATTTCATTCTGTCTCTTAAAATGACTAGTGTATGCTAGTTGCAGTTTAATTTATATGTTTTGTTTAATTTATGTAAATCATAAAAGTTGATGATAGAATATTATGTGTAAAGTAATAGATAAGAATTTATAATTTTAGTAATTTAAATTAAAAAGGTAGAAATATATGAGAATTGCTTACCAAACTGAGATGATTATTCAATGAACACTCTAATCCATTTTTAATTTACAATTTAGTAATTAATCTGTTTGTATTTAACTTGTTCTCAATTTTTATTTTAAAACATTCATAATCGATAATAGAATATGAAATAAAACTTTATCGAAAAGTTATCTTCATATTACTATTCACAAATACAGAGCAAGAAATAAAAATATTGCATAAAAATGATGGTGAATGTTCTCTTAAGAGAAGTCATAAACAAATTTTGTAAAAATCTAATAATGCAAGACTCTATAATTAAATATATCTCAAAAGAAAATAAATAACTTATTCATTAATTTCTCTAAAATGTATAAATTCAATTCTCTCATAAATAGCTGAAAAATCAAGGTCCAAAAATTCCCATTTCGATATCTACAGTTTCACCAGACATCTCC
Organism: Oxytricha trifallax; assembly: GCA_000711775.1. Taxonomy (NCBI): domain Eukaryota; phylum Ciliophora; class Spirotrichea; order Sporadotrichida; family Oxytrichidae; genus Oxytricha; species Oxytricha trifallax. Next base: position 159,324 of record ARYC01000062.1, read on the forward strand.
TTCCATTATCTAATCCAGTAAATGGTCCAAAGATTAGTTTTGTTTAACCATTTTTGCACCATAAATTATAGCTTTTGTCCAAGATCTCAAATATTGAGCATACGGTGACAATTATCAGCTAGATGTGTCAATTATACCCTAATATGTGCTTCTGTGAAATTTCATCCTTACATGATTTCTTCAGCTATAGAGTAGTTAAAGTAAAGGGACAGTTATTAGATCACGATGAAGCCAATAGTTCAACTTTAATGATCAATTTTCTTGAAAATATAATATAAAAACTATTGTCAAGCAAAATATATATTTTAGCTATTTTATTTTATATAATTTTTTTTTTTTTTATTGCCATTAATTCCTATTTTCAAAATCTTTATACCCTTAATTGATAATAAGCTCAAATAAAAATAACTAAATATTCATAAATACAAAAAATAAATCTTTTTAAAATTCAATTTAAAAATACCTTTTAAAATATAAAATTGAGATGAAATTATCGTTTATCTTCTATTTCTGATATATTGTCATACTATGAATTTATTTTGGAAGATCACTGCAGAGGATATTTCTTATAAAATTATAAATTTTCATATAATAAATTAATTTTTTAATATTTTCATCTTAAATGTTTTAATTAAATTTAGATTTATTAAAGCTAACTGATATCATTATTTAAAATATCACAAATGTTCTTTTAAAAAAATAAAATGCATACACTTTAATATAAGAATTAATTAAATGTGAATGAAATCTATCTTAATTATCAAAAACATTTATAATAAGTCAAGAATAAGTAAAGTAACATTAAAAAATTAATTAACAATTATATTGATGACATAAGCTAAATAAAAAATATATCAAATAAATTGCATACAATTAGACGTTAATTTTTTTAAAAATAAATAATCATGATAAATCAATATACTTAAAATTATAAATCTGTAATAAAATATAATATAATATTAAAAATATTTCTAAAAGGATAAGGGAATCTAATAATAAGAAGAAAATCGAGGGATAAACAGAATATTTTAAAACAATATCCGTTTTAAAATCATAAAGGTATTAAAAACTCAGAGATCTTTAAAGACCTCGGTTTGAGATACTGAAATTACCTCAATATGAAAAGTTGAATTTCTCAAGAATTTTCACACTCTTTAAAACTGCTCAAATAAGGGGATTTTGCCTATTTTGACCATTTTTCTATCTTTATTAAAATATTCAATTTTCATCAATTTCTTCACTTTTAGCCAATTTTCATGGTTGGGACAAGTTTTTCCCCTCAAATCTTGTAAAATGTATTCTTAATATTTAGATGACGATAAACAATAGTAGATAAGTTTAGTAGCAATTAAAGTTTAAATGAAGCTTTTATGAAGGAATATGATTGTTAAGAAAGTCCAAGTCAAGCACTGTTCACTTTGGTGTTTGCCCTCGTACCTCTAAAAGCAGCAATCTGGTGACAATGTCAGGAGTCAGGATTGAAAGATGACCTCAAAATACTATGATCTGTTGCTTTCTACATCTAGATGAGTAATCTACGACTCTGTATGGATGAGGAAAGAAAGACCTCGGTTTGAGATACTGAAATTACCTCAATATGAAAAGTTGAATTTCTCAAGAATTTTCACACTCTTTAAAACTGCTCAAATAAGGGGATTTTGCCTATTTTGACCATTTTTCTATCTTTATTAAAATATTCAATTTTCATCAATTTCTTCACTTTTAGCCAATTTTCATGGTTGGGACAAGTTTTTCCCCTCAAATCTTGTAAAATGTATTCTTAATATTTAGATGACGATAAACAATAGTAGATAAGTTTAGTAGCAATTAAAGTTTAAATGAAGCTTTTATGAAGGAATATGATTGTTAAGAAAGTCCAAGTCAAGCACTGTTCACTTTGGTGTTTGCCCTCGTACCTCTAAAAGCAGCAATCTGGTGACAATGTCAGGAGTCAGGATTGAAAGATGACCTCAAAATACTATGATCTGTTGCTTTCTACATCTAGATGAGTAATCTACGACTCTGTATGGATGAGGAAAGAAAGACCTCGGTTTGAGATACTGAAATTACCTCAATATGAAAAGTTGAATTTCTCAAGAATTTTCACACTCTTTAAAACTGCTCAAATAAGGGGATTTTGCCTATTTTGACCATTTTTCTATCTTTATTAAAATATTCAATTTTCATCAATTTCTTCACTTTTAGCCAATTTTCATGGTTGGGACAAGTTTTTCCCCTCAAATCTTGTAAAATGTATTCTTAATATTTAGATGACGATAAACAATAGTAGATAAGTTTAGTAGCAATTAAAGTTTAAATGAAGCTTTTATGAAGGAATATGATTGTTAAGAAAGTCCAAGTCAAGCACTGTTCACTTTGGTGTTTGCCCTCGTACCTCTAAAAGCAGCAATCTGGTGACAATGTCAGGAGTCAGGATTGAAAGATGACCTCAAAATACTATGATCTGTTGCTTTCTACATCTAGATGAGTAATCTACGACTCTGTATGGATGAGGAAAGAAAGACCTCGGTTTGAGATACTGAAATTACCTCAATATGAAAAGTTGAATTTCTCAAGAATTTTCACACTCTTTAAAACTGCTCAAATAAGGGGATTTTGCCTATTTTGACCATTTTTCTATCTTTATTAAAATATTCAATTTTCATCAATTTCTTCACTTTTAGCCAATTTTCATGGTTGGGACAAGTTTTTCCCCTCAAATCTTGTAAAATGTATTCTTAATATTTAGATGACGATAAACAATAGTAGATAAGTTTAGTAGCAATTAAAGTTTAAATGAAGCTTTTATGAAGGAATATGATTGTTAAGAAAGTCCAAGTCAAGCACTGTTCACTTTGGTGTTTGCCCTCGTACCTCTAAAAGCAGCAATCTGGTGACAATGTCAGGAGTCAGGATTGAAAGATGACCTCAAAATACTATGATCGGTTGCTTTCTACATCTAGATGAGTAATCTACGACTCTGTAAGGATGAGGAAAGAAAGACCTCGGTTTGAGATACTGAAATTACCTCAATATGAAAAGTTGAATTTCTCAAGAATTTTCACACTCTTTAAAACTGCTCAAATAAGGGGATTTTGCCTATTTTGACCATTTTTCTATCTTTATTAAAATATTCAATTTTCATCAATTTCTTCACTTTTAGCCAATTTTCATGGTTGGGACAAGTTTTTCCCCTCAAATCTTGTAAAATGTATTCTTAATATTTAGATGACGATAAACAATAGTAGATAAGTTTAGTAGCAATTAAAGTTTAAATGAAGCTTTTATGAAGGAATATGATTGTTAAGAAAGTCCAAGTCAAGCACTGTTCACTTTGGTGTTTGCCCTCGTACCTCTAAAAGCAGCAATCTGGTGACAATGTCAGGAGTCAGGATTGAAAGATGACCTCAAAATACTATGATCTGTTGCTTTCTACATCTAGATGAGTAATCTACGACTCTGTATGGATGAGGAAAGAAAGACCTCGGTTTGAGATACTGAAATTACCTCAATATGAAAAGTTGAATTTCTCAAGAATTTTCACACTCTTTAAAACTGCTCAAATAAGGGGATTTTGCCTATTTTGACCATTTTTCTATCTTTATTAAAATATTCAATTTTCATCAATTTCTTCACTTTTAGCCAATTTTCATGGTTGGGACAAGTTTTTCCCCTCAAATCTTGTAAAATGTATTCTTAATATTTAGATGACGATAAACAATAGTAGATAAGTTTAGTAGCAATTAAAGTTTAAATGAAGCTTTTATGAAGGAATATGATTGTTAAGAAAGTCCAAGTCAAGCACTGTTCACTTTGGTGTTTGCCCTCGTACCTCTAAAAGCAGCAATCTGGTGACAATGTCAGGAGTCAGGATTGAAAGATGACCTCAAAATACTATGATCTGTTGCTTTCTACATCTAGATGAGTAATCTACGACTCTGTATGGATGAGGAAAGAAAGACCTCGGTTTGAGATACTGAAATTACCTCAATATGAAAAGTTGAATTTCTCAAGAATTTTCACACTCTTTAAAACTGCTCAAATAAGGGGATTTTGCCTATTTTGACCATTTTTCTATCTTTATTAAAATATTCAATTTTCATCAATTTCTTCACTTTTAGCCAATTTTCATGGTTGGGACAAGTTTTTCCCCTCAAATCTTGTAAAATGTATTCTTAATATTTAGATGACGATAAACAATAGTAGATAAGTTTAGTAGCAATTAAAGTTTAAATGAAGCTTTTATGAAGGAATATGATTGTTAAGAAAGTCCAAGTCAAGCACTGTTCACTTTGGTGTTTGCCCTCGTACCTCTAAAAGCAGCAATCTGGTGACAATGTCAGGAGTCAGGATTGAAAGATGACCTCAAAATACTATGATCTGTTGCTTTCTACATCTAGATGAGTAATCTACGACTCTGTATGGATGAGGAAAGAAAGACCTCGGTTTGAGATACTGAAATTACCTCAATATGAAAAGTTGAATTTCTCAAGAATTTTCACACTCTTTAAAACTGCTCAAATAAGGGGATTTTGCCTATTTTGACCATTTTTCTATCTTTATTAAAATATTCAATTTTCATCAATTTCTTCACTTTTAGCCAATTTTCATGGTTGGGACAAGTTTTTCCCCTCAAATCTTGTAAAATGTATTCTTAATATTTAGATGACGATAAACAATAGTAGATAAGTTTAGTAGCAATTAAAGTTTAAATGAAGCTTTTATGAAGGAATATGATTGTTAAGAAAGTCCAAGTCAAGCACTGTTCACTTTGGTGTTTGCCCTCGTACCTCTAAAAGCAGCAATCTGGTGACAATGTCAGGAGTCAGGATTGAAAGATGACCTCAAAATACTATGATCTGTTGCTTTCTACATCTAGATGAGTAATCTACGACTCTGTATGGATGAGGAAAGAAAGACCTCGGTTTGAGATACTGAAATTACCTCAATATGAAAAGTTGAATTTCTCAAGAATTTTCACACTCTTTAAAACTGCTCAAATAAGGGGATTTTGCCTATTTTGACCATTTTTCTATCTTTATTAAAATATTCAATTTTCATCAATTTCTTCACTTTTAGCCAATTTTCATGGTTGGGACAAGTTTTTCCCCTCAAATCTTGTAAAATGTATTCTTAATATTTAGATGACGATAAACAATAGTAGATAAGTTTAGTAGCAATTAAAGTTTAAATGAAGCTTTTATGAAGGAATATGATTGTTAAGAAAGTCCAAGTCAAGCACTGTTCACTTTGGTGTTTGCCCTCGTACCTCTAAAAGCAGCAATCTGGTGACAATGTCAGGAGTCAGGATTGAAAGATGACCTCAAAATACTATGATCTGTTGCTTTCTACATCTAGATGAGTAATCTACGACTCTGTATGGATGAGGAAAGAAAGACCTCGGTTTGAGATACTGAAATTACCTCAATATGAAAAGTTGAATTTCTCAAGAATTTTCACACTCTTTAAAACTGCTCAAATAAGGGGATTTTGCCTATTTTGACCATTTTTCTATCTTTATTAAAATATTCAATTTTCATCAATTTCTTCACTTTTAGCCAATTTTCATGGTTGGGACAAGTTTTTCCCCTCAAATCTTGTAAAATGTATTCTTAATATTTAGATGACGATAAACAATAGTAGATAAGTTTAGTAGCAATTAAAGTTTAAATGAAGCTTTTATGAAGGAATATGATTGTTAAGAAAGTCCAAGTCAAGCACTGTTCACTTTGGTGTTTGCCCTCGTACCTCTAAAAGCAGCAATCTGGTGACAATGTCAGGAGTCAGGATTGAAAGATGACCTCAAAATACTATGATCTGTTGCTTTCTACATCTAGATGAGTAATCTACGACTCTGTATGGATGAGGAAAGAAAGACCTCGGTTTGAGATACTGAAATTACCTCAATATGAAAAGTTGAATTTCTCAAGAATTTTCACACTCTTTAAAACTGCTCAAATAAGGGGATTTTGCCTATTTTGACCATTTTTCTATCTTTATTAAAATATTCAATTTTCATCAATTTCTTCACTTTTAGCCAATTTTCATGGTTGGGACAAGTTTTTCCCCTCAAATCTTGTAAAATGTATTCTTAATATTTAGATGACGATAAACAATAGTAGATAAGTTTAGTAGCAATTAAAGTTTAAATGAAGCTTTTATGAAGGAATATGATTGTTAAGAAAGTCCAAGTCAAGCACTGTTCACTTTGGTGTTTGCCCTCGTACCTCTAAAAGCAGCAATCTGGTGACAATGTCAGGAGTCAGGATTGAAAGATGACCTCAAAATACTATGATCTGTTGCTTTCTACATCTAGATGAGTAATCTACGACTCTGTATGGATGAGGAAAGAAAGACCTCGGTTTGAGATACTGAAATTACCTCAATATGAAAAGTTGAATTTCTCAAGAATTTTCACACTCTTTAAAACTGCTCAAATAAGGGGATTTTGCCTATTTTGACCATTTTTCTATCTTTATTAAAATATTCAATTTTCATCAATTTCTTCACTTTTAGCCAATTTTCATGGTTGGGACAAGTTTTTCCCCTCAAATCTTGTAAAATGTATTCTTAATATTTAGATGACGATAAACAATAGTAGATAAGTTTAGTAGCAATTAAAGTTTAAATGAAGCTTTTATGAAGGAATATGATTGTTAAGAAAGTCCAAGTCAAGCACTGTTCACTTTGGTGTTTGCCCTCGTACCTCTAAAAGCAGCAATCTGGTGACAATGTCAGGAGTCAGGATTGAAAGATGACCTCAAAATACTATGATCTGTTGCTTTCTACATCTAGATGAGTAATCTACGACTCTGTATGGATGAGGAAAGAAAGACCTCGGTTTGAGATACTGAAATTACCTCAATATGAAAAGTTGAATTTCTCAAGAATTTTCACACTCTTTAAAACTGCTCAAATAAGGGGATTTTGCCTATTTTGACCATTTTTCTATCTTTATTAAAATATTCAATTTTCATCAATTTCTTCACTTTTAGCCAATTTTCATGGTTGGGACAAGTTTTTCCCCTCAAATCTTGTAAAATGTATTCTTAATATTTAGATGACGATAAACAATAGTAGATAAGTTTAGTAGCAATTAAAGTTTAAATGAAGCTTTTATGAAGGAATATGATTGTTAAGAAAGTCCAAGTCAAGCACTGTTCACTTTGGTGTTTGCCCTCGTACCTCTAAAAGCAGCAATCTGGTGACAATGTCAGGAGTCAGGATTGAAAGATGACCTCAAAATACTATGATCTGTTGCTTTCTACATCTAGATGAGTAATCTACGACTCTGTATGGATGAGGAAAGAAAGACCTCGGTTTGAGATACTGAAATTACCTCAATATGAAAAGTTGAATTTCTCAAGAATTTTCACACTCTTTAAAACTGCTCAAATAAGGGGATTTTGCCTATTTTGACCATTTTTCTATCTTTATTAAAATATTCAATTTTCATCAATTTCTTCACTTTTAGCCAATTTTCATGGTTGGGACAAGTTTTTCCCCTCAAATCTTGTAAAATGTATTCTTAATATTTAGATGACGATAAACAATAGTAGATAAGTTTAGTAGCAATTAAAGTTTAAATGAAGCTTTTATGAAGGAATATGATTGTTAAGAAAGTCCAAGTCAAGCACTGTTCACTTTGGTGTTTGCCCTCGTACCTCTAAAAGCAGCAATCTGGTGACAATGTCAGGAGTCAGGATTGAAAGATGACCTCAAAATACTATGATCTGTTGCTTTCTACATCTAGATGAGTAATCTACGACTCTGTATGGATGAGGAAAGAAAGACCTCGGTTTGAGATACTGAAATTACCTCAATATGAAAAGTTGAATTTCTCAAGAATTTTCACACTCTTTAAAACTGCTCAAATAAGGGGATTTTGCCTATTTTGACCATTTTTCTATCTTTATTAAAATATTCAATTTTCATCAATTTCTTCACTTTTAGCCAATTTTCATGGTTGGGACAAGTTTTTCCCCTCAAATCTTGTAAAATGTATTCTTAATATTTAGATGACGATAAACAATAGTAGATAAGTTTAGTAGCAATTAAAGTTTAAATGAAGCTTTTATGAAGGAATATGATTGTTAAGAAAGTCCAAGTCAAGCACTGTTCACTTTGGTGTTTGCCCTCGTACCTCTAAAAGCAGCAATCTGGTGACAATGTCAGGAGTCAGGATTGAAAGATGACCTCAAAATACTATGATCTGTTGCTTTCTACATCTAGATGAGTAATCTACGACTCTGTATGGATGAGGAAAGAAAGACCTCGGTTTGAGATACTGAAATTACCTCAATATGAAAAGTTGAATTTCTCAAGAATTTTCACACTCTTTAAAACTGCTCAAATAAGGGGATTTTGCCTATTTTGACCATTTTTCTATCTTTATTAAAATATTCAATTTTCATCAATTTCTTCACTTTTAGCCAATTTTCATGGTTGGGACAAGTTTTTCCCCTCAAATCTTGTAAAATGTATTCTTAATATTTAGATGACGATAAACAATAGTAGATAAGTTTAGTAGCAATTAAAGTTTAAATGAAGCTTTTATGAAGGAATATGATTGTTAAGAAAGTCCAAGTCAAGCACTGTTCACTTTGGTGTTTGCCCGCGTACCTCTAAAGGAATATGTGACAATGTCAGGAGTCAGGATTGAAAGATGACCTCAAAATACTATGATCTGTTGCTTTCTACATCTAGATGAGTAATCTACGACTCTGTATGGATGAGGAAAGAAAGACCTCGGTTTGAGATACTGAAATTACCTCAATATGAAAAGTTGAATTTCTCAAGAATTTTCACACTCTTTAAAACTGCTCAAATAAGGGGATTTTGCCTATTTTGACCATTTTTCTATCTTTATTAAAATATTCAATTTTCATCAATTTCTTCACTTTTAGCCAATTTTCATGGTTGGGACAAGTTTTTCCCCTCAAATCTTGTAAAATGTATTCTTAATATTTAGATGACGATAAACAATAGTAGATAAGTTTAGTAGCAATTAAAGTTTAAATGAAGCTTTTATGAAGGAATATGATTGTTAAGAAAGTCCAAGTCAAGCACTGTTCACTTTGGTGTTTGCCCTCGTACCTCTAAAAGCAGCAATCTGGTGACAATGTCAGGAGTCAGGATTGAAAGATGACCTCAAAATACTATGATCTGTTGCTTTCTACATCTAGATGAGTAATCTACGACTCTGTATGGATGAGGAAAGAAAGACCTCGGTTTGAGATACTGAAATTACCTCAATATGAAAAGTTGAATTTCTCAAGAATTTTCACACTCTTTAAAACTGCTCAAATAAGGGGATTTTGCCTATTTTGACCATTTTTCTATCTTTATTAAAATATTCAATTTTCATCAATTTCTTCACTTTTAGCCAATTTTCATGGTTGGGACAAGTTTTTCCCCTCAAATCTTGTAAAATGTATTCTTAATATTTAGATGACGATAAACAATAGTAGATAAGTTTAGTAGCAATTAAAGTTTAAATGAAGCTTTTATGAAGGAATATGATTGTTAAGAAAGTCCAAGTCAAGCACTGTTCACTTTGGTGTTTGCCCTCGTACCTCTAAAAGCAGCAATCTGGTGACAATGTCAGGAGTCAGGATTGAAAGATGACCTCAAAATACTATGATCTGTTGCTTTCTACATCTAGATGAGTAATCTACGACTCTGTATGGATGAGGAAAGAAAGACCTCGGTTTGAGATACTGAAATTACCTCAATATGAAAAGTTGAATTTCTCAAGAATTTTCACACTCTTTAAAACTGCTCAAATAAGGGGATTTTGCCTATTTTGACCATTTTTCTATCTTTATTAAAATATTCAATTTTCATCAATTTCTTCACTTTTAGCCAATTTTCATGGTTGGGACAAGTTTTTCCCCTCAAATCTTGTAAAATGTATTCTTAATATTTAGATGACGATAAACAATAGTAGATAAGTTTAGTAGCAATTAAAGTTTAAATGAAGCTTTTATGAAGGAATATGATTGTTAAGAAAGTCCAAGTCAAGCACTGTTCACTTTGGTGTTTGCCCTCGTACCTCTAAAAGCAGCAATCTGGTGACAATGTCAGGAGTCAGGATTGAAAGATGACCTCAAAATACTATGATCTGTTGCTTTCTACATCTAGATGAGTAATCTACGACTCTGTATGGATGAGGAAAGAAAGACCTCGGTTTGAGATACTGAAATTACCTCAATATGAAAAGTTGAATTTCTCAAGAATTTTCACACTCTTTAAAACTGCTCAAATAAGGGGATTTTGCCTATTTTGACCATTTTTCTATCTTTATTAAAATATTCAATTTTCATCAATTTCTTCACTTTTAGCCAATTTTCATGGTTGGGACAAGTTTTTCCCCTCAAATCTTGTAAAATGTATTCTTAATATTTAGATGACGATAAACAATAGTAGATAAGTTTAGTAGCAATTAAAGTTTAAATGAAGCTTTTATGAAGGAATATGATTGTTAAGAAAGTCCAAGTCAAGCACTGTTCACTTTGGTGTTTGCCCTCGTACCTCTAAAAGCAGCAATCTGGTGACAATGTCAGGAGTCAGGATTGAAAGATGACCTCAAAATACTATGATCTGTTGCTTTCTACATCTAGATGAGTAATCTACGACTCTGTATGGATGAGGAAAGAAAGACCTCGGTTTGAGATACTGAAATTACCTCAATATGAAAAGTTGAATTTCTCAAGAATTTTCACACTCTTTAAAACTGCTCAAATAAGGGGATTTTGCCTATTTTGACCATTTTTCTATCTTTATTAAAATATTCAATTTTCATCAATTTCTTCACTTTTAGCCAATTTTCATGGTTGGGACAAGTTTTTCCCCTCAAATCTTGTAAAATGTATTCTTAATATTTAGATGACGATAAACAATAGTAGATAAGTTTAGTAGCAATTAAAGTTTAAATGAAGCTTTTATGAAGGAATATGATTGTTAAGAAAGTCCAAGTCAAGCACTGTTCACTTTGGTGTTTGCCCTCGTACCTCTAAAAGCAGCAATCTGGTGACAATCAGTTAAAATTTGAATATTTACCAAAAATGAGATAATAATCAACAAAATCTCTATAGTATTTATTTATATATTTTTAATTAAAGTATTAAAACCACACTCCAACCCTAACAGTTATATTTTTAGGGATAGAGTGTGGTATAGTGTGAAATAAATTATTTATTTATATTATGTTTAGAATATAGCATTTCATTTACTATAAATGACATTACGTTTTAAATAATAATTTTAAATCATAATAATATTAATATTCCTTACTTGTTAATTGATAAGTTTTAATGATAAATCATATTTTATAGCCTAATTAAAGCAATATACAATATGCTTAATTATTATTTAAAACGTAATGTCATTTATAGTAAATGAAATGCTATATTCTAAACATAATATAAATAAATAATTTATTTCACACTATACCACACTCTATCCCTAAAAATATAACTGTTAGGGTTGGAGTGTGGTTTTAATACTTTAATTAAAAATATATAAATAAATACTATAGAGATTTTGTTGATTATTATCTCATTTTTGGTAAATATTCAAATTTTAACTGAATGTCAGGAGTCAGGATTGAAAGATGACCTCAAAATACTATGATCTGTTGCTTTCTACATCTAGATGAGTAATCTACGACTCTGTATGGATGAGGAAAGAAAGACCTCGGTTTGAGATACTGAAATTACCTCAATATGAAAAGTTGAATTTCTCAAGAATTTTCACACTCTTTAAAACTGCTCAAATAAGGGGATTTTGCCTATTTTGACCATTTTTCTATCTTTATTAAAATATTCAATTTTCATCAATTTCTTCACTTTTAGCCAATTTTCATGGTTGGGACAAGTTTTTCCCCTCAAATCTTGTAAAATGTATTCTTAATATTTAGATGACGATAAACAATAGTAGATAAGTTTAGTAGCAATTAAAGTTTAAATGAAGCTTTTATGAAGGAATATGATTGTTAAGAAAGTCCAAGTCAAGCACTGTTCACTTTGGTGTTTGCCCTCGTACCTCTAAAAGCAGCAATCTGGTGACAATGTCAGGAGTCAGGATTGAAAGATGACCTCAAAATACTATGATCTGTTGCTTTCTACATCTAGATGAGTAATCTACGACTCTGTATGGATGAGGAAAGAAAGACCTCGGTTTGAGATACTGAAATTACCTCAATATGAAAAGTTGAATTTCTCAAGAATTTTCACACTCTTTAAAACTGCTCAAATAAGGGGATTTTGCCTATTTTGACCATTTTTCTATCTTTATTAAAATATTCAATTTTCATCAATTTCTTCACTTTTAGCCAATTTTCATGGTTGGGACAAGTTTTTCCCCTCAAATCTTGTAAAATGTATTCTTAATATTTAGATGACGATAAACAATAGTAGATAAGTTTAGTAGCAATTAAAGTTTAAATGAAGCTTTTATGAAGGAATATGATTGTTAAGAAAGTCCAAGTCAAGCACTGTTCACTTTGGTGTTTGCCCTCGTACTCTAAAAGCAGCAATCTGGTGACAATGTCAGGAGTCAGGATTGAAAGATGACCTCAAAATACTATGATCTGTTGCTTTCTACATCTAGATGAGTAATCTACGACTCTGTATGGATGAGGAAAGAAAGACCTCGGTTTGAGATACTGAAATTACCTCAATATGAAAAGTTGAATTTCTCAAGAATTTTCACACTCTTTAAAACTGCTCAAATACGGGGATTTTGCCTATTTTGACCATATTTCTATCTTTATTAAAATATTCAATTTTCATCAATTTCTTCACTTTTAGCCAATTTTTTAAATAAATTCTTAACTTTTTTTTATTATTATTTATTTTTTTTCTGAAAGATATTTGATTAATTTACCTTTTATAATAATTGATATAATCAAGTATTATTTATTATTGAATTTTTTATATATTATTATTAATTTCGTTTTATAATTTATTTTTTTAATTTATATTTGTATATTTTAGATATTATATTGTTTAAATATTTAAAATATATCTCATTTATTGTTTTTAACAAATTATATTTTAGTTCTTTTTCTCAAAATGTATATTATAATATTTAAGTTTATTTTCTTATAAAAGTAAAAACACTATTAATTTTATATTTTCGTTAAAAATATCTTTGCTTATTTATTATGAAAAATTGATAAGAAACTTTAATTATCATATGGTAAAATTGATGTTTTTTATAGTATTTAATTGCAAAAATATTTTATGATATTTATAGCCATTTTATATATACGAACACCATTTTAATATCTTAATTATAAATAAATATACCAAAAATGATTATAATATATTTATAAATATTTAAAGATGCTATCGTTATGTTATTGAAGCTCCTCAATTAACTGAATAAACACCTTCTGAATGTATTATCATTAATTTTGGTCTTAATTAATGCAAATGACTGCAGATTATACGCATAGTCTTTTTATTAAGCTTGCCTCCCAAAGAAATTTCATCCACATCTTTAATCCTTAACCACAGATCTCAGTTCTGGATTAAAATTCGAAGAGTCGCAATCTCAACAGTGGATTTAAGGATTATTATCGAAGATTCAGTGCTAAAGAAATTTTATATTGACAAATTCTCTTCTAATCACATGGTTAAATAAGTTAAAACAGAGAAACTAATGACTCTTTATGTGTTAATTGGTGAAGAATTAACTAATGGCTTATAATTAATCTTGATGGCAAAAAACAAAAAATATAAAATTCATACAAGTAAACCTTATTATAATGAAAAATGAATATTAAAGATTGAAGTATTAAAGTTTAAAGACTTGACTTTTAACTCTGTTTATAGATACTATTCAATTTGTAGAATATGCCTGTAAGCAATTGTATAAGAATTAGTGAAACTTAATAGTAATTGATTTATAAAGAAGAGAAAAATGCAGGAGGAGTTGATGTAGATACAGGAATGAAAGAAGTAAATGAAGAAGGTATTGAAATTATCCTGTTAATTGCATATTTTAATTTTTAAATCTACTACTATAGTTTAAATAAATAAATATAAATTTTATTATATAGTATTTTATGTCGATTAGATTAATTGATAAATTAATTGATAATGCATCATATGGAATTTTTCATGAGTTATTATTTTCATTTAGATATATTTTTATACTTTGGCAATTTTATTCAGATTTTATTGAACTTATTTGATTAGTTCATTTAATTGTAAGTATTAGTTTTTAATAAAGCAACTATCCCGAAATTTTATGAGTTTTGCAGCATTAAGTAATTGGTTTAATACATTAATTGTATTTCTTTTAGCATTTGACTAAAATTACAAAGTATTTTAAATGTGAGTATAATATAATTATTTATTAAGGCTAATTAAATGTTAATTATAATTGTTTAATTTTATTGGCATTTCGGAATAACATTTAAATAAAGTTCCTTCATTTTACCACTAATGTTTAAGTAACACTCTTTTGTTAGTTATCAGTATTTGATACGCTAGATGCATCTGCTTAGAGTTATTTTCGGGATAAAATCAAGCTTTATTAAAATATAAAATTACTCATTTATGCAGTTTCTTATCGTCAGTATTGCTTTTGTTTTAGATTATACCATAACTTATTAAATAAAATAGGGAATATTCATGGCAGATTGTGTTATTGAATCATAATGAATGTAATTTAAAGGATAAACGAAAATAATAGTGAATATCAAAGCCACTGTTTGAATCTACTTTCAACAGATGGCCTGAAAACTGTTTTACTTCTTTACTGCCAAAGTCGTATCCAAACTGAAAATAATATGTTGTCAATTAATATATAATTAATGTATAAATTGCTTAATTCAGAGATAATTGACCTATCTACTTATTTACTATAACTTGCTTGATGTATTACAGCAATAAGTTACATTTTGTGATGATTAGAGGCTGCTTACTTGATTTCCATTTAAATATAGATGATTTATTATGTATATTTGAGTTTGTTTTGTTTCATAGAAATCCATCCATTTCAAAAATAAAAAGACTTAACTTGTAATGCCAAATATTACTTATAATTATAAAACCTTAAATATATGTACTCAAAGTAAATTGAAATGATCAAGTACTGATTTATTTAGATTAGGTCAATTCATGTTATCGTTCAATTCCCCGCTTGCAGGTGCTATGATCCAGACCAAAGTAAAAAACTTAAAAATAGATTAGACAACTTTTATCAATCGTTGTAATATTCCAAAATAAACGCACTAGTTCTCCATTCTCCTATCATTAGAAATTCAATTAATTATATAAATTAAATAATAAATATGAAGTTCAATTCAATATCAAAATCTTAATTTGTATAAATCAATTTTTTAATGACACCAAACTCAAAATTTTAAAAAGAAGTTTATAGTAGGATCAGTAATCGTTGGCAAACCAACATTTTCATCTTAAATCGTTATCATTCGTAGGACAATGCTGTTTACCTGGTAGTTTCTTATGCGTCACTCTTGATATCTTCTGAGCAAGCGGTTGCAAGAAGAATTTTATAAAGTCAATTTAATAATTAGATGATGAAACTTTAAATTATTCAAAATTTATAGTGGAAAAAACTACCCACATTTGATATTGAAAATATTTACTTTCATTTATAGCTAATAACAAAAGATTTCTCTGCGTTATTTTAATTAAATGCTTGTATTCTGTTATTTAGCAGCTTGTTCATTTTTATCAAAAGAATATTAACATTTTTATTTAATTTTGCTCAATATATGAGCTTCAAAGTTTGCATTAAATTTGAATTTATTTTCTGCTTTTGCGTAAATTATTCACGGATGTAAGTCTGTGGTTAGGCCAATCAATCATTCAAACAGCATACTAATGAGTAGTTTAATTTTTAATGATACATTTTTATTATGCATCAATATGTTTGTAAAATTTTATATATAATCCATGATTTTGGTGTTCATACTATAGTTGTTATCGTATTAATCTTTACTCCTTCATTTATAATAATTGATTCATAATATTCAACTTTCATTCTTCACTTAAAAAATTGTGATAAAAAATGATAATAGTGTTGTTATGCAAGGAAATAAATCAATTAATTGAGTAATCAAGCCAATAAATAGGTTTTTTCTTGCTAAATTAAACAGCAGGCATTTTTATTGATCTTTAATAGTCTATTTTATACAATTAAGTTATCTTAATTATTCTTTTAAATTTTTATGTTGATTCTAGAAGTTTAAATAAATTTTGAGTTAATTATTACAACAAAAAATTTGCTGTAATTTAAATTAATCAATTTAAATTAATTCATATTGGAAGTAAAATGCTTCAATGAACTTTTTGTCATCAATTTTCTCACTGTAAAGATATTTTAAAAGGTATTATGAGAAATTAGTGAGAATATTATAAAAATCAGATAAAACTATGAGTAGAGTAGACTGATAAACATGCTACTGAGATGAATATTAATGATAGCAAAAATTAAATTGAATAAAGAATTTTATAGTTTTTATTAAATCAAGGGTATTAAATATGAACGTTAGATAAAATTATAAGGTTAACAGGAAGAGAAAATTATTTTAAAAAATCTAGTCGGTTTCATATAATTTATTTTCAAATATTTAAAGACTATTATTCATTAAGCAATTATAAATGGCTTTTAATGAAAGAAATATTAGTTAAAAGGGGTCACGAAAACAAAAATAAAGAATTACAATTATTAACTACTTCAAATTAATTAGTATGTTACCAATTTAAGAAATAGTCTTTTTATGCAAAAATTATGAATTCATCTTCATTTACTCCTCACTATGATAAAATAATTGAATTAGCTTCTTGCATTTAATCATTTCATCTAGTTATACCTTTATGCAGATAAAATTGTCGCTTTTTCATTTGTTTTCTTCATAAAATCATCCGCAGCTTCCATTCAATCTTTACTTTAAACCTATTCTCTCTCGTAATCTGCATTATCTGTTCAATGATCTTCTATGTAGGCAAGCTTACTTCCCAATATTATGTCAATTAAAATCTTACAAAATATACACTCTTTATCAAAGAAAGTTACTGAGTACTCGATTAAGCTACAGTCTCATAAGTCTAATTTTACTTTGATTTCTTGCCTGCTCTTCTCCTCGCTTTAACTAAGCCTTTAAACTTATTTAATTCGCTCTTTTCTTTTAAATGTACCAGAGAATATCATAAAAGCATTCGTTGTTTAGATTAAGCCGTTCAAATAGTTAACGATAGAGTTGTTTCATAGCTTTAACAAGGTAAATCTGGTAAAAGTAAAGCCATTTATCTAGGTAATCGAAGCAATAATAACTAATTACTAATTTATATAGTTTATCCCTTTTCTCTAACCTAATGTCGCCAAAGTTTGCTAGTAAAGAATTCAATGTAGAAGCAATCAAACTTACTGTATAAATTGAAATAATTTGTTTGTAAATCCATGCTACTTTTATTGATTCTTAATTTTTTAATAAATTAGACAATTGATTATAATTTAATAAGTAATATTTTATTTGTGCTATGAATTAATTAAAGAATTTTTAATATTAATAATAAGTAAAATTGATTAAATTGTAACTTAAAACTATATAAATATAAAAGCATATGATTAATCAAGATATACAATTATAGAAGTCAATCAACCACAAATTATAAAAACTTTGGTCCGATAAATATCAATTATTAACCAAAAATAATTGTGTAATTTAAAAAAAAATCATCGCTGCTAATGAATTTTATATGGGAACGATCCTAAAATGTAGGTCTCACAAGCAAACAAAAACTTTAATTAATTGCCTTTAATAGGAAGAAAGATTAAATAGAGTGATAGTCACAATTACTCGAATAAATAATGATAGATTTAATTACATAAAAAATGAAGGTAAGAAGTATTCTGTGGCCTCTATAATGTCATGATCATGCTTTTTATGATCAAAATACCTATGAGACTAGTTTTGATTTTACCTCCAGAAGATAGCCATGATGATGCCTTGTTACCACTTCAATATAGCTAAATATGCCTATTTATGCTAATATACATGGAAGGATATACTAAACTATACATTTAATATTTACAAAAACTTGCATGCTTTGCGGTAGCTACAATCACGGCTAATAAAATTAAAGAAAATAAATGTCTATCCACTCCATTTATCAGTCATAAAGATTCCATGCGACTATTTAAAATTATACATGCAATTTCTAGAGATTTTTTCTTTCAATATTAAAAATAATATAATTAATTTGATTAGTATTTATTTAAAAATATAATTGTTTAATCTCTCTGAAAACAACTTAAAAACTATAATGCCTTAAATGGCAGGGTATTACTCATATTGCCTAGGAGTATTACCTCCCTTCTCTTAAGATTTTACTCTTTTAAATATTACTTTGGTTTTAGTCTCTCTGGCGCATTAGTTAATAACAGTTCAAATATACTTTTTAGTGTTACAGTCTCCATTACTACTGAATCAAGTATAATTGCATTTCTATATTATAGTGTTTTTAATAGAAAATTCATGAAAAATAAGGAAATTATCTTAATTAAAAATGAAAAGTTAGTATTTGAATAAGAATACTTAATAATATAAATGGATATGTATAAAGTAGAAGAGCTTTTCATCTCTACAGTGATCCTCATATATATCTCCAACAGCATTAATGAATTTTCTATTACCCTTGTCTTTCTACTGTTCTCTGTACTGTCGACTTGAGTTTATTTGCACGCTTACTGGACAAGAACTAGTCTTTAAATAATTTAAAGATATTAAAATTGTAACTTACATAAAATAGATGAATGCTTAGTTCCATCATCTTCATCATGTTAATTTTTCATTTTTAAATTAATTTAATAAATTATCTATTTCCTTATATATATATATATATATATTATGATTCCAAGAATAAAGTTAAATTGCTTAAAGTGTAAACTCATTCCATCCCCAGCACTTAGACTTTGTTGTTAATAAATGTCGTTGTTTTTAGTTCTTTCCATTACATGTGCCAAAAATTTTTCAAGAAATGTATCTTTATAGGCAGGCTCCCTTGCTACTCTCACGTTATTTACTGATAGTATTTCATTATCCTCTCTAAAGTAGTTCTCACAAAATTTCTCACTCTGATGTACACTTTCATTAGCTTTGAATTGGCCTCTAAAAGTATAAAATTACATAATCTCACTGTTTTACTTCAGATAGGTTGTAAAGTTTTGCATCGATCTAATCTAATAAGCCTGTCGAATCTGACATTGCTTGCGATTTTAGCTAGCATATTTGATTCATCTATATAAATAAGTTTAATTAATCTTAAGTATACTATAAATTCTCTTGTTAAATGTTGTTGCTTCATGATGCATATCTTGATTTTCTTATCGAAATTTATCTAACAAATGAAAAATAATATCCAGTCAAACTACAGAAAAAATTGTGAATTGTCAAGTCATTTATATACAAACTTTATATATATATTTAGTAGTGATGAAATTCTTACCACAATTTTTAATAAATTTATTTGATTTATTATTTTATTGTATGCTACTTTTTATTTATTTATACTACTTTGGTATGAAGTAATAAATTTATATAATTTTTCTGCTTGGTACCAATAATTATATTAATTTAATTATTTTGATTTGATAATAAATTTCATAAGGAAAGTAAAATGATTCTGAAATTACTTTTCTATCAATGTTAAATTAAGTTTATTTTTGTTTTTAAATATGAAGCAAGTATAATTGAAAAGTGGAGGTAGTGACAAATAAATTCAAATAGAAAGACTTATTGTAAAGAAAGAAATGAGAATTCTCATAGTCAGTGTCGATGCTACTGATAAATACTACAATCCTCTACAATCTCAAGCTCAGTGAGGTCGTCACATCTATTCCAATTATTGGCTTCAATATCGAGACTGTTGACTAAAATAAAATCAATTTTACAGAGTGGTATGGAGGCGTTAAAGACAAGATCAAACTTCTCTGGAGACTTATAGTACTAGTACATCTAAGGTCTTATCTTCGTCGATTACTCCATTAATAGAGATAGAGTTGATGATGTGAAAGAAGAGCTCAACAAGATGATGAGGGAAGAGGAATTAATGAAGCAGTTCACTTGGTATTCGCCAACAAGCAAGATCTTCTAGGAGTTATGATTGATCAGAAATAACTGATAAACTCGGTCTTCACACAGTCAGAGGTTGAATTTGGTGCATCTCAAGCACTTGCACCGTTACTGGAGATTGTTTCTACGAAGGTCTCGATTGGATTTAAATCCACATTTTCACTTAGTGAAATAATAAAAGTTATTTCAGTTTGTATACTCTTCTATGAAGTGTGTAATCGTTTAAATAATCTATCACTCTTAAATATAGGGAACATTTGCTTTTCCTTGTTAGTATATATTTAATTCAGAGAGTTATATGTTTAAAATAAATCACTTTTTTTAAGTACTAATATGAGAAATTTCTAATTATATTGTTATTTGAATTTATTTGTATCTTTCTCCACATTTCAATTATACTTGCTTGATATTATTATAAAAATAATTATTCCTATGTTTAAAATTACTTTTTTTAAAGATAAGTTGCTCTATTAAGAATTGAAATAAATTTATACTAATCTTACAAATGTGAATAAATTTAATAATATTTTAATGGAGAAATCATTTAATATTAATAGATTTATTTCATTTAAATTTTTATATAATTTAATTAATATTTTATTATAAGTATTGGGACCAAGTAGTAAAAAATATATATTAATTTTACTATTTCATTCCAAAATAATAGATTTATAATTAAAAAATCAAACAAAACTTAAAAATTTTATTACAATTATTATTATTATTGAATGCTATACGGAAATTAATACAGGGGCTCAAGCTAGCTAGATAGAGAGAATCAGATATTAATACTTTGAATTAAGGCGATCATTTTCATCTGTCCAAGGGGAAGTTGTCCAATATACTGGACTGACCAGTCACCGTGCACGTTCACTGATTGCCTTGGGTAAGTTTCATGTAGTCTTTCGCTACTTCGCATGTTTTATCTGGTCACTTTTTTCAATTTGCTTTTTCTGTGAGTGCTAATGTTCAGGTCAAACCCCTTCTAGGCAAAGACTTATTGTTTGATTATTGAGGGGTGAAAACCCCGAGGAATATTCTACTAAAGTTTTATTATTTATGCCAGGTTTTTTCCTCCCTTTTTTCAACAAATATAGTACAATTTGAGATCCGAGCTGTCAGTCTCTTAACTCCTACCATATCCTTAATGCACTCAACCCCCAAATTGCAAGGATAAGAGTATCATTCAGTTTTAACACGACTTATATGATCAATGTCAACGTTTTTATTGGCTTAGTCCCCCTCTACACCTTGCCTGACGGATTATGATGAGGTTCTCAGATCCTGAATTTTATTATAATAATGTTTTCATTTTGGTTTAATATAATTTTAATACATTTAAGGATTTACTCAACGTCAATTCTCTATTGCACTTTTGACTGATTGATCAGTATTCTATTTTTTACCGTGTAATTTAATGCAGATTAAAGAGTATAACTAATACTTAGTATAATTATGACTTATTTTTTTCTTATTTATATATAATTGATATAATTGCTAAAGATGCTCCTTGAGAGAATAGTATTAAATGTTATAAAAATATATGGTTTCCTTATATTTCTAACTTACTTACCATCCTAAGCAGATATACGGGCTTCCGCAAAATATTTATTATAGTAGTTTTTGCCGCAATTTGCTTTTAAAATTGCAAAAGTTCCTTGTTTTGCTATAGTTAAAATTAATTAATTGTAATAACAACCATTATACTTTCAAGTTTGTTTGACCATACATTCCATATATTGCAATAAGTTATCTCTTCCAAGAATCAAGATTATCAACTGACAGCTCATGCAATTTTTACTCTCAAGTTTAGCTCCTCTTTATTGCGCACTTTGTATGCTTCTTTTGCTTATTTCTCTAGTAAGACTGTTTTGTTTTTTATTAGACGTGAGATTATAAAATATCGAGCAAGTCAAAGGTTTCAGAGCAGAAGCTCTTATATTTTTTCTATTGCTTTGGGGATAAGAACTCATACTGCAGCAAAGCGATATATTCATCTATAATGTTTATGATTACTATTACTGATATGAATGAAATTGTAGCATAAGGATGATATATATATATAATATATGATAATTATTATATTAACGAATTAATATAAATCATATTGAATGTAAGACTAGTTAAAGAACTTTATAATAATGCAATGACCCTTGGTAATTTCATAAATCAGAAGGTCACTAATATGTATTGAATAAGCAGTAATAATTTTGAAAAAGCAATAATAAATCATATTTTATTTTATAGAATTAATTTAAAAACTCATTTAAAGTTTTCAATTTCAAAACAAAGTAACACCATTTTAAACCAATTTTTTTATGAAATTAATTATCAAGTAAATAAATTAAATTTTCTAAATATTGAAATATTGTCTAAAAAGGGTCTTTCCTGCAATAAGCAATAAATTCAAATCTCCAGGCAGTTAGAATGTTTTTATTCTTTAATTTCTAATGATATTTTCAAAATACAATAATTGTGATAAAACCATAAGAGTAAAATTTGAAATTAAATAAAAACTATATTTATATTATTATTATTATTATTATTATTTATATTATTATTATTATTATTATTATTATTATTATTATTATTATTATTATTATTATTACTTTTGTTAGCTTTATAAATAATTAATATAGTACAATTTATAAATAGGCCCTTAATCAAAATACTAAGCGTGATTTGATTAAATTTTATTTATACCTATCTCCTAATATTTAAACAATTTTGCGTTCAATCTACATCCTTGATGCTCAGGCGGATTACAGGGTGACTAGGACCATCATTAACTTCCTTTCACCATCACCAGTGGAACTCGACTAGTAAGTGCTGCAGACCCACCTTCATGCTCTTCTCGCGCCGTCGCATATTCCTGAAGCTATCATTTTCTAAATACAATTGAGATGCTTACTGGATAATATGACCCCTAGTAAGAGATCTAAAAAAAAGAAAGTAGCCTCGCTTTAACCATCTTTGGCGACAACGTTATTGCGCACTTTATAAAGATGGTAGACTCAAAGGGGTAATTATAGAAGTGAGTACGTAAGCTAACATTTCTGGAAGATGATGTCAATTAGAGTAAGATAGAGGCAAGGAAGACGATGGAGGCCACTATTTGATAAGTGGTGAACTTTACACAAATGAAGACGCGCCCAAGGCAAGAGTTGAGGGTCTTATACAATACATAAAGAGAACTACTTTAATGGCTGTGGAAGAAAACACAATTGATGCGACTTTACGACTTCCTAATGATAATTAGCAGGAGAGACATCCTCAGCAGAGAATGAGCTGATCCTTTACCAAGGTACTCATCCTTGGGCTACTTATCTCCCTACTTGAGCAATAATCTGAGCAAACTCGTAAAAAAATTGAACATAAAATAAATAAATAATAAAATTCAACCAACCCACAAATAACCGTTAGAAAAGAAGTTGATTAATAAATCAGCATTGCAATGCTAACGGACGCCCGACTCCAAGATATGTGTATTAAGGTGACCATAGATAAGAAGTGCCTCCAAAACTACTACCTAACGACGCTATCATTACTATATACAGCTGAGAGAATAGAGCAAGACGCCCAACAGGAGAAGGTAAACTTGATAATACTAGGTCTGGAAGCCATTGAACGGTCAAGGGAGTCTCGACTCAAGGAAGAGACTGATACTCAGGAATGCTGCCAGCACAAAATATTTAAGGACTCGGTTGTTCCAGAAAACAAGATTCAAGAAGCATTCAAGGTACTACCTGCTAAGGCCCGAGGTAAACGGCAACATTTAAAAACTTAAAGCAAGCTGCGACCTCAAGTTCAGAGATTATTCAATGCAACTAATGATATAATCATAATTAAAAATAAGTAATATATTAACTATTTTTAAAACATAATATAGTTATAAGTATTCGTATTGATCAGACGCAGGTGGAGGTGGGCCACTCACATAAAATGCAAGTTACAAAAAGCATATTTTTAATTTTATTTTTATAGTGATCCTACCTGGTAAGACCATAGACACAGCTGGACTGGTGCCTCGCAATACCGTAGACAGAGGGGACTTAAATAATGAAATTGATGATGACGAAGAAGATGAGGAAGAATAGCACTAATCAGAGAGATTTCAATTTTTTGATTTTAATAATAAATTTTAGTATTAATGTGATTAATGTGATTAGAATAAATAATATTTAAAAGTGTTTATATTATAAATTATAAATGTCTTTGCAAAGGCAAAAATCTATTCAATGACACTCTTTACTAAGCGCACTCTCAAAAGGATTCTGAGGTAGAGAATAGCTTTTAAAACCAGAAATGTATACGCAGGCAGTTGGTCTGCATGCGTATTGAGAGGGAGGAGGAGGTATACATGGCTGAATACTCGTCTCTGGAGACTGCAGAGCAAGTCAATAAATTTGTGTAGGAATATACGACTGTTGAGAAAGGCCCACTCTATAAGATATTTGACTTCAGGTCTCAAATCACTAGGTTTCTCAGGTGTAATGGAGATTGTGGCAGATATTTACCGAATAGTGAAATTCTTTGACTTGCACATCTTTTGAGGGCATTTTTGGCCATCCTCACTATGAAATCACGAATCATCTATTCCCCATTCCATGTGCCAATCAGTTATCACTCGTATTTGAAGTTTATCTAAGCCTGGAAAATACTTGTCTGTGTCGTAGATTACAGGAGGATGCGTCTTTTCAAGGACTATCAAATGATTATCTTTGCAGAGCCTCAATGCTGTTTTTACGCTCAAATTCATGTGCAAAACTAATTTGGTAAGTTTGGCAAACGTTTAGTATTAAAATATTTAATAGTCAAATTAAAGCCTAATTCTAAATTATTAAAAACGAAGATGCTCTATTAAATTAGATAATTAAAATGTTGAAATTAGTAATGGAGTCAAGTTCATATCAAAACAAGGGTCCACACAAGCATATTCAGCAGTAAGCACCACTGGATAAGGAAAGACCTTCAGAGTGAGAGACATCTTCGAAGTCAAGGACATCAGGAACACCATTCACGCCAAGTTCATGTATGAAAACGATCCCCAAGAAAAGGCTGTGTGGGTAGAGCACTTGAAACTGATGTATGCAAATGATCGAACCAGCGTTGAGTCCTTTATCAGTGAGGACATGCCAGGTCTCCACAACCACCCCTAATAGAATTAGAGAAATTACTAACAATTTTAAGCGAATGATTTAATAATCAAGAATAGTGAATTATAATTTTTTTAGTTGATAAATTTTTTAAAATTATTATGCTTGTTGAATAGATTTTAGCGAATAAATCTCAAATATTTAAAATGATCAATGCTTTAATTAAAACTTATTAGCAATTTTAAAATTGAAAGTTATAACTAATCTGGGATTAAAGAAACCAATTAAAAATTAAAATATTAAAATTCAGCAAAAATGATTGGAAAGAGATAATAACTTTAGAATAAAAGATCTTTAATGAAATTATTAAAGTAGATATATTTAAAATGAGAATTAATATTATAATACGAGTTATGTCGAAAAAACAAATTTAGACTTAGCTCGTTTAATTTATTAAGTTTTTAAATATATTATTATAACAGATCTAAATTTTTGATTATTAATTACCATCTACTTAAATATTCAAATTTTCTCTAAATATCAACGCGGGAACGCGTTCAGGCATGTTCATAGACGAAGCTACCAGTTCAAGTGATGACGAGGACTCAAACAGCAGTTCGCAAGATTCCTAGAAGGATAGCAGAAAAGAAAACTCTCAGATGATGGCAGGTCACTAGAAAGAGGAGGAATGCAAAGGACAGAAGGAAGATCATAGCATGAATGACGAAGAGGAAGAACAGCACAAGAAGGGTCAAATTCTTATGAAGTATGATAAAGAGACTAGAATGCTACTTGACTCTATCAAATATTACCAAATCGAAAAAGTACTCAAGACTTAAATATATATATATAAATATATATATATATTAAAGTATTTTATATATAATTGAATAATTAAACATTCAAAGAATTTGCTCTAATTATACTCTTGGGGATTTATATAATACAATTATAATGCAATGATATAGATATCAGATATCTAGTGAAATAATATCTCACTATATAATATAATGGCTTTTTATAACTAAATCAATAACATAAAATTGTGAAGAGGAATTAGTGTTTTAGCGCATAGTATATAATAAATATCGTCATAATAAATAAATTTTAAGTTAAAAACTGAATTGAATTAATCCTAAAATGTTCTTTATTTGATAGCTTTAAATGATTTTTGGAAAAATAATAACAATTATTCAAAGATATTAATCATTCATATTATGATTTAAATCTAATTTTAAAATATCCTCACCAATTCATCAGTAGATCCTACCTTTCTAATAACCCAATATCTTTTCTGAGTATATTCTTCACTAGAAGGGCAGGGACAGATACCTTAATCACGGCAGTTACTTCACAGATGGCGAAGCTTAGACATATCAAAGAATAGCATTTTCAGTAGAATTGCGATAAACTTCTGGCAAAGCTATCTCGCGAACCATTAAACATTATTCAATTCTGACTTCGATTTACCGAGGAAACCCATGATAAAGATGCTCACTAGCTGGGATAGTGACAAAAGGGGGTTCTCATTTCCCCAACGAGGACTCTATGCCTACGAGAACAGCAATTTGAGTCACATCAAATCTTCCCGGTCCTCGTTCGTGGTCATGCCTTGTCCCAATCGTCATTTTAATGGCGCATTCGTGATCAGCGCCCCGTAATTAACAATAAGTGTGGAGTCGAGACGTCTCGCAGAGCAGTTTTAACTTTTTCGAAAATGACAAAAAGTATGCGATTTGCTCGAGAATTTTCCAAAAACCGATGCCAATTTTGATTTTTTATTGCTAAATTCTATATAAATTGTAAATTTGATAAAAATTTATATATAATTTTGAGCACTTTTTTTTGGAAACGCTCTCGTTTTATTTCTCAAGATTATGTAAATTATATAAGAATTCGATGTTTTTGACTGTAAACAGTGCATTTTCCTTATAAGTTTTTAATATATGCTAATATGTGAATCTTCGAACCTTCTTTATAATAATACGACTTCCTTCTCCATCACCCACA